>JARQAB010000033.1:1200000-1647514 GCA_036172955.1 Meloidogyne arenaria | reverse complement strand
ATTTTACTTTCTTTTATTAACCAAATATAAAAATTTACTTTTGGTGGAATAAATTTTATTTTTATAAATTTATGCAAAATCACGTTTCTTTAGTTGTCGCCTCAAATTTATCATATTTTTTTTTCTCGAACATTATAAAATACTTTTTATTTATATTTTAGCGCTAATTTTACTTGATATTATATTTTATTTACTATGGTTTCTAAAGAAAAAAAAGAGGCGCGAAAAAAAACCGTCTTGATTCTCGAAAACGAGAATATACTGCTGTCAGTCCGTTCAGAAGAATTGTTCCAGATAAACTTTTTAAATGTTAAAAATAAGATCAAAGTATTCAGAATTATCTAAAAATATTTTTCTTATATTTTTTTAAGGCTCAATACTTCTGAATTTTCACGGCACCGTAACTCCGTCCACAGTCATGACAAATGTTCTGAAATTTGAAGTAACCTATCGATTAGAATACGATTACTTATTTTAATCTATCGATAATATAGTAACAAATAAAGGAGGAAGACCGTGTAAGAGTAATGCGTGTTGGGTCCAGGGCAGGAAGTCAAGAAATCTGACCCAGTTTCCTCAACATGCGGAAGATTTTGAAAATGAAGTTATCCAAGAGCCTCGCGAATTAGATCTTGATGATATTGGTTTTTATATTTATTTACGTTATGAACTTGATAATTTTAGAATCTATTGAATCGACCTTCAACAAATAAAGTGTTTCAACAGTTACTTTGGCGGCCGTTGCCACTCGACATTCAAGGCACTATATCGCGTTTTTCTGATATGATTTTTCGGATAAATGGCCCTCAACATCGGCCTATTATGCTAATAACTGTTTTCAAGAGTTCATAAAGGCCTTGGATGGGGTGCCCAAAATTCAAATCATTATGGCCAACATATTACAATTCTCTTTGCAAAGTATATCTATTAAAAATTTTTGCCTAAACAATTTTTAGAATAATCTTTTTGGTTGCTGCCGTTGTCCATATTGTAAGGCCCTTTTATTACCAGCAGAAACGAATTGGTCCGGCTGCTTTGCCGGTTAAATGTTGTGCAAAAGGAAGAGTGAATTTAACCGAGCGTTTCGCTTCTTTGCAAGATTTACCAATTGGTATTGATCTCATGCTTCACAATCCTGCTAATCTTCTTCGACAAGAGACCGTCTTTTTAAAAATGTAGTGAAGATATAACGACCAACTCTCATTCGGCGGCAAAATTCGTATGGAGCGAACTTTTGACTTTTCTGACTCATATCGAACGTCAAAACGAATAACATGTTTAAAAAACTAGATGCTATTTGATTGTTCGCCAGCCTTGTGGACAACATCAACTCTGAATTACGAGGCCAACTGTAACACAATACCGGCCCAAATTCATCTGAAATTCGACTAAACGATTTATCTACAGAGAATGAATTAGATGTTTGGTTTAATATAATATATAATAATTCGAAAAATATTTTTGCTTTTAGCCTATATTCTGCAAGAGCTGTTTAGCATTTTGAAACAAAAACCATTGCGATGGCTGAACTTTTTTAAAATTGCTCGCGACGTGTATCAAGATCTTTCGGCCGACTTACAGCTTCAGTTCCGAATGCTTGTATTTGATGTGGGGCCAATAAACGCGGAAAACTGAGCGCACTATTGAAAAACGTTATTTATTAAATTTTATTTAAATTAACAAAAAAATTTTAGGTTCCACCCATTGATATTAATCCAAATGATGGCTTCTGTTTTTTATCGCCAATTCATCCTGGACGCCTTAAGTGTTGAGACAGCTGCAGGAAACCAACTTGTCGCCCAATTTATTTGGCTAATGGTGAAAATGTACCACCTGAAGTGCAAGTATGATGTGATTCTTACAGGACAAAAGGGAACTGGTCCAGTTAGTTAAATGGTGCCCATCGTGCGGCGGACAGACAGCGTGTTTCCCACTTCTGTATTCAAAAGGACAAATGGATTTGTGGTTTTTAATAGTCAATTATTTAATAAGAAATATATTTTAAGAAAATGGTATAAAGCCTTATATTGCGACCAGGAGAATTTTTTACAAGGAGCTAGACGTGTAATTGTTGGAAATGATGGAGAAGGATTGATCCGGAAAATTGATCTTGGTGAAGGAGAGGAGTTTCCTCCATGACGTTGACAATCAGGCAGAACACAGCGTGAAATGGTTCCTCGAGAGCTCAATACTTTTCGTTACATGTGTCAACAAAGAGGATCCTCATGGAAAGCGCCACAACTGGCTTTGGGAGCGTGGAGTCAGCTTGACCCAACTTTACACAATTACTTACAATCAACGAATGGAAGCTCAAAAAGTCCATATATGAAACAACTTCAAGGAAAATATCGTTATATCCGTCACAGCTGCTTTGTTGGATTGGCTAAAAAAACTGTTGGAAAAACAAGGCATATAACATATTTAATAAATATAAAAATAAATTATAGGATTGCAAGGACCTATTGGCCAAGTGTATATGACCACGAACATTTTAGAGGATCTCGTCAATACTACCAAAGCAGTATTCTGCTTGCATGACCACTGCAGGGAAATTGGCTCGATTGATCTTCTGATCACATACACTATGGATCCGTCTGCACCAGAATTAAGTGAGTTTTTATACTTCTCGAACATCAAAACTGGTCAGATCCGCCCAATGGAAATCTGGGTCGTCATATTTGTTGATAAACTTGCTGAAATTGTGAAGACATTACACAACGTGAAGTACTTGGTCCAGTGAAAAGCATGGTTCCACAGTCCTTGAACATCAAAAGCGGTTTTTTATTCCTTCAATATAGTTTAGTTACATTTTTAGTGGTCTTCCACATGTGCATTTTGCTGTGATCTTGGACTGGGAAAAGATGCGCTCTTTGGTCGTATTAACGTCTAAAGAAGAATACATGGAACAATATATATCTGCTGATAAAAAATACCGGATTTACCACAACCAAATGATCGCACTGAATCGGCAGTTTCTCAAAGGCTTTTGCAATCAAATCGTTGTGACAAAACATGTTCATAATGTAATCAACATTGCCTGCGAAGGGGGGGGGGGGACGGAATTCGTGTGCCAAACGTTTTCCAGTAAGAATATTTAACTGGGGGGGGTATTATTATGTATTTTTTAATTAAGCACGTTTATTTCTGACAATAATTTGATTCCGACAATGCTTATCCAAAATACCGGGGGACGACGCCCTCCACCAACATCGGAGGGGGGGTGGGGGGGGTGGGACTGAACGCAAAAAAAAGGGAATTCCTGAGCTATTGGAAATATTCATAAATATGTTGATCGTTATGTGGCATACAAAAAACACATGTTGTTTTGTAACACAACCAATATGTTGTTCCAATTAACCACTTTTTCCTTCTATCGAAATATAGATCACAGTATATTATTATTTAATAATTAATTTTATTTGTAATTTTTAGTATTTAATGTCGAGCTCGGTGGCTGGTGATGGATGGTGTGAAGTATGTAACAAAGTCTTGTGATGAAAGGAGCCGGATATGGGGCATTCATTAGGGATTGAGCAAGAAGGGTGTTTTGAAGGAGGTGCTTGGAGGTACGACGAGTGTTCATCAACTTCGTCCTCGGCCCGTTATATTACGGTTCTATGGAGGCTTTTTGTCCCTTTGGGGTACAAAAAAAATTTGGTTGTAAAAGAAAATTTCTCATGTTGTATGGTTTTTCTATTTTTTTTGTGTGTTTATTTTCATTTTTCGTTTTAGGTTTTTTTGCACGAGCTTGACATTTCACCAGGACATTCAGGGGTTCATTTTCATGTTGCTGTTGAAGAAGGGAAGAGAATTAGAAAAATTGCTGAAGATTTGCAAAGAAGATTGAATGAAGGAGAAGAACTCGGGCCGCACCCCAAATTAAACTTTGGGGCCTTATTTTTTCGACTTCAATCGTCAAAGACAAAAATTAATTGGTGAACCATCTTGCTGGCTTGGGGGGGGGACTTTATAGTTAATGCGGTACCAAAAAAACAACTTCGCGATATAATATCCACAAAAAGAACAAACTGGCAATTCTATGTGGAATTCCCGAATTTACATCAGAAGAAGCTTTGCCGTATTCGCACTGTTTCGCCGACGAATTTGTTGAACTTCTTCTTGCAATTAGGGAAGTACTTTAAATTAAAACTTTTTAACTTTATTTCAATTTTAGATCCTATGCCTAAAAAAACTGTTGTTGTTGATCCCACTTGCTGGAGGACTTGCGCACTTTTTGGAAGATGTTGTTTACCCAACATTTTTTTAGAAGCTGCCAAGGCCCTGAGGGGGGGAGGTGAACCTGAGGGTCCTGGGATGATATAATTTGGAGAAGAACTATTCAAGAAGCATTCCCCCCCCCCCCCCCCCCCCCCGGGGATTCTAATAAGCGCATACAACAGCGCATTTACCGTTGGCTTGCCATGTTCGTCTTGGTTCTACAAACTTGGGGGGGGGGACTAACTCCCGTGGGGACTGCACTGCTTGACTATGTACAATTTTCAATTACCGGAAGGAGATTGGCTTGGTATGTAATTTAATTTTACTTTTTTCGTTCTAATTAAATTTAGTATTGGAAACACGTAGTGTTGCGCAATTGGACATTTTGTGCCCGCCGAGATTATGTTTTGTGTAATATGGAGTGGTTTTTTACGTGCTAATTGGGGGAATAAGAACCCTGATGAGATTTGGAGAGGGAGAGGATGGTACTTTTGAAAACGGCTTGTGGGAGAGGATTCGGGGTAAAGAATTGTGATATTTAAGTGAATCTATCTTTATTATAAAAACACGGGGGGCCTTCCACGTCCATCTTTTGGGCCGGGAAAACATCCAACCTGAAAGTTGCTTAATGATGCTGAAATAGATCCTGAAATGATGATTCGAACGCATGTTGATATTCCTTTCTTAGAGGAACTCAAAAAGAGGCTCAAAAAAACCACAAGATTACTACCCATTCGCCTGTTTTACAGTGATCCTCTTCCCAACTGAGGAACCAACAACATTTCATTGATGAAATTTGTTCGTGGGTATGGTGGAGCGCGCGTCATGTCAGTCGACGGTTAAAGTAATCATCGTTTGCGCAAGGACATTCATCTCGATATTTCTTCATGTGGGGGACAGGAGAAGGCGGGTTCTGGAAAGGACCTTCAGTATAATGTTGTTTCATTTAATCAACTTTATTTTCCAATTTTCTTTTTGTAGAAATTAATCAGCTTTCTTGCATGCTAATGAAATTTTCTGATTATGCCTATGGCAAGTACTGGTATTGCAGCCAAAGGGGACAACTTCTATATGGAGGTGCTACTGTTGGTAACATAAAAGACTTTGTCGACAAAAACATGTGGATTCTTCTACACAGGGGGTGGGGGGCCCTTTTGTTGACTATCGAGGACAATTCGCTGATACATTGCGGAAATTGCATGGAATTATTATTGATGAAGTGAGTATACAAAACAACACAAAGATGTGTTGGAGTTTTGTCGATCGTCTATTTCGTTTTCCCCCAATTGCTACTCCTTTGCTCAAGAATGTGCCGTTTGGTGGAAAAGTAAATTTTGTGTTATAAAACATTATTTTGTGTCTAATAAAATTTTCAGTGTGTTGTTATCGGCGGAATTGGAAACAGTTACTCCCGGTATTGCTGGTGGAACTTTACTACATCATCGATGCTTTCTATCTATCAAGAACACAGCACTATTCAAGAATTTCGTTACAAGAAATTGAAATCTAATCTTCGCTTACTACCTGGACAGGATCGATATAGAACTTTGTTAAAGTGAATTGGAACCGGAGTTTTGAACGATGGCTGATGATCGCGTTCAACTCCCTGTTAACATTTGTGTTAACTCGAGAGAAAACTAATAAACTTTGTTTATCCACGCGATCTTCTCCAATCACACTTGCCAAATGGGGGAGGAAGAATTTTTGCGGGCGCGCCATGTTTTTTCTTATGCCCATTGAATACAGAAACCTTTGAAATGAATAATATGATAATGGTAACCTAGTGTTGTTTAAGTTTTTTTAATGTTTGGTTAAATAGGATCAAAATTAACGGACATGAACGAAAAAAAACCCGTATTATTCGATAACAACACCAATTATGGATGATGCCAGTCTTGAAAAATAATCTTTCTGATGTCGATCATGAGAATTAACAAGACAAACACCGCCTGGCGTTCCTGAACATTTGCTTCGTGTACGTGTCGGATCAATCATGATGATAATAATAAATCTATCTGTAATATTCAGTTTTAGTTTTTATTTGATTAAAAAATTTAATATAGGTTCAAAATGGTTATGCAATGGAACACGCGTTCAAATTATAGGTCTTGGCAATAATTTGATTCGTTGTAGTGTGTTAACAGGTTCTGGATTTCTAAAAAGGGGCCGCTCTGACTGCGATCTCTTTCTTCGGGGGACACGTTTCTTATATGGCTCTGATCCGAAAGCACCCCAAGAAGGAATGGTTAGATGTGAAGAATTCAATTTCCGTTACGTCCAGGCGCCGTCATGACAATTAATAAGTCTCAAGGGTAAATAATCTTTTAAAAATATTTATAAATAATATATCTAGCCAAACACTTTCTCGCGTTGGAGTCGCACTCGCCACTCCCAGTGCTTCTCCCATGGACAACTTTATGTTGCTCTTCAAGGAATGTAAGCCCGTGACGCAGAAAGTGTTAAAGTCGCCACGCTCCCGCAAAGGGGGGACCGCAGAGTTAAGGAAAAAATCCAGTCATTCCTGCAATGATTGATGAAGAAGACCTCAACGAGCTTTGGGGGGGGGGACCAATGGAAATCGCCATGTCATCCGGCGACGAACCAGTTCTAATTGAACGGATTCCACACGAAAAACCCCAGGTGTATTTCTTTAAAAAAATATTTACAAATTAGTAATTAACAATTTTAGTGGGGGACAACAACATCGTCTAATGCATTAAATACACAACAGACAACAACATCGTCTACTGCTTTCATCTCACAACAACCAACAACATCGGATAATGCTATAATTCACACAATGCCAACAACAGCGGCTAACGATTACACACAACACAGGCAACAAACCCACATCGCCAGTATTGAACAAGATACCAGCAAAGATCTGCTGATTTGCCAAATTGTTTTCTTGATAATGTGCTCGGAGATGGAGATTGCCTATTTCGGTTAATGATTAATCCTATTTTATAATATATAATCTAGGTCTATTGTTCGTGCCATTATATGCTGGATCGGAAGACTTAGCTTTACACATGAATTATTTATATGAAGACTATCAACGAGGACTACGAAGGCTTATTGCACGCCGATATCAAGAAGACCTGCATAACATCGCAGATGAACACCTTACTGATGAGCGCATTCACGAGATCGAATGGGGACGCTCCACATATTCGGCAGGTGGATCGTTGGATGTGACAGATCCTCGAAGATCTATGCGAGAATACAGTCTACATATGATGCAGCCGGCAAACAACAACAACACACGCTATGGATCTCATCTCGAAATCCGTTATGCTGAAATTGTTCTTGGACGCCGTATTCTCATTATTGAAAATCTCCGACGACGTGTGGTTGATGGAAATGGACGTAGTCAATGGAGAAATATGCCAAATGAATACCAAGGAATTTTCTCTCTCCTGGCCTTTCAGCAGAAGAGATGGGTCTAACAAATATCACTGACTTTGGACAAATATTTCAAATTCTTCGTGCACATAACATTAAACATGGGTGGGGGGGGGGGGGGGGGGGACAATACCATCGTCCTCCGCTTGAAGGCGTGCATTATAGACCAATTTATTTGGTAGAATATTTTAAATAAACTTAGTTTAATTAAAAATTTAAGCGTCCAATGCCTGGTTGAACATGGTGAGGGGGGTAATAATGTAAGGCTTTTAGAGTTATTAAGTGATGTTCCTTTGGAGCCTTGGACACCGCAATGATGATTTTGAAAACGAATTTTCTATGCGTTTTGGGGGGATATTTAACTGTTTGGAAAGTTTGCGAAATTTTAATATATGCTTGGATTGTACTATGGTTTGTTTGGGTGAAAAAAAAATTGTAAGCAGTTTGAATTTGTTAATAAGTTATAAAATTTGTTTTTAAGGCATTTTTATGTTGTGTTATTTTTTGGATGATATTTGTTTGAAATCTTTACTTTATTGGATATTTTGATTGTTATTTTTTGGTTGTTTTGGGATAAAAATTTGTTTGGGTTTTAATTAAATGAATTTCTGGAATATGTCTTTGGATGTTTGGATTATTTTTCTTTTCATGTATTGGATTATGAGGTTTTTTTTATATTTTGGGAAAAGATATGACGGGAGTTATTTGGTAAATTGCATGTAGTTTAATTTTAATAAAAATTTGAAATTTTTTTGTTAAGGAGGAAAAAATGAAATTTATTTTGCAAATATTTTGGGATGCTGGACGCCCAACGTGAAGTGGGAAGTATGATTTTAAGTTGTGTTTGATGGTTATTGTTTATTTATTATTTCTTTGGATTTTTTGGGGGGGGTGGTTAATTGGATGTTTGGATTTCAAGTTCATTGGGGGTTTGCTTTGGATTATTTGTTTTTTGTGGATTTTTTGGAAGAAAATTGAGAATTGTTTCGATATTTATGTTTGGAAGAAATTTAGTTTGGCGAAATGTATGTAGTTTTAAACAAGTAAGGTTAAGATAAAATTTAAAATTTTTAAGGAGGAGGACAATAGTGATTGTTTGTTTGGAATAGGCTTGGGGGGCTCGGTTTGAATTTTTTTGGATTATTAAGTTTTTTGGATTATTGGGAAATAGATATTGAGAATTGTTTTGGAAAAATGTATGTAGTGTTTTATATTACTAAATACTTTTTAAACTTTTTGTTAAGAAAAGGGATAAAACGAGGTTTTTTGTTGAAACAATATTTTTTTTGGTGTTGTGGATGTTTGAGAGTTTGTTTTCTTTGGATTTTATGGATTTTTTATTTTATTGGGCTATTGGGTTTTACAAATTCTTTTGTGAATGGTGGCACAATTTTTGTTTTTAATGCTTTGTTTTACTATTGTTTTGGATCTTTTGAATGGTTTAATTATGTTTTTTTTTTGGTTTAAATGTTGAGTTGATATAATTTTGTTTGTTTATTTTATTTTCTATTTTTTGATTCCAAATAAATATGTTTAAAAGTTGCTTTTTATATTATTGAGGCCAAAAAATTTAATATCTAAATTTTGTTTTTAAAGTAAAAACCATAACACTTATTTTTAAGGTTTGGGGGAGGGATGTGTGTAAAAACGCATCTCACCTCATTCCTAAGAATTCTTTCAAATCTTCATTAGTTTTTGGCTCCTTATAATTTTTCTTGATAAGTATATTTTATAATTTATTCTGTGTTATTTTTGCTTATTTTGTTCTGTTATTTTTTGCTTATTTTTTCTTTCTTTAATTTAATCTATTGTTATCTTCTTTATATTGAGCCAAAAAATTTTTATTTAAATTTGTTTTTAAAGTAACCATAACAACTTATTTAAGGTTTGGGGAGGGATGTGTTAAACAAAACGCATCTCACTCATTCCTAAGAATTTCAAATCTTCATTAGTTTTGGCTCCTTATATTTTTTCTTGATAAGTTATTTTTAAATTTATTCTGTGTTATTTTTTGCTTATTTTGTTCTGTATTTTTTGCTTATTTTTTCTTTCTTTAATTTAATCTATTAGTTATCTTCTTTATATTGAGCCAAAAAAAATTTTTTTATTTAAATTTTGTTTATTAAAGTTACAATAACTTTTATTTAGGTTTGGGGAGGATGTGTAACGCATCTCACTCATTCCTAAGAAATTTCAAATCATTCATAAATTTTTGGCATCCTTATATTTTCTCTTGATAAGTCTATTTTTAATTTATTCTGTGTTCTTTTTTGCTTTTTTTATTCTGTGTTTTTTTTTTGCTTTGCATTTTTTCCTTGCTTTAATTATAATTCGATGAGTTATCTTCTTTATATGAGCCAAAAAATTTTATATCTAAATTTTGTTTATTTAAGTTACAATAACTTTTATTTTAGGTTGGGGGAGGGATGTGTAATGCATCTCACGTCATTCCTAAGAATTCAAGTTTTCTTTCATTTTTGGCTCCTTATCTTTTTTATTATTTAGTATGGTTATTACTTTATTTTTTGTTAAATGATTTTATTTTAATGTTGTTTTAATAAATTTTTTGAAAATAAAATTTAAATTTTCATTGTATTGTATTATTATTAATAGTATTGATCTTTAAAGAATCTAAGACTTACTTTATATTATGTTATATATTTAAATAAAAATGTCTTTATCTATCCAAAACAAGCAATCTGCTTTTCATTTAATTTCTATCGAAAACATTGACACAAATTATATCGTCAGCAATTTTTTTCCAGTTGAAGATAACTTGAGATTTAACAATGGAATAACCGAACCTACTTGGACAAGACTAGACACTTAAATTGTTAAAATTGACCGACAAGATTTTTTATATTTAATCTCTCTCCCAAATTATTGAATTTTAAATAATTACAAATAAGTCCGAGACTAAAATATTATTATGACTCTAACTTTGTGGGAAATTTTTGTGGCGTTTTTCTGACCTCAGATTTGGATTCAGCATATGTGAGTCCTCTATAAACCACATTTTTTCAGCTAAAATAAAAAAATTTATTTCCTCGATTTTTTCCGAAGGGGACCCCTTTTCAAAAAAATCGGAAATACTTAAGTGGTTATAACTTTTTTAAGAATTTATGTTTTTGTATGCAGTTTCTTTTAAAATAAGAGCAAAAAATTAGAAATTTTTTAAGATCAATAATCTTTGAAAAATTTTTTACATAATGAAGTAGGGTTCAATTTTTAAAAAATTCAAAATTTTTCAGTTTTTTGCAAACTTTTTTTGTTTTTTGTCATTGCAGTTGAGTGAAAGTATTTTTCCTGTAAAGAGATTATTTTCTAAATATTATAGAAATTTAAAATATTTAAAAAAATTATACTTTTAAAAAGTTATGATTTTTTAAAAATTTATAGTAATTTTTCGACCATGATTTCGACCAAAAATAATTTTTTCGAAAATAAAGATAAATGGCTCAAATGATATATCATTTGAAAGCTTTTATTAAGCTAAGTCTAAAAATAATTTTTGTAAAACCTTCCGCTCTATTTTGACCAAGTTAAAAAAGTTTAAAATTTTGGGGCAAGGGTTTTCAATTATGGATCCATATAATTGAAGATGAAACAATAATAAAAATAGGAATACAATTAAAATTTTCTAATCATAGAGGGCAGTTTGCTTGCTAAAAATGACCAGCCAGCTATTTAGAAATTTATCTCTATCCCAAAATATTGAATTTTAAAAAATTCCAACTATGTCCGAGACTAAATATTTCGAAGACTTTAACTTTGGGAAATTTTTGTGGCGTTTTTCTGACCTCGGATTTGGATCAGCATATGTGCTTTCTCTATAAATCACATTTTTTCAGCTAAAATTAAAAAATTTTATTTCCTCGATTTTTTCCAAATGGGTACCCCTTTTCAAAAAAATCGGAAATACTTTATTTGCCATAACTTTAGTAAAAATTTATGTTTTTTGTATGCAGTTTTCTTTTAAATAAGAGCAAAAAATTAGAAATTTTTTAAGATCAAAATACTTTGAAAATTTTCTAACATGGTGCAGTAGGGGTCGATTTTTAAAAAATCCAAAATTTTTCAGTTTTTTGCAAAATTTTTTGGGTTTTCGACATTCGGTTGACTGAAATTATTTTTACTTTAAAGAGCCTGTTTTTTCTCTACATATTATAAAATTTTAAAATATTTAAAAAAGTTATACTTTGAAAAGTTATCATTTTTTAAAAATTTATAGTAATTTTTCGACCATGATTTTCGGCCAAAAAATAATTTTTTTTTTTTTCCGAAAATAAAGATAAATGGCTCAAATGATATATCATTCGAAAGCTCTTATCAAGCTGAGTCTAAAAATAATTTTTGTAAAATTTTCTGATCAACATTCTCAAATAAAAAATTAAATTTCTTTCAAATAAACAATGCTTCATAAAAGTATTAATAACAACTTTTTACGGTTTTTCTCAAAATTTTTATATACCCAATCTTATACCCAGTAGCAAAAACGCTAGAGACAGCAGTTTCAATCGACTCAAGTGGCAACGCCCAGAACGCTAGTATCTATATATAAAAAAACGCACCCAACTCAAAATTAAAATTTTTATAACTTTTTTTCGGATCGGTCAATCTTTTTGAAATTTTTTTTACAGAACAATGATCTCCCGGGCCATAATTTGTCTGTTGACCAAAAGTTTCGAAAATTTCGGGAATGTCGAAATGTCGAAATTTCGAAACACGAAACTGAGGATGAATGTCCCAAAACGAAATTTTAAAAATAAGGGTCTGCTGGACGAAAGATGCTCCGTTTAATTCTGCACCGATTAACCGGAGCACTTTTTCGAATACGACTTCCCTAACCCGAAATATTTTCGGTCAAAGTAGGTACTACCCACTTTTTTTCGATTTTTCAATTTTTGCCCGTTTTTTTTTTTTTTTTTCGACATTTCGACATGAGACGAAATGCGAAAAAAATGATTTTGACTACTGCGGTTAAGCAGCAAATTCCCTATCGATTGACGGAAAAATTTTGGTAAAAACGGACCACCCGTTCGAAAGTTATGGCCCCCCAAAGTGTCAAAATTTGACAACTTTTTTTGAAAAAATTTGAACTTTTTTGGGTACCCCCGACAAAAACAAAGATCTCGACTCGAAAGTCGGATCGAAACAAACTTTTTTTTGTTTGATAGACAATTAATGGGACCATATAGGAAACTATAAAAAAGTTCGAAATGTCGACTTAAGTTGGTCAAAAGTCGATTTTGGCAAAATGTCGAAAATGTTTTTTTCGACTTTTCGACACGATCCCGAACCCTGACGATTTCGGCCCCAACTAAAGGGCAAACTCCTTCGAATTTCCTTTCGAATAAAAAAAAGATTTCGAAAATCGGACCATCCGTTCGGCACTTATGCGGACACACGAAACGGGGTAAAGACGAATTGGGACTATGAAGGGGAAAATTAGTACAAAACGTCCGTGCATCAAAAGATCACTGTTTACCGTGCTGATATAAAAATTCTGAATTTGATCCTATATTAGGTAATCGACTATGGGGATTTTCGAAAAAATAGTTTTAAATGGGACACTTGAGTCTCAAAAAAGTTATTTGAGTCTGAGTGCAAAAAATGATGATTTTTTGTCTCTTCTTCGATATTTCGACATAAAGTCGAATCCTAAAAATAGGCTTTTAGTACATTTAAATCGTTTTTTAATTCTCTATCGGTGGACCAAAAAATGATGCAAATCGGATTTTTGGTTCGGAAGTTATGAACGGTACAGTGTCGGTTTTTGTTATATTTTTTTTGTTTGAACCTTTTCACCCTAAAAAAACGCATATGTACCAAATAACTTTTTCAAGTTGACGCGGTTCCCAAACTTTTTTTTCAAAAATTTTTTCTTCAAGTAGTGGGTGACATAGTGTAGTTTATGGGAAAAATCCGTTTTTTCTAAATTTCGGTTTCTAAATGTCGAAAAAGTCGATTGCGACCAAATGGAAAAAAACATTTTTTTCGACTTCCCGAACCCAGAACGATTTCGGCCCCAACTAAAGGGCACAACTCCCTCGAATTACCTATCGAATGAAAAAAAGATTTCGAAAATCGGACTATCCGTTCGGGACTTATGCGTGACACACACAAAACGGGGTGAGGCAAATTGGGATTTAGTAGGGGTGATTTAGTACAAAACGTCGGCGCATCAAAATATCGCTTTTTCTGTGCTGATATAAAAATTCTGAACTTGATCCTATATTAGGTAATCGAACATGGGGATTTCGAAAAAATATTTTTAAAAGTGACACTTGAGTCTGAATAAAGATATTTGAGTCTGAGTGCAAAAAAGTGGTGGAAATGTGTGGAAATAACTAAAAACTTATCAGAACGCCAATAAAAATATTTTTGCGTTACGGGACATTTGAGTCTCAGCTTTTTTCTACCGAATGATGAAAAATTATGGATGCAATGATTGCAGTAATGATACAAAAAGACTGAAAATTATGCGTAGGCCCTCGGTAACCTGAATAATGTGGTATTATTATACGGACATTTAAGTCTCAAAACTTATTTTTAGTCCTGGACATTATTTTTATAAAAATTAAATTTAATGATTGTATTTGAGGGCCGAAGGCCTCAAATAGGACATCTAACTAATAAATTCCAACTAAATATGCGGGCCGAAGGCCGCATATTGAAAATTGTTTTTTAACGTGTTGTATACTATTATTGGTAACTTTTGAAGTATTAGACGTACAAAGATGGTTGTGATGTCATTCGATGAGGAATTGAGTGATGAATCGAGTAAAATATTTTCAAAAGTCTCACTTGAGTCTGAGAAGAGATATTCAAGTTTTTAGGTTGAAAAATTCCCATTTTTTCAAATTTTCCAACGTAATTCGGCCTCATTACCAAAAACGCTAGAGACAGCAGTTTCAATCGACTCAAGTGGCAACGCCCAGAACGCTAGTTATCTATATATAAAAAAACGCACCCCCACCAAAACTCAAAATTTAAATAACTTTTTTTTGAGTTGTCGATTGAGCTGAAATTTTTTATAAAAATTTTTCTGCTCAGAAGACACAACTTTGATGTTGACGACGAATACGAAAATTTCGGGAAAGTCGAAATGTCGAAATTTCGAAACACGAAACTGAGGATGAATGTCCCAAAACGAAATTTTAAAAATAAGGGTCTGGGAGACAAAATGTACCCGTTTAATTCTGCACCGATTAACCGGAGCACTTTTTCGAATACGACTTCCCTAACCCTAAAAAAACCGGATCAAAATGTACTACCCACTTTTTTTCAGATTTTTGCATTTTTGCCCGTTTTTTTTTTTTTTTTTCGACATTTCGACATGAAGACGAAATGCGAAAAAATGATTTTGACTAATGCGATAGAGCAGAGAATTCTCTATCGAATGACCGAGAGACTTTGAAATTTGGACTTTCCGTTCGGTAGTTATGGCCCCCAAATGTCAAAATTTACCAAAAAATTTTTGACAACTGTAAAAAATTTTGTATGTACCAATAACTTTTTCAAGTTGACGCGGTTCCCAAAGTTTTTCGAAAAACTCTTTTTTTTGAAAAATCGTGGATATAATGTAGTTTATGGGAAAAATCCGTTTTTTTCCAAATTTCGATTTCGAAATGTCGAAAAGTCGATTTTGGCAAAATGTCGAAAATGATTTTTCGCCTTTTCGACTCGATCCCGAACCCGGACGATTTTGGCCCCAACTAAAGGGCACAGCTCCATCGAATTCCCTATCGAATAAAAAAAGATTTTGAAAATCGGATTATCCGTTCGGGACTTATGCGTGACACAAACAAACGGGGTAAAGACGAATTGGGATTTGATAGGGAAAAATTAGGACAAAACGTCGGCGCAACAAAAGATCACTTTTTTTGTGCTGATATAAAAATTCGGAACTTGATCCTATATTAGGTAATCGTATATGGAGAGTTTGAAAAAAATATTTTTATGTGGGGCACTTGAGTCTCAAAAAAGTTATTTGAGTCTGAGTACAAAATATGACGATTTTTTGGTTTTTCTTCGATATTTCGGCATAAAGTCGGAATCCTGAAAATAGGTTTTTTAATACATTTGAAAGGCCTATTGAAACTCTATCAAATGTCGAGAAAATTGTGAAAAACGGTTAACCCGTTCGGAAGTCACGACATTGTAAAATGGCGAAAATTGTAATTTTGTTAAAAAAATTTTTTACAAAACTTACAAATTTTTTGCTTCATTATGAAGCAAACTCTTTTTGCTTCAATTTGAAGCATATTCTTTGTTCTTCACATTTTAATTAAGCACATTTATGTGCTTCAGTTTAATTTGAAGCACATTTTTTGTGCTTCAGTTTTAATTTGAAGCACATTTTTTGTGCTTCAGTTTAATTTGAAGCACATTTTTTGTGCTTCAGTATTAATTTGAAGCACATATTTTGTGCTTCAGTTTTAAGTTGAAGCACATTTTTTGTGCTTCAGTTTTAATTGAAGTACATTTTTTGTGCTTCAGTTTAATTTGAAGCACATTTTTTGTGCTTCAGTTTAATTTGAAGCACATTTTTTGTGCTTCAGTTTAATTTGAAGCACATTTTTTGTGCTTCAGTTTAATTTGAAGCACATTTTTTGTGCTAAAGTTTTAATTTGATGCACATTTTTTGTGCTTCAGTTTTAATTTGAAGCACATTTTTTTGTGCTTCAGTTTTAATTGAAGTACATTTTTGTGCTTCATTTTTAATTGAAGCACATTTTTTGTGCTAAACTTTTAATTTGAAGCACATTTTTTGTGCTTCAGTTTTAATTGAAGCACATTTTTTGTGCTTCAGTTTAATTTGAAGCACATTTTTTGTGCTTCAGTTTTATTTGAAGCACATTTTTTGTGCTTCAGTTTAATTTGAAGCACATTTTTTGTGCTTCAGTTTTAATTTGAAGCACATTTTTTGTGCTTCAGTTTAATTGAAGCACATTTTTTGTGCTTCAGTTTAATTTGAAGCACATTTTTTGTGCTTCAGTTTTAATTTGAAGCACATTTTTTTGCTTCAGTTTTAAGTTGAAGCACATTTTTTGTGCTAAAGTTTTAATTTGATGCACATTTTTTGTGCTAAAGTTTTAATTTGAAGCACATTTTTTGTGCTTCAGTTTTAAGTTGAAGCACATTTTTTGTGCTTTAGTTTTAATTGAAGCACATTTTTTGTGCTTTAGTTTTAATTTAATAACAATTTATGTGCTTCAGTTTAATTTGAAGAACATTTTTTGTGCTTCAGTTTTAATTTGAAGCACATTTTTTGTGCTTCAGTTTTAAGTTGAAGCACATTTTTTTTGCTAAAGTTTTAATTGAAGCACATTTTTTGTGCTTCAGTTTTAATTTGAAGCACATTTTTTGTGCTTCAGTTTTAAGTTGAAGCCATTTTTTTGGTTTAGTTTTAATTGAAGCACATTTTTTGTGCTTCAGTTTAATTTGAAGCACATTTTTTGTGCTTCAGTTTTAATTTGAAGCACATTTTTTGTGCTTCAGTTTAATTTGAAGCACATTTTTTGTGCTTCAGTTTTAATTTGAAGCACATTTTTTGTGCTTCAGTTTTAAGTTGAAGCCCATTTTTGTGTGCTTCAGTTTAATTTGAAGCACATTTTTTGTGCTTCAGTTTTAAGATGAAGCACATTTTTTTGTGCTTCATTTTTAATTTTAGGCACATTTTTTGCTTCAAATTTTGTGAACTCAACTAAAACTCAAACTAATACAAATTTATTTTTAAATTTTATATATTGTGTATTTTTGACGTTTTTGAATTGAAGCTGTAATTGAATTGAACCTGTAATTTTTTTCAAAATTTTTATCTTTTCATATTAATTAAGAAAATTACCAAAAAGTAGCTCAACCATATACAAATTCAAAATAGAACTTTTATATATTAAGTAGATATTAAGCTTATATTCTTTCTACCCTAAACTATTTATAAATTGAATTTTTATATATTAAGTAAATTAGTATGTTTTTTCGTCACAAGACGAAATGTAGAAACATGATTTTGACTACTGCGAATCAGTAGTTGATTCTCTATAGAATGACGCAAAAATTGTAAAATCGGATCGTCCTTTCGGGAGTTATGATTTGTCAACGTGTCAAAACCCTATTTTTTAAATTTGTTTGCGTTTGGTCTGTTTTTTTGAAATTTCGTCATGGAAACGAAATGCCTACATCTGATTTTGACTATTGCGAATCAGTAGTTGATTCTCTATAGAATGACGGAAAATTTGTGAAAATCAGACCGTCCTTTCGGGAGTTATGATTCGTCAATGTGCCAAAACCCTCTTTATTAATTTTTTCGCTTTTGGTCAGTTTTTTCGAAATTTCGTCATGAAGACGAAATCGAAAAAGTTGATTTTGACTACTACGATTAAGCAGTTAATTCTTTATCGAATGACGATAAAATTTTGAAAATCGAGCTATCCGTTCCAGAGTTATGATTCGACAACGGGTCGAACCCCCTATTTTTAAACTTTACTCGATTTTGGCCGTTTTTTTTCGAAATTTCGTAATGAAGACGAAATTTAACAATCTGAATTTGACCACTGCGACTAATCAACTAAATCTCTATCGAATGACGGAAAAAGTGTGAAAATATAATTATACGTTCCTGAGTTATAGTTCGACAAAATACCGAAACTTTCCAAAAATGTTTATTCAAAATTTTTTTTCAATTTTCAGAGTAAGTATAAATTTAGAATAGCTGTTCAAATATAAAAATTAATAATTTAAATTTCATATATTAAGTATAATACAGCACATCTTCACAATAAATATTACTTATAAATTGAATTTTAGTATATTATGTAAAATGTTGGAAATAAGTACCCAATTGAAATTTGAAAACTAATTAACTTTTTTTTGGAAAGTTCGATTGGGATGAAAATTTTGGACGTGAACAATGATCTCCCGAGCCACAACTTTGCTATAGAAAAAATTTTCGAAATTTCGCGAAACCTGTTTTTCCGAAATTTCGAAACACGAAACCGAAGATGAATGTCTAAAAACGAAGTTTGACGAAATTGTGCTTCCAGGATAAAAGATGCTCCATTCAATTTTGCTTCTACTAACCGAAAAACTTTTTTATTTGAACTCTCCTACCCGAAGATATTTTTGGTTCAAAAGGGTACTACCCATTTTTTGATTCTTGATTTTTTGTCCGTTTTTTTGATATTTTGACATAAAGACAAAATGCGAAAATAAGATTTTGACTACTGCGGCAAAGAAGGGAATTCTCTATTGAATGATGGAAAAATTGTGAAATTCGAACTATCCGTTTGGGAGTTATGATCCGTCAAAATGTCAAAATTTGCCAAAAAAACAAAATTATACTTTGATTGACATAAATATTCGAATCAGAACTCAACCGGCGCTGTTGAAATAAGTCTTAAAAAATTCCCCATATTTGAGTACATATTTTGACAAATTTTGTCACAGATCTGATTATCTGACAAAAAGTTATTACATTTTAGTTGTAAAAAATCACCGAAAAAATAGACAAAAGTATCAAACACTTTTGCAAAACAATGGGTTAAAATTGACAAATTTTAACAAAAAAGGAGTTTTATAGTGGAAAAATACATGGAGAATTCAAATCCGTTGTCAGAAAAGTTTCAAAAAAATTTTCCTCGACGTTAGAGTCAAAATGACAGTTTGAGTCTCAGATAATTTCCTCGGCTTATATCTCCCCGAGACTCAAGTATGCCCTATACAAACCATATATTTTTTGAGTCAGTAGAAGAGGCTCTACAAGATAGGCTATCTAAATCTCATTTCAATTTTTTGACACGAAAAAATTTCCGACCATTTTCGACACTTAGACTCGAATATCAAGGCCCAGACTCAAATGACCCTTTTGAAACTTTTTTAAAAGATTCCCCATAGTCGATTACATATTCGTACAAAATTTCAACCAGATCGGCTTATCCGTTAAAAAGTTATGTTAAAATTAAAAAACCCAAAATCTGTAAAAATATATAATATTTCAATTAAGTTTTTATATATGAATTTCGAAATTTTTCCAAAATTAGGCATAATTCTGCAGAATTTTGTATGGCTGGTGATTTCCCAGCTTATACGGGGCGAAAGCTCGATTTTTTGGTTATGGGTTAGTACCGCGAGGTCCGTTGGGACCGATGAGCGGGATCCTTAGAAAACCCTTAGGCACGAAGGTGCAGGGACGTGCGATCTTCCAATTCGGGGATCGGAGTGAACCTGTTTCCGTTTATCGGGGATAGGATGACTTCCCCCGACGGGAGTGAGCCTTTGGATGGTGTGCATCCAAATGAGTCCCGGCTCTCGGAGGGCGCGGGTGGGGTGAGCCCGGTGGCCGTGCTGGATGGACGAAGGCGCTATGCGGAGACTTTGTCTCTGGGCTCTTAGCCTCGTCTTGAAGGATCACACGGTCAGCGGTACGGAGTAAGAAAAAGCATGGTATCACCGGCCATGCAACCCCACTGGAGTCCCTGCCATGTTCGTGGATAAGCTTCGGCTTATTCACCTCACCCTGACGTCCGAAGCGTATGGGGTGTGATGGCATACTTCCAAACGCGCCGGAATAAAACCTGGCAGCTCGATGTTCGCCCTGGTGTGGCAACTCCCGAAGCTTGCAAGCAGGTCCTTGATCTCCGATGGTCAAAGCCAACTGATGGCTAAGCTATCAGGAGGCATGAACTTGGTAGATAAGTTCGCTTATCGACATGTAGTTCGCGGGAGCTACAGGGCCAGGTTCATGCACTCTTGCATCACGTATTGGATGCACAGGCCATAACTCTTAAAGGGTGTATGTCTGGTGGATTCATGGCATTCTCTATGTGGTGTAAGACTCCTGGTACGTTTGGTCCTCTCGGTTTGAATCCACTGGGCATGCATCCGAAATTATTACTTTACGTCAACATTCAATATGGATCGTCTACACGTCTACAATCAATATGTCAGAACATGCAACAAGAAGGAGCTGTACATGGATACGTGGGTTAAAAGTGTTATTTTAGTCTTGAAACTTTTAGGTGTTTATTTAGTCATTAGAAGTCTTAAAACAGTATAGGGGAGGGTTTTTGAGTCTTTAGAAGACATTTTGTCAAAGTGAATTTTTGAAGAATTTGGGGGTTTTCTGAGTCTCAGGGCAGAGATACGAACTTCTAAGTGTGTTTTTCGGAATCCTCGACCAAACTTTACCCCCTTTAATAAACCCCCAAATTCTAACGGTTAAGCTCTATCTTTAACGGGAAAAAAGTTATGCTCGAAAGTTTGACATCTCCGGGTTTTTTTTTCGATTTTGGGGTATAATTGAAATGAATGGTTTAAAATTAGCTTATTTATGATAATATTGATAATTATTAACAAAATTAATAGTTAAGAGTCTTATTTTTACTAAAATTTGTTTTTATTTAAAATTTTGCTAAATTCGTGTTCGCGGTTTTGGGTCGACTTGCCTTTACTTTTTCGTTTATAACTTTCGGAAAAATATTAGCAGGGAGTTTGTTTATATCTCATTCGAAAGCTAATAAATAGGGCTTCAAAACGTACCATAAATTATAAAATTAAAAAATTTTTTAGTGCCAAAAATGTTGGGTGCCGGATGTATGACCCCCTAAAAATTTAAAAATATTTTTTTGAAAAAATTTTGTTTTAATGAGATTTTTTGATTTAACAATATAGATTAATTGAATTTAATTGGGAAAAAAATATTTTAATGTTCGTTAGAGTCTTAGACGATTATTTAAGTATTTTCAAAATTATTAAAATTTTAACCAATTTTTAGTTTAGTTAGGTTCATATGATAATTGTATTGTATTAAATTCTTCATGGTGTTAAATTATGCTCAATCTCAGTATGTTTACGTTTTTAAATTTTTTATTATTTTTTATTTTAGTGATTTGATTCACTTTTTAACTGATTACATTTTATTAATCAAATAGTTGACAACATTACATTTATGTAATTTTCAATTATATTTCTATAATTACAATAATTTTCAGTTTAATTTGAATATGACTAATTATACAATCAATTTGCTTTAAGACTTGCTTGCTGACTCAATTATTTGCCGATTTTTCAATTATTTATCCTTTGCTTCAACTATTTAAAGTTATTAAAATGCTCATTTGGTTTATTTATTGTTACTTATTGCTTCTACTTAAATTTAGTATTTGTTTATATATTATTGTATGTTTGATTTTCGTTTTTGTTTTTAATTGTATAATTTCAAGATATTATAATTGGTAGTGTAATTTTCTAAAATGAATATTTTTAAGTTTAATTTCTTGCGACAATTTATTTACAACAATCAATTTGTTTCAAGTATTGCTTGCTGGCTTAATTATTTGTCGATTTTTCAATCAATTATGATTTGTCATGATTTATTAGTTAGTTTTTTTTGATTTCCAATTTTTATAGTTTTATTTAAAGTTCAATTGTTTGGTAAATATTAATGCATATCTTAACGAGTTTAAGGCTTTGGATTACGATTTGTTAAGTTTGTTAGCTTTTGTTTGATTTATTATTAATTTTTTAGCGATTTAATTCAATTATTACTTGGTTGTATTGATTATTTGGTTTATTTGGCGATTGTTTCATTTCAATATTTATAGTTTGTTTCAATTTATTTCATTTAGTTTTATTTTTATTTGCCTGATTTTAATGTTTTAATTTTAAGTTGTTTGCTGGATTGCTTTAATTAGTAAAGTGTATTATATATTGATAAAAATTAATTTCTGCTTTTGTTTTATAAAATTCAATTGAAAAATTTGTGGTTATATGTGATTTTTGTTTATTTAATAAAAGTTTTTTTTGCTCTTTGAATAAAAGTTATTTGTTTGTAATTTATATCATTGTTATTAACATATTACTTATAAATACTCTTGATTTTACTCTTTTTATTTTGTTTAGAATTGTTCTATTTTATATTATTAGTACAAATAAATAGTATGGTGTCAAAAGATCGTAAACGGCGTGAAAAGAAACGTGATGCTAAAAGAAAAAGTGATAATATTTCAATTAGTTCGATGGAAAGTGTTCCAGAGAAACGTTTAAATGTTGAAAGCAATGAACATAGTATTTAATATCATAATGATTAAATCTCAGTATTATTTTGTTTTAGATTCGACAATTTCACATGAGTTTGCATTACAAGATACACAAGAAAATAGTTGCCAAAATTTTGATTTTGTTTTGCCTGAAGAAAGTTTAAATGTTATAGATGATAAAGGTTTATTATTATTCGTTAACTTAACTATTATGAATGCAAAATTTTTCTAGACCCTATTGACTTTTCTTCATTTAATAATTCTGAAAATTATGATTCTTCCACGTGTAAATCGAATATTGGAGATTATGCTTTCCCAAATAGTAATAAGTTATTAAATTATTTAATTATAGTACCTTTTAAAGTTGATGATCTTTCTGCGAATAGAAGAAGAGGTAGGCCAGTAAAAAGTCATGGTGGAATTCGTGATAATGCTGGGAGAAAATCAAAGAATTTAAACCCTGTGTCGCAAGCATCAGTTGATTATGAGCATGAAGTTCTTGAAGGAATAAACCGTGAATTAGATTTAGATGGCATTGGTTAAATACCTCTTTTTTCAAACTTAGTCTTTGTTTCAGGAACAAATTCACAATTTAGTGTTTCTACAACTACTTTACGCCGTTCCACTCGACATTCGAGCACCATTAGTCGTTTTTCCGACATTTCCTTTGATGATAAGTGGCCTCCTAATCGCCCTATCACTCACAATTGTTATCAATCACACTATGGTCTTGGATGCGGTGCTAAAAACTCAAAACACATGCCAAAATATTACAATTCACTTTGCAAAGTATTTTTAATATAACTTTTTAGCTAGAAACTATTTTTAGAATGATGTTCAAATTGACTGTCGATGTCCCTTTTGCAAGGCCATATTGCTACCTTCGGAAACAATTGGTCCATCCGCATTTGTTAAATGCTGTGCAAAAGGACGAGTGAATTTACAAGAACGTTTCGCGACATTGCAAGACATTCCAATTGGTCTTGACCTTTTGCTTCATAATCCTGCCAATTCTGCTACACTCGAACGGCTTTTAAAAAATGTACTTCGTTACAATGATCAACTCTCTTTTGGCCAACTTCGTATGGAGCGATCTTTTGACTTTCCAGACTCATATAGGATTGTCAAAACAAATAACATGTTTAACTATATGCTATTTGATTTTCGCCAACCTGGTGGACAACAACAACCAGAATTACGAGGCCAATTATACACAATACCGCCAACTTCGTCTGACATTCGACTAAATGCTCTTGCAACTGAAAATGAATTAGATGTTTGTTAAAATATATAAAAATTTGAATAATATTTGATTTATAGCCGATCCTTCTTCAAGAATTGTTTACTATTTTGAAACAAAATCATTGGATGGCAGAACTCTTCAAAATTGCCTCTGACGTTTATCAAGATCTGTCGTCTGACTTACAACTTCAGTTTAGAATGCTTGTGGTTGACGCCAATAAACGCGGCACTGAGCGCACGATTGAAAATGTTGTTTTCATATTTTACAAAAATATTAGATTTTTTAGGTTCCAGCCATTGATATTCATCCAAATGATGCTTCTGTTTTACGTCAAATACATCCTGGACGACTTGGTGTTGAAACCGCTGCTGGAAGTCAGCTTGTAGCACAGTTTTATTTGGATAATGGGGAGAATGTACCACCTGAAGGCAACTACGATGTAATTCTTACTGGACAAAAGGGAACTGGCCAAGTTAGCCTGAAATGGTGGCATCGGGCAGCGGACGCAGCGTGTTTCCCACTTCTGTATCCTAAAGGACAAAATGGATTTGGTTTTTAATAGTCAATAATTTAATAAAAATATATTTTAAGAAAATGGTTTAAAATTGATTTTGCGACCTGGCGAATCTTTGCAAGGAAGCAGACGTGTAATTGTTGGAGCCGAAGGAGAACTTAATCCCGAAATTGATCTTGGAGAAGGCGAGGAGTTCCTTCATGATATTGGAAATCATGTCAAACATCAGCGTGAACATGTATCGAGAGCACAATACTATCGCTACATGTGTCAGCAAAGAGGAACCTCATGGAAAGCGCCACATTGGCTTTGGGAGTGGAGTCAGCTCGCCCAACTTTACACAATTACTTACAACCAGAGAATGGAGGCACAAAAAGTTCAGTATATGAAGCAGTTGCAGGGGAAGTACCGTTATGTTCGACAATCTGCATTGCTGGACTGGCTCAAGAAATTATTGGAAAAACAAGGTATATAAACATAATTAATATTTACACTGTAAATTATAGGATTGCAAGGTCCCATTGGCCAAGTCTATATGACAAATGAACATTTTCGAGGATCACGCCAATATTACCAAAAGCAGTATGCTGCTTGCATGACCATCTGCAGGGAACTTGGTTCGATAGATCTACTTATCACGTACACTATGGATCCGGCTGCACCAGAGTTAAGCAATATTCTCCTTGAACATCAAAATTGGTCAGACCGCCCAATGGAAGTTTGCCGAATTTTCCTTGACAAGCTATCCGAACTCGTAAAAGACATTACTGAAAGAGAGGTTCTTGGTCCAGTCAAAGCATGGTTCCACAGCCTAGAACATCAAAAACGGTTTTTCATTCTTTATAATAATATTCACGTTTTTAGTGGGCTTCCTCACGTTCATTTTGCCGTCATCTTGGATTGGGAAAATATGCGTAAATCTGGTCGTATTACATCTAAAGAAGAATACATGGAACAATATATATCAGCTGAAATACCGGATTTACCACAACCAAACGATCGCACTGAATCGGCAGTTTCTCAAAGGCTTTTACATCAAATCGTAGTGACAAAACATGTTCATACATGTAACCAACATTGTCTTCGAGACGGAATTCGTTGTGCCAAACGTTTTCCTGTAAGAATATTTAAATGTATCTTTATGTATTTTTTAAATTAAGCACGCTTATTCTGACAATAACATTTACTCCGACAATGCTTACCCAAAATACCGACGACGTCCTCCACCAACATCGGAGATTGAACGGAAAAAGAATCCTGAATTATTTGGAAACACTCATAAATATGTTGATCGTTATGGCAAACAGCATGTTGTTACTAATCAATATGTTGTTCCATACAATCATTTTCTTCTTTCTAAATACAGATCTCAGTATATTTATATTTAAATACAATTTAACTTTGTTGTTTAGTATTAATGTTGAACTCGTGGCTGGTGACGGATGTGTGAAATATGTGACAAAATATGTTATGAAAGGAGCCGACATGGCATTCATTAGAGTTGAACAAGAAGGATTTGAAGGTGGTGCTTGGCGCTATGACGAGTTTCATCAACTGCGACTTGCACGTTACATCACATCTATGGAGGCTTTTTTGTCCCTTTGGGGTACAAAATTGGTCGTGAGATCTCATATAGTATTTATACCATCTATTTTTGTATAATTTATTCCGTTTAGGTAGACGAACTGGACATTCATGGACCTCAGGGTCATCATGTTGCTATTGAAGAAGGCAGAGAGTTAGAAATTGCTGAGGATTTACAACGACGATTAAATGAAGGAGAAGAACGCCGCACCCAATTAACTGCCTATTTCGATTTTAATCGTAACAGACAATTAATTGGTGAACCATCTGCAGGCTTGACTTATGCTAATGCATACAAACAACTCCGCTACAATGTCCATAAAAAGAACTGGCAATTCTATGTTGATCCTAACCAACATCAGAAGAAACTTTGTCGAATACGTACTGTTTCGCCAACGAACTTAGAGCTTCTTGCAATTAGAGTATTTAAAATCAATCTTTTAAATAAACTTTAACTTTAGATCTTGCTAACTGTTGTTGTTGATCCCACTTGCTGGGAGGACCTGCGCTCTTTTGAAGATGTTGTCTACCCAACATTTTTAGAAGCTGCTAAGGCGCGAGGACTGATGTCTGATGATATTATTTGGAGAAGAACGATTCAAGAAGCATTTGATTCGAATAAGCGCATCCAACAGCGCATACGTTGGCTTGCCATGTTCTTTGGTTCCACAAATTTGACTAATCCTACTGCTTTGCTTGACTATGTTATTCAATTGCCGGAAGATTGGCTTGTATGTATCGTGTTAAATATTTTGTTTAAATTTAAATTTAGTATGGAACACGTGTTGCTCAGTTAGATTTTGAATCCCGTCGCGACTATGTTTTGTGCAATATGGAATGGTTTCTAAGGGCAAATGGAATTAGACCTGATGAGATTGAAAGGGAGGATGGTACCTTTGAAACGGCTTGTGAGAGGATTCGGTAAAGATTATGCCTTCGAATTTAATCTATATTTGTTATAATAGTCTTCCACGTCCATCTTGCCGAAACATCCAACCTGAACTTCTTAATGATGCTGAAATAGATCCTGAAATGATGATACGAACACATGTTGATAGACCTTTTCTAGAAGAACACCAAAGAGGCTCAACGCAAGATTACTACCTTCGCCTGTTTTACAGTGATCCTCGCCCAACTGAGGAACAACAACATTTTATTGATGAAATTGTTCGTGGTATGTGGAGCGCGCGTCATGTCATTGACGGTTCTGAAACATCTTTTGCGCAAGACATTCCCCGCTATTTCTTCATAACAGGAGAAGGAGGTTCTGGCAAGACGTTCATGTATAATGTATGTTATACAATTAAATTTAGTATAAAAATTTCATTTATAGAAATTGATTGCTTTTCTGCACGCAAATGAATTCAAGATAATGCCTATGGCTAGCACTGGCATTGCCGCTGAACTTCTTTATGGAGGCGCCACTGTGCATAAACGACTTTGTCGTCAAAAACATGTTGATTCTTCAACCAAGCCATTCGTCGACTACCGAAGCCAATTTGCTGATACGTTGCGTAAATTGCACGGCATTATTATAGATGAAGTTAGTATGCAACACAAAGATGTGTTGGAATTTGTCGATCTTCTCTTTCGTTCTGTTGTTCATCGTTCTTTGAAAAATGTACCTTTTGGTGGAAAAGTAAAATTATAAATACTAATTTACAGTAATAAACATTTTAAGTGTGTTGTTCTTGGAGGCGATTGGAAACAATTACTTCCTGTAGTTGCTGGTGGAACATTGTTACATCAGTTCGATGCTTCAATCAAGAACACTGCGATTTTCAAGAATTTTGTTACACGTAAACTTCAATCTAATCTAAGACTACAAGCTGGACAAGAACAATACAGGATTTTATTGAAATGCGTCGGAACTGGAGTTTTGAATGATGCTGATGATCGCGTTCAGCTCCCTGTTAGCATTTGTGTTAACTCGAGAGAGGACTTGATAAATTTCGTTTATCCACGTGATCTACTTCAATCAGCACTTGACAAATGGGAAGAGTTTTGCGGCAGAGCCATCTTATGTCCTTTGAACACTGAAACCTTTGAAATGAATAATATAATTTTGGTAATACTTTCGTTAAATTAAGTCTTATTTAACTTATGATTAAATAGGATCGAATTAATGGACAAGAAAGAACATATTATTCGGTCACAACACCTATTATGGATGATGCAAACCTTGAAAATAATATTTCTGATGTCGACCATGAAAATCTGACACGGCAAACACCGCCTGGCGTCCCAGAGCATTTGCTTCGAGTACGCGTTGGATCAATCATGATGTTGATAATAAATCTATCTGTAATTATTTCATTTTAATTGTGGTTTGATCATTGAATTGTAGGTACAAAATGGATTATGCAATGGAACGCGTGTTCAGATTATAGGTCTTGGCCATAATTTGATTCGATGTCGTGTGCTAACAGGTTCTGGAAAAGGTTCTGACTGTGATCTCTTTCGGACACGCTTCTTATATGGCTCTGATCCGAAAGCACCTCAAGAAGGAATGGTTAGATGTGAAAGAATTCAATTTCCGTTACGTCCAGGCGCCGTCATGACAATTAACAAGTCTCAAGGGTAAATAATCTTATAAAAATATTTATAAAAAATATATTTTAGCCAAACACTTTCTCGCGTTGGGGTTGCACTCGACCATTCACAGTGCTTCTCTCATGGTCAACTCTATGTGGCTCTTTCAAGAGCACGTGACGCAGAAAGTGTTAAGGTTGCAACACTCCGCAAAGATCGCAGAGTGAAGAATCCAGTCATTCCTGCAATGATTGACGAAGAAGACTTCAACGAGCTTGGGCCAATGGAACTCGCCATGTCATCCGGCGATGAACCAGTTCTAATCGAACGAATACCACACCAACAGGTACCTTTTTAAAAATATTTACAAATTATTAATTAAAATTTAAGACAACAACATCGTCTACTGCTTTAATCACACAACAGCCAACAACATCGGCTAATGCTATAATTCAACCAATGCCAACAACATCGGCTACTGATCATTTACATGCAACAACATCGCCAAATATTGAACAGAACAAACAGCAAAGAGCCGCTGATTTTCCACCTTATTTCCTTGATAACGTTACTGGAGATGGAGATTGTCTATTTCGGTTTAACTAATATTGTTTATTTTTAAAATAAATTATATAGGTCAATTGTTCGTGCTTTATACGCCGGATCGGAAAACTTAGCTTTACACGGTGATTATTTATATGAAGATTCTCAACGCGGATTAAGAAGACTGATTGCTCGCCGTTATCAAGAAGACCTGCACAACATCGCAGATGACCAACTCACCGACGAACTCATTCATGAGATCGAATGGGATGCACCGCATATTCGTCAGGCAGGGCTTCGTTTGGACGTAACAGACCCTCGAAGATCCATGCGAGAATATAGTCTTCATATGATGCAGCCGGCAATGAACAACAACACAAGATATGGATCTCACCTTGAAGTCCGGTATGCCGAAATTGTACTTAATCGCCGAATTCTCATCGTTGAAAATCTCCGACGGCGCGTGGTTGATGCAAATGGACGTAGTCAATGGAGAAATATGTCAAATGAATACCAAGGAATTTTCCTCTCGCCTGGGCTTTCAGCAGAAGAGATGGGTTTGACAACTATTACGGACTTTGGCCAAATATTTCAAATATTACGTGCACACAATCTGGACAATACCATCGTCCTGCGTCTAGAAGGCATACACTACAGACCAATATATTTGGTAGAATATTTTTCAAATAATATACATTAATTAAAAATTTAAGCGTCCAATGCCTGAAGAACATATTGAAGACAATGTTAGGAGTTTGAATCTGCTAGGAGAAGTTCCGGATGAACCTTGGACTCCGCAATGATTATTTTTAAAATGCTATTTAGATGTTTGGAAAGTTTTGCGAAATTTGATTCTGTGTTGTGATTGTCTATGATTTGATCGGAAAAATTGTAAGCAGTTGAAATTTGTTAAGTATATTTAAAAATTTTGTTTTAAAGGATTTTTTATGTTGTGTTATTTTTTGGATGATATTCGCTTGGACTTTTTATGTTATTTGGATTGTTTATTTTTTTGGTTGTTTTGGTTTACAATTTGTTTGGATTTTAGATTAGTTGGATTTCTGGAATATATGTCTTTGGATGTTTGGGTTATAAGATTTTTGTATGGTTTGGATTATGAGTTTTTGAGTTTTTTGAAGAAAATTGAGAATTGTTTGGATAAATGTTAAGAATTGTTTGGCTTATTAATAAAATTACCATTTTTAGGACTATAGTGATTTGTTTGGAACAGTTTTGGTTGTTGGATTATTTTATGGTTGGAGTTTACGTTGTTTAGATGGCTGATTTTAGTGCGTTTGATGTTTTGGATTTTATGTTTATTTGATGTTTTGGATTATACGTTTTTTGGATTTTTGGCAAATAATTTGAGAAGTGTTTGGATAACTGTATGTAGTTTAAATTCTTAATTAAATTTAAAATTTTTGTTCAGAAGGAAATGTGATTTATTTTGCTATATTTTGGATGATGAATTATTTTTGGATTGAATTTTATGTGGTTTGGATGGTTGATTTATATTTAGTTGAATATTTTGGATTATAAGTTTTTCGGGTTTTTGGAAAAGAAATTGAGAATTGTTTAGATAAATGTATGTAGTTTAAATTCTTAACAAAATTTAAAATTTTGTTCAGGAGCTAATGTGATTTATTTGGAGTTGAATATTTTGGATTTATGATTTATTTGGAGTTGAATATTTTGGATTTATTTGGAATATATTTTGGTTGTTTAGGATGTTTGAGGTATTAATTCATTGGATTTTATCTATTTTTATTTCTTTGGATATTTTGAGTTTTAATTCTTTGCTGTGCAATTCTTTAAATTCTTTATTTGTTTTTTTTGGATATTTTGAATGTTAAAATTATTTTTTGGTATAGATATTTGTGATATTATTTTGTTGTTTATTTTTTTTCTATTTTAATTTTAATATGTTAATGTTATTTTATATATTGAGCCACTAAAAAATTATATCTACTTTTTGTTTATTCAAGTTACAATAACTTTTATTTTAGGTGTGGGGAGGGATGTGTAATGCATCTCACTCATTCCTAAGAATTCAAATTTCTTTACTTTTTGGCTCCTTATGTTTTTTCTCAATAAGTATACTTTGTTTAATTTATTTTGTGTTATTTTGTTTTATGTTTATTTTTTTTTGCTTTCTTTAATTTAATAATATTAGCTGCCTTATTTATATTGAGCCAGAAAAATTTTTATTTAAATTTTGTTAATTAAGTTACAATAACTTTTATTTTAGGTTTGGGGAGGGATGTGTAATGCATCTCACTCATTCCTAAGAATTTAAATTTTTATCAATTTTTGGCTCCTTATACTTTTTTATTAATTATGTTTTGTTTAGCTTATTTTTCGTTTAATTTGTTTTTTTATTGTTTCTTTATTTGCTTACTATTTAATTTAATTTTAAATTTCATTTTTATATATTGAGCCAAAAAATTATATTTAAATTTTCTTTAAAATATATTTAAATGTTGTTTTTAAAGTAACATAACTTTATTTTAGGTTTGGGGAGGGATGTGTAATGCATCTCACTCATTCCTAAGAATTCAAATTTCTCTGCTTTTTGGCTCCTTATATTTTTTGTTATATTTTGTTTAAATTATTTTTTAAATTATTTATTTTAATGTTTTTATAAAAAATTTTTGGATAATAAATTTTGAATATTTATTGTATTACGTATTATTATTAATAGTATTGATCTCTAAGAATCTAAGACTTACTTTATATTGAGTTATTTTTTAAATAGAAATTTCTTCATATATCCTAAATAAAAAATCAAATTTTTTTTAAATCTAATCTTCATCGAAAATTATACACAACTTTTTTGAATTATATAACATTTTCTTCTATTGAAGATAACTCGATATTAAAACGATGGAATGAACCAAACTTCTCGGACAGGACAAGACACTGAAAGTGTTCAAAGATGTCCAACAAGATTTTTTAATATTTTATCTCTACCCCAAATTATTGAATTTTAAAAAATTCCAAAATATGTCTGAGAATGAAATATTTCTAAAACTCTAACTTTGTTGAAAATTTTTTTAGAATTTTTCTGACAACGAATTCAGGTTTAGCGTATACAATTCCACTATAAAACACATTTTTTCAGTTAAAATTTAAAAATTTTGTTCCTTCGATATTTTCCAAAGAGTACCCCTTTGTAATAAAAATCGAAAATGCTTAAATGGCTATAATTTTTTAAGGGATTGATATTTTCGTATAAAGTTTTTTTGTAAAAAAGAGCAAAAAATTAGAAATTTTTTAAGATCAAGAAACTTTGAAAATTTTCTTAACTGGAGGAGTAGGGGTCAATTTTTAAAAAATCCAAAAATTTTCAGTTTTTTGGAAAATTTTTTGGTTTTTCGAGATTGGAGCTGAGTGATATTATTTTTCCTGTAAAATGCCTATTTTTCTACATGTTATAGAAATTTAAAATATTTAAAAAAGTTATACTTTGAAAAAGTTATAATAAAATTTTGAATTTTCATTGTATTAAGTATTATTATTAATAGTATTGATTTCTACAGAATCTAACTTTGTTGCAAATTTTTTAGAATTTTTCTGACAACGAATTCAGATTTAGCGTATGCAATTCCACTATAAATCACATTTTTTCATCTAAAATAAAAAAATTTTGTTTCCTCGATTTTTTTTCAAAGGGGTACCCCTTTTCAAAAAAATCGGAAATGCTTAAGTGGCTATAACTTTTTTAAGGATTGACGTTTTTATATACTGTTTCTTTTAAAAACAAGAGCATTAAATTAGAAATTTTTTAAGATCAAAATACTTTGAAAATTTTCTAACATAGTGCAGTAGGGTTCGATTTTTAAAAAATCCAAAATTTTTCGGTTTTTTGAAAAATTTTTTGGTTTTTTGACATTAAGGCTGAATGAAATTATTTTTTCTTTAAAGGGTCTATTTTTCTGTATATTATAATATTTTAAAATATTCAAAAAAGTTATACTTTGAAAAAGTTATGATTTTTTAAAAATTTAGAGTAATTTTTCGTCCATGATTTTCGGCCAAAAATTTAATTTTCTAAAAATAAAGATAAATAGGTCAAATGATATATCATTCGAAAGCTCTTATTAAGCTGAGTCTAAAAATAATATTAGTAAAATTTTACGACCAACTTTGACAAAGTTAAAAATAAATTTTTTTCAATTTAAACAGTAATCCTCATAAAGCCTGAGGCTGAATATTTCTAAGACTCTAACTTTGTGGAAAAATTTTTTAACATTTTTCTGTGAACGGATTCGAATTCAGCGTATGCGGTTACACTATAAATCATATTTTTTAGCTAAAATTATAATAAAATTTTCCCCCCGATTTTTTTCATAAGGCTACACCCCTTTTCAAAAATATCCGGAAATGTCTGAATTGCAATAACTTTTTAATAAATTTATATTTTCGTATGTAGTTTTTTTCATGCATAATAGCAAAAAATTACAAATTTTTTAAGATGAAGAAACTTTGAAAATTTCTTACCTGGAGGAGTAGGGCTCAATTTTTAAAAAATACGAAATTTTTCAGTTTTTTTCAAAAATTTTTGCGTTTTTGTCATTGTAGCTGAGTGAAATTATTTTTTTTGTAAAGAGCCTGTTTTTCTACATAATATAAAAATTTAAAATATTTAAAAAAGTTATACTTTGAAAAAGTTATGATTTTTTAAAAATTTCGAGCAATTTTTCGACTAATGTTTTCAGGCCAAAAATTTATTTTTCATAAAATAAAGATAAATGGGTCAAATGATATATCATTCGAAAGCTCTTATCAAGCTGAGTCTCAAAATAATTTTTATAAAATTTTCCAATCAACTTTGACCATGTTAAAAAATAAATTTCAGTCAAATTAAACAATGATCCTCATAAAAGTGTTAATAACAATTTTTTACGAGTTTTCTTAAACTTTTTATATACCCAACCTTATACCCAGTACCAAACACGCTAGAGACAGCAGTTTCCCCCATGCCCAGTGGCAACGCCCCGAACGCTAGTTATCTATATATAAAAAAACGCGACCTAAAAAAACATTTTTTTTAAATAACTTTTTTTCGGATCGGTCAATCTTTTTGAAATTTTTTTTACAGAACAATGATCTCCTATGAACCAACTTTGCTGTTGAGGTCGAATTTCGACTATTTCGGGAATGTCGAAATGTCGAAAAGTCGAAACACGAAATTGAGGATGAATGTCCCAAAACGAAATTGGAAAAATAAGGTGTTGGAAGATGAAATGTACCCCGTTTAATTTGGGATAGATTAACTGGAGCACTTTTTCGAATTCGATTTTCCTAACCCGAAATATTTTCGGTCGAAGTAGGCACTACCCACTTTTTTTTGATTTTTGCAAAATTGTTCGTTTTTTCGACATTTCGACATGAAGACGAAATGAAAAAAAACGATTTTGACTACTGCGATAGAGCAGAGAATTCTCTATCGAATGACCGAGAGACTTTGAAATTTGGACTTTCCGTTCGAAAGTTATGGCTCCCCAAAATGTCAAAATTTACCAAAAATTTTGATCAAAATTTTCTACTTTTTTGGGTACCCTGGGAAAGAAAAAATAGGGCTCGACTCGAAAGTCGGATCCGGACAAACTTTTTTTTGTATGAGAGAGGATATTTGGGACCATAGAGGAAAACTATAGAGAGGTTCGAAAAGTCGACTTAAGTTGGTCAAAAGTCGAATGTGACGAAAATGTCAAAGAAAAATTTTTACATTTCGACATGATCCCGAACTCGTACGAGTTCGACCTTTCCTGAAGGTTAAATCTAGACTGAATTTCGCGTCGATTAAAAAAAAGTTCATGCAAATCCGATATTCCATTAGTGAGTTATGCGTGACACAACGAAACGGGGTAAAGACGAATTGGGATTTAGTAGGGGTGAATTAGGACAAAACGTCCGTGCAACAAAAGATCACTTTTTTCCTGCTGATATAAAAATTCCGAATTTGATTTTATACTAGGTAATCGAATATGGGGAGTTCGAAAAAATTATTTTTAGACAGGACACTTGAGTCTCAGAAGAGTTATATGAGTCTGAGTGCAAAAAAGAGTGATTTTTTGATTTTTCTTCGATATTTCGACATAAAGTCGAAATCCTAAAATATTTTATTTAGTACCTTTGAATGGCCATCTGATTCTCTATCGAATAACGTGAAATCTGTGCGCAACGGATTATTAGTTCGGAAGTTATAATAGTGTAAAATGTCAATTTTTTGCTGAAGCAACTTTTTGCTTCAGTTTTTAATTGAAGCAACTTTTTGCTTCAGATTTTGATTTGAAGCACATTTTTTGTGCTTCAGATTTTGATTTGAAGCATATTTTTTGTGCTTCAGATTTTGATTAGAAGCACATTTTTTGTGCTTCAGATTTTGATTTGAAGCATATTTTTTGTGCTTCAGATTTCGATTTGAAGCACATTTTTTGTGCTTCAGATTTTGATTTGAAGCACATTTTTTGTGCTTAAGATTTTGATTTGAAGCATATTTTTTGTGCTTCAGATTTTGATTAGAAGCACATTTTTTGTGCTTTAGATTTTGATTTGAAGAATATTTTTTGTGCTTCAGATTTTGATTAGAAGCACATTTTTTGTGCTTCAGATTTTGATTTGAAGCACATTTTTTGTGCTTCAGATTTTGATTTGAAGAATATTTTTTGTGCTTCAGATTTTGATTAGAAGCACATTTTTTGTGCTTCAGATTTTGATTTGAAGCACATTTTTTGTGCTTCAGATTTTGATTAGAAGCACATTTTTTGTGCTTCAGATTTTGATTAGAAGCACTTTTTTTGTGCTTCAGATTTTGAGTTGAAGCACATTTTTTGTGCTTCAGATTTTGATTTGAAGCATATTTTTTGTGCTTCAGATTTTGATTAGAAGCACATTTTTTGTGCTTCAGATTTTGATTTGAAGCATATTTTTTGTGCTTCAGATTTTGATTAGAAGCACATTTTTTGTGCTTCAGATTTTGATTTGAAGCATATTTTTTGTGCTTCAGATTTTGATTTGAAGCATATTTTTTGTGCTTCAGATTTTGATTAGAAGCACATTTTTAGTGCTTCAGATTTTGATTTGAAGCATATTTTTTGTGCTTCAGATTTTGATTAGAAGCACATTTTTTGTGCTTCAGATTTTGATTTGAAGCATATTTTTTGTGCTTCAGATTTTGATTAGAAGCACATTTTTTGTGCTTCAGATTTTGATTAGAAGCACATTTTTTGTGCTTTAGATTTTGATTTGAAGCATATTTTTTGTGCTTCAGATTTCGATTTGAAGCACATTTTTTGTGCTTCAGATTTTGATTTGAAGCATATTTTTTGTGCTTCAGATTTTGATTAGAAGCACATTTTTTGTGCTTCAGATTTTGATTTGAAGCATATTTTTTGTGCTTCAGATTTTGATTAGAAGCACATTTTTTGTGCTTCAGATTTTGATTAGAAGCACATTTTTTGTGCTTTAGATTTTGATTTGAAGCATATTTTTTGTGCTTCAGATTTTGATTAGAAGCACATTTTTTGTGCTTCAGATTTTGATTAGAAGCACATTTTTTGTGCTTCAGATTTTGATTAGAAGCACATTTTTTGTGCTTCAGATTTCGATTAGAAGCACATTTTTTGTGCTTCAGATTTTGATTTGAAGCACATTTTTTGTGCTTAAGATTTTGATTTGAAGCATATTTTTTGTGCTTCAGATTTTGATTAGAAGCACATTTTTTGTGCTTTAGATTTTGATTTGAAGCATATTTTTTGTGCTTCAGATTTTGATTAGAAGCACATTTTTTGTGCTTCAGATTTTGATTTGAAGCACATTTTTTGTGCTTCAGATTTTGATTAGAAGCACATTTTTTGTGCTTCAGATTTTGATTAGAAGCACTTTTTTTGTGCTTCAGATTTTGATTTGAAGCACATTTTTTGTGCTTCAGATTTGATTTGAAGCATATTTTTTGTGCTTCAGATTTTGATTAGAAGCACATTTTTTGTGCTTCAGATTTTGATTTGAAGCATATTTTTTGTGCTTCAGATTTTGATTAGAAGCACATTTTTTGTGCTTCAGATTTTGATTAGAAGCACATTTTTTGTGCTTTAGATTTTGATTTGAAGCATATTTTTTGTGCTTCAGATTTTGATTAGAAGCACATTTTTTGTGCTTCAGATTTTGATTTGAAGCATATTTTTTGTGCTTCAGATTTTGATTAGAAGCACATTTTTTGTGCTTCAGATTTTGATTTGAAGCATATTTTTTGTGCTTCAGATTTTGATTAGAAGCACATTTTTTGTGCTTCAGATTTTGATTAGAAGCACATTTTTTGTGCTTTAGATTTTGATTTGAAGCATATTTTTTGTGCTTCAGATTTCGATTTGAAGCACATTTTTTGTGCTTCAGATTTTGATTTGAAGCATATTTTTTGTGCTTCAGATTTTGATTAGAAGCACATTTTTTGTGCTTCAGATTTTGATTTGAAGCATATTTTTTGTGCTTCAGATTTTGATTAGAAGCACATTTTTTGTGCTTCAGATTTTGATTAGAAGCACATTTTTTGTGCTTTAGATTTTGATTTGAAGCATATTTTTTGTGCTTCAGATTTTGATTAGAAGCACATTTTTTGTGCTTCAGATTTTGATTAGAAGCACATTTTTTGCGCTTCAGATTTTGATTAGAAGCACATTTTTTGTGCTTCAGATTTCGATTAGAAGCACATTTTTTGTGCTTCAGATTTTGATTAGAAGCACCTTTTTTGTGCTTCAGATTTTGATTTGAAGCATATTTTTTGTGCTTCAGATTTTGATTAGAAGCACTTTTTTTTGTGCTTCAGATTTTGATTAGAAGCACATTTTTTGTGATTAATATTTTGATTTGAAGCATATTTTTTGTGCTTCAGATTTTGATTAGAAGCATCTTTTTTGTGCTTCAGATTTTGATTTGAAGCACATTTTTTGTGCTTCAGTTTTTAATTGAAGCACATTTTTTGTGCTTCAGTTTTTAATTGAAGCACATTTTTTTGCTTCAGTTTTTAATTGAAGCACATTTTTAGTGCTTCAGTTTTTAATTGAAGCACATTTTTGTGCTTTAGTTTTAATTTGAAGACAGATTTTGCTTCAATTTTTAGTTTGAAAACATTTGAATAGAAACTCAAACTATTACAAATTTCTTTTTGAAATTTTATATATTATGTATTTTTTGACATTTTTTTTAATTGAAGATGAAACTACTACAAATTTTATTTGAACTTTTATATATTATGTATTTTTTGACATTTTTTAAATTGAAGCTGAAACTAATACAAATTTTGTTTTGAAATTTAATATATTATGTATCTTTAGACACTTTTTAACTTGAAGGTGAAACTAATACTTGAAATTTTATATATTATGCATTTTTTAATTTTTTTTTGATTTTGTCCGCTTTTTCGAAACGAATAAACCTGAATTTGACTACTGCGATAAAGCATCAAATTCTCTATCAAAAGTCGGAGAAATTGTGCAAATCGGATTATTTCTTCGGGAGCTATGGTCCGAAACATGACGAACCCTCTTTTTAAATTTTTTTGATTATTGTCAGATTTTTCGAAATTCTGCCATAAATGCGAATGTAAAAATCTGATTTTAACTACTGCGTCTAAGCAGGTAATTCTCCATCAAATGACGAAAAAATTATGAAAATAGGACCAAGGGTTCGGGAGTTATAGTTCGACAAAATGTCGAAACTTGCCAAAAATGTTTATCTAAAATTTTTATTCAATTTCCAGAGTAAGTATAAATTCAGAATAGCTGTTCAAAAATAAAAAGTAATACTTGAAATTTCATATATTAAGTATAATTTGATTTGAAGCACATTTTTTGTGCTTCAGATTTTGATTTGAAGCACCTTTTTTGTGTTTCAGTTTTAATTGAAGCATATTTTTTATGCTTCAGTTTTAATTTGATCCACATTTTTTGTGCTTCAATTTATTATTTAAGCACATTTTTTGTGCTTCAGAGTTTGATTTGAAGCACATTTTTTGTGCTTCTATTTTTAATTTGAAGCACATTTTTTATGCTTCAATTTTTAATTTGAAGCACATTTTTTGTGCTTCAATTCTTAATTTGAAGCTTTTGTTTAGTTTTTAACTGAAGCAATTTTTGCTTCACTTTTTCTGTTCAGAAGTTAAAATTCGACAAGTTGCCGAATTTCCTAAAAATTTTTATCCAACATTTGTATCGGAAATATTTGTAGGAAAAATACATCTTAGCTGTTCAAACAAATAAAAAATAAAAATTGAAATTTTATATATTAAGTATAAAGTGTTAACTTTTTTTCTCATTTTCATACCTAAAATTATTTTTAATTGAATTTTTATATATTTTGTAAAATAGTCAAAAATAAGCACCAACCTGAAAATAAATTTAAATAATTTTTTCTTGGGTAGGTCGATTGAGCTGAAATTTTCTGCAAAAACATCCTCACCCGGGCCACTAAAAGTATGTTAACCAAAAGTTTCAAAATTTCGCGAAACACGGTTTTCGAAACACGAAACCGAAGTGAATGTCGTAAAACGAAATTGGACGAAATTTAGTTTTATTTGATAAAAGATGCTCCATTCAATTCTGCATCGACTAACCGAAGCACTTTTTGATTTGCACTCTCCTAACCTGAGATTTTTTCCGTGCAAAAATTTACTATCCCATTTTTTGACACTTTTGCGATTTGTTTCAGTTTTTTCGAAATTACGCCATAAATGCGAAATTGAAAAATCTGATTTTGACTACTGCGACTAAGCAGATAATTCTCTATCGAATGACGTAAAAATCCTGTAAAACTGATAATCCGTTCGGAAGTTATGGTCGAAAAAAGGTCGAAAACGCCTTTTTCAAATTTTAAAAATTTTGCCCGTTTTTTCGAAATTTCGTCATGACGACGAAACCGTAAAATTTGATTTTGACTACTGCGACTAAGCTGTGAATTCTCTATCGAATGACGGAAAAATTAAGTAAAACGGATTATCTGTTTAGGAGTTATAGTCGCCAAAATGTCGAAATACACAATTCTAAAATTTTCTCAATTTTGTCTCTTTTTTCCGAAATTTCTCAATGAAAACGAAAATCAAAAAACTGCTTTTGACTACTGCGACTAAGCAGCGAATTCTCTATCGGATGACGAAAAAATTTTGAAATTTGGACCATTCCTTCGGGAGTTATGATCCGTCAAATTGACAAAATTTGCCAAAAATGACAAAATTGAAAGTGTGCCCGTTTACACTCGAATATTCGATTCCAGACTCAATTGACACTTTTAAAAGTATCTTAAAAAATTTCCCATATTATATTACATATTTTGACTAATTTTCTCGCAGAATGGATTATCTGTTAAAAAGTTGTTACGGTTTATTTGTTAAAAATAACCGAAAAAATATACCAAAATAATAAACATTTTTGCAAATCAATGGGTTCAAATTGTCAAATTTTAACAAAAAAGATGTTTTATAGTGGATTAATACATGGAGAATTCAAATCCGGTGTCAAAAAATATTTAAAAAAATTTTCCGAGAAGTTAGTGTCAAAATGACAGTTTGAGTCTCAGATAATTTCCTCGACCTTTATCTCTCTGAGACTCAAGTGTACCCCATACCAACCATGTATTTTTGGAGTCAGCAAAAGATGCCCTACAAGATACGCTATCTAAATCTCATTTCAATTTTTTGACCCGAAAAAATTTTCAATCATTTTGACGACTTAGACTCAAATATCATGGCCCAGACTCAACTGACCCTTTTGTAACTTTTTTTAAAAAATTCCCCGCAGTCGATTACATATTTGTACAAAATTTCAGCCAGATCAGCTGATCCGTTAAAAAGTTATGTTAAAATTAAAAAACCCAAAATCTGTAGAAATATATAATATTTCAATTAAGTTTTTATATATGAATTTCGAAATTTTTCCAAAATTAGGCATAATTCTGCAGAATTTTGTATGGCTGGTGAATTTCCCAGCTTATACGGGGCGAAAGCTCGATTTTTTGGTTATGGGTTAGTACCGCGAGGTCCGTTGGGACCGATGAGCGGGATCCTTAGAAAACCCTTAGGCACGAAGGTGCAGGGACGTGCGATCTTCCAATTCGGGGATCGGAGTGAACCTGTTTCCGTTTATCGGGGATAGGATGACTTCCCCCGACGGGAGTGAGCCTTTGGATGGTGTGCATCCAAATGAGTCCCGGCTCTCGGAGGGCGCGGGTGGGGTGAGCCCGGTGGCCGTGCTGGATGGACGAAGGCGCTATGCGGAGACTTTGTCTCTGGGCTCTTAGCCTCGTCTTGAAGGATCACACGGTCAGCGGTACGGAGTAAGAAAAAGCATGGTATCACCGGCCATGCAACCCCACTGGAGTCCCTGCCATGTTCGTGGATAAGCTTCGGCTTATTCACCTCACCCTGACGTCCGAAGCGTATGGGGTGTGATGGCATACTTCCAAACGCGCCGGAATAAAACCTGGCAGCTCGATGTTCGCCCTGGTGTGGCAACTCCCGAAGCTTGCAAGCAGGTCCTTGATCTCCGATGGTCAAAGCCAACTGATGGCTAAGCTATCAGGAGGCATGAACTTGGTAGATAAGTTCGCTTATCGACCTGTAGTTCGCGGGAGCTACAGGGCCAGGTTCATGCACTCTTGCATCACGTATTGGATGCACAGGCCATAACTCTTAAAGGGTGTATGTCTGGTGGATTCATGGCATTCTCTATGTGGTGTAAGACTCCTGGTACGTTTGGTCCTCTCGGTTTGAATCCACTGGGCATGCATCCGAAATTATTACTTTTCGTCAACATTCAATATGGATCGTCTACACGTCTACAATCAATATGTCAGAACATGCAACAAGAAGGAGCTGTACATGGATACGTGGGTTAAAAGTGTTAATTGAATCTTAAAATTGGGATTTGAGTCTTGAAACTTTTAGATGTTTATTAGTCATTATAAGTCTGAAAACAGTATAGGGGAGGGTTTTTGGGTCTTTAAAAGACATTTTTGTCAAGGTGAATTTTTGAAGAATTTGGGGGTTTTCTGGGTCTCGGAGCAGAGATACGAACTTCTAAGTGTGTTTTTCGGATTCCTCGACCAAACTTTACCCCCCTTTAATAAACCTCCAAATTCTAACGGTTAAGCTCTATCTTTAACGGGAAAAAAGTTATGCTTGAAAGTTTGACATCTCAGGGTAACTTTTTCAAGTGTGGGGTATAATTGAAATGGATAGTTTAAAATAAGCTTATTTAACATGATATTGATAATTATTAACAAAATTAATAGTTAAGAGTCTTATTTTTACTAAAATTCGGTTTTATTTAAAAATTGCTTAAATTCGTGTTCGCGGTTTTTGGTCGACTTGCGTTTACTTTTTCGTTTATAACTTTCGGAAAAAAACTAGCAGGGAGATTGTTTATATCTCATTCGAAAGCTAATAAATAGGGCTTCAAAACGTACCATAAATTATAAAATTAAAAAATTTTTTAGTGCCAAAAATGTTGGGTGCCGGACGTATGACCCCCTAAAAATAAAAAATATTTTTTTGAAAAATTTGTTTTAATGCGATTTTTTGATTTAAGAATATTCAATGATTGTGTTTAATTGGGGAAAAACTATTTTAATTGTCATTAGTCTTAGAACGCATATTTGAGATTTTTAAAATTCTAAATACTTTTAACCATTTTTTAGCTTAGTTGTGTTGATTTGCTCAATATATTTTATTGTTGGCTTGATGTTTCTATATGATTACAGTTAGTTAACGTTTTTTTAAATTTAATTATTGTTTTTATTAGTTTTTGGCTAAATTCGTGTTCGCGGTTTTGGGTCGACTTGCCTTGACTTTTTCGATTATAACTTTGTCTAAAATCATAGAAACGAGGTTGTTTATATATCATTCGAAAGCTGATAAATAGGCCCTCAAAAGGACCATAAATTATGGGATTAAAAATTTTTTTAGTGCCAAAAATATTGGGTGGTAGATGTATGACCCCCTAAAAATTCAAAAATATTTTTTTGAGAAATTTTTATTTTAATGCGATTTTTTGATTTAAGAATATAAATTGAGTTAGTTTTATTTGGAAAAAATGTTTTAATGGTATTTTAATCGTAAAAATTCCATTTGAGTATCCTCAAAATTCCAAAAATTTTCAATTAATTTTTTAGCTTAGTTAGATTGCTTTGCTATTTGTAACGTATTTTTAATTTAAATATAGTTTGTATGCGATCAATTATACAATCAAACTGCTTCAAGTTTTGCTTGCTGACTCAATTATTGACAATTTTTTAATTATTAATGATTTGCTTTAACTTTTTAAAGTTAGTTTTATTTATATTTTCCAGTTTCAATAGTTTATTTTAAGGTTATTAAAATGCCCATTTGGTTTGTTTATTGTTACTTATTGCATGTTCTTTTAGATTTAAATTTGTTTATATATTTAATGTATGTCGATTTTCGTTTTTGTTTTTAATTGTATAATTTCAAGATATTATAATTGATATTACAATTTTTTATTATTGAATATTTTTACGTTTAACTTCTTGCGACAATTTATTTACAACAATGATTTGCTTCAAGTATTGCTTGCTGGCTTAATTATTTGACAATATTTCAATCAATTATGATTTTCTGTATGTTCTTATTTATATTGTTTTGATTTCCAATTTTTATAGTTTAATTTAAAGTTTAATTGGATTTGCACATATTAATGCATATACAACCAGTTAAGGCTTTGGATTACGGGTTGCTAAGTTCGTTAGCTTTTGTTTAATTTATTAGTTTTAATAGTATTTAATTAAGTTATTATTGATTGCTTTGATTATTTGGTTTATATGGTGAGTCGTTTCAATTATTTAAATTTTGTTTCAATTAATTAGAGTTTATTTTTTTGTTTTCATGTTTTCACTTTATTAATTTTAAGATATTTACATGGGTTGTAACAATGTGTACAGGTTTATTGTTAAATTAGGGACCCTGAGAAGCCGACAGTTGAATGTTTATCAGAGGCTGTCGATGGAGGGTGGTGCGCGTTTCCGCAAGCCTCCACGAAGGTGAATAGCACCGGGCTGCGCACTGGGCAACTTTTATCCATTTTTCGTTAATAGTGGATAAAAGGCTAAGTCTACCTCAAAAAGAGGGAGACAGCGGAATAGGTTTAAGACTATAATTTATTATTACTTAATTATAATAAGCTAAGAAGAATATTTTAATAATTTTATTTCAAATATATAGTTTTAATAAAATTTGTTAATATGTTTTTAATTTAGTTTAGGAATAGAGCATGCTTTAAGATGAATATTGTCTTTGTTCTTATCATATTATTAATTAAACATATTCTGATTTTTATATTTTTATTATATTTTACTTCTTTTATTACCATAATTAATAAAAATTTACTTTTGTGGAATAAAATTTTATTTTTATAAATTTATGCAAAATCACGTTTCTTTAGTTGTCGTTTCATCAAATTTATCATATTTTTTTCTCGAACATTATAATATTTTTTATTTATATTTTTAGCTCTAAATTTTACTTTGATATTAGATTTTATTTAATATGGTTTCTAAAGAACAAAAGAGGCGCGAAAAAAAACGTCTTGATTCTCGAAAACGAAGAAGTGATACTGCTTCAGTCTGTTCAGAAGAAATTGTTCCAGATAAACGTTTAAATGTTAAAAATGAAGATCAAAGTATTCAGAATTATCTAAAAATATTTTTCTTATATTTTTTTAAAGGCTCAATACATTCTGAAGTTTTCACTGCACCTGTAACTCCGTCGCACAGTCATGACCAAATTTCTGAAATTTTTGAAGGTACCTATCGATTAGAAATACGATTAATTATTTTAATCTATAGATAATATAGTAACAAATAAAGGAGGAAGACCGTGTAAGAGTAAGCGTGTTGGGTCCGGCAGGAAGTCCAAGAATCTTGACCCAGTTTCTCAGACAGCTGAAGATTTTGAAAATGAAGTTATCCAAGGAATTGCTCGCGAATTAGATCTTGATGATATTGGTTTTTAATATTTATTACGTTATGACTTGATAATTTTAGAATCTATTGAATCTACTTCACAAATAAGTGTTTCAACAGTTACTTTGCGCCGTTCCACTCGACATTCAAGCACTATATCGCGTTTTTCTGATATGAGTTTTTCGGATAAATGGCCCTCACATCGGCCTATTGCTAATAACTGTTCAAGAGTTCATAAAGGCCTTGGATGTGGTGCCAAAAATTCAAATCATATGCCAACATATTACAATTCTCTTTGCAAAGTATATCTATTAAAATTTTTGCCTAAACAATTTTTTAGAATAATATTTTGGTTGACTGCCGTTGTCCATATTGTAAGGCCCTTTTATTACCAGCAGAAACGATTGGTCCGGCTGCTTTCGTTAAATGTTGTGCAAAAGGAAGAGTGAATTTAACCGAGCGTTTCGCTTCTTTGCAAGATTTACCAATTGGTATTGATCTCATGCTTCACAATCCTGCTAATTCTTCGACAAGAGACCGTCTTTTTAAAAATGTATTGAGATATAACGACCAACTCTCATTCGGCCAAATTCGTATGGAGCGAACTTTTGACTTTTCTGACTCATATCGAATCGTCAAAACGAATAACATGTTTAACTATATGCTATTTGATTTTCGCCAGCCTGGTGGACAACATCAACCTGAATTACGAGGCCAACTGTACACAATACCGCCAAATTCATCTGAAATTCGACTAAACGATTTATCTACAGAGAATGAATTAGATGTTTGTTTAAATATATAATAATTCGAAAAATATTTTGCTTTTAGCCTATTATTCTGCAAGAGCTGTTTAGCATTTTGAAACAAAACCATTGGATGGCTGAACTTTTTAAAATTGCCTCAGACGTGTATCAAGATCTTTCGGCCGACTTACAGCTTCAGTTCCGAATGCTTGTAGTTGATGCCAATAAACGCGGAACTGAGCGCACTATTGAAAACGTTATTTATTAAATTTTATTTAAATTAACAAAAAATTTTAGGTTCCACCCATTGATATTAATCCAAATGATGCTTCTGTTTTACGCCAAATTCATCCTGGACGCCTTAGTGTTGAGACAGCTGCAGGAAACCAACTTGTCGCCCAATTTTATTTGGATAATGGTGAAAATGTACCACCTGAAGGCAAGTATGATGTGATTCTTACAGGACAAAAGGGAACTGGTCAAGTTAGTTTAAAATGGTGGCATCGTGCGGCGGACGCAGCGTGTTTCCCACTTCTGTATTCAAAAGGACAAAATGGATTTGGTTTTTAATAGTCAATTATTTAATAAAAATATATTTTAAGAAAATGGTATAAAGCTTATATTGCGACCAGGAGAATTTTTACAAGGAGCTAGACGTGTAATTGTTGGAAATGATGGAGAAATTGATCCGGAAATTGATCTTGGTGAAGGAGAGGAGTTCCTCCATGACGTTGACAATCAGGCAGAACATCAGCGTGAAAATGTCTCGAGAGCTCAATACTTTCGTTACATGTGTCAACAAAGAGGATCCTCATGGAAAGCGCCACACTGGCTTTGGGAGTGGAGTCAGCTTGCCCAACTTTACACAATTACTTACAATCAACGAATGGAAGCTCAAAAAGTCCAATATATGAAACAACTTCAAGGAAAATATCGTTATATCCGTCAAGCTGCTTTGTTGGATTGGCTAAAAAAACTGTTGGAAAAACAAGGCATATAAACATATTTAATAAATATAAAAATAAATTATAGGATTGCAAGGACCTATTGGCCAAGTGTATATGACCAACGAACATTTTAGAGGATCTCGTCAATACTACCAAAAGCAGTATGCTGCTTGCATGACCATCTGCAGGGAAATTGGCTCGATTGATCTTCTGATCACATACACTATGGATCCGTCTGCACCAGAATTAAGTGATATACTTCTCGAACATCAAAACTGGTCAGACCGCCCAATGGAAATCTGTCGCATATTTGTTGATAAACTTGCTGAAATTGTGAAAGACATTACACAACGTGAAGTACTTGGTCCAGTAAAAGCATGGTTCCACAGTCTTGAACATCAAAAGCGGTTTTTTATTCCTTCATATATTAGTTACATTTTTAGTGGTCTTCCACATGTGCATTTTGCTGTGATCTTGGACTGGGAAAAGATGCGCTCTTCTGGTCGTATTACGTCTAAAGAAGAATACATGGAACAATATATATCTGCTGAAATACCGGATTTACCACAACCAAATGATCGCACTGAATCGGCAGTTTCTCAAAGGCTTTTGCATCAAATCGTTGTGACAAAACATGTTCATACATGTAATCAACATTGCCTGCGAGACGGAATTCGTTGTGCCAAACGTTTTCCAGTAAGAATATTTAACTGTATTATTATGTATTTTTTAATTAAGCACGTTTATTCTGACAATAATATTTATTCCGACAATGCTTATCCAAAATACCGACGACGCCCTCCACCAACATCGGAGACTGAACGCAAAAAGAATCCTGAGCTATTTGGAAATATTCATAAATATGTTGATCGTTATGGCAAACAACATGTTGTTACAAACCAATATGTTGTTCCATTTAACCACATTCTTCTATCGAAATATAGATCACAGTATATTATTATTTAATAATAATTTTATTTGTATTTTAGTATTAATGTCGAGCTCGTGGCTGGTGATGGATGTGTGAAGTATGTAACAAAGTATGTGATGAAAGGAGCCGATATGGCATTCATTAGGGTTGAGCAAGAAGGTGTTGAAGGAGGTGCTTGGAGGTACGACGAGTTTCATCAACTTCGTCTCGCCCGTTATATTACGTCTATGGAGGCTTTTTTGTCCCTTTGGGGTACAAAATTGGTTGTAAGATCTCATGTTGTATGTTTTTCTATTTTTTGTGTGTTATTCATTTCGTTTAGGTTGACGAGCTTGACATTCACGGACCTCAGGGTCATCATGTTGCTGTTGAAGAAGGAAGAGAATTAGAAATTGCTGAAGATTTGCAAAGAAGATTGAATGAAGGAGAAGAACGCCGCACCCAATTAACTGCCTATTTCGACTTCAATCGTCAAAGACAATTAATTGGTGAACCATCTGCTGGCTTGACTTATAGTAATGCTTACAAACAACTTCGCTATAATATCCACAAAAAGAACTGGCAATTCTATGTGAATCCCGATTTACATCAGAAGAAGCTTTGCCGTATTCGCACTGTTTCGCCGACGAATTTGGAACTTCTTGCAATTAGAGTACTTTAAATTAAATTTTTAACTTTATTTCAATTTTAGATCTTGCTAACTGTTGTTGTTGATCCCACTTGCTGGGAGGACTTGCGCACTTTTGAAGATGTTGTTTACCCAACTTTTTTAGAAGCTGCCAAGGCCCGAGGACTGATGTCTGATGATATAATTTGGAGAAGAACTATTCAAGAAGCATTCGATTCTAATAAGCGCATACAACAGCGCATTCGTTGGCTTGCCATGTTCTTTGGTTCTACAAACTTGACTAATCCGACTGCACTGCTTGACTATGTAATTCAATTACCGGAAGATTGGCTTGTATGTATTAATTTACTTTTTCGTTCTAATTAAATTTAGTATGGAACACGTGTTGCGCAATTGGATTTTGATGCCCGCCGAGATTATGTTTTATGCAATATGGAATGGTTTTTACGTGCTAATGGAATAAGACCTGATGAGATTGAGAGAGAGGATGGTACTTTTGAAACGGCTTGTGAGAGGATTCGGTAAAGATTGTGATATTTAAGTGAATCTATCTTTTATTATAACAGCCTTCCACGTCCATCTTGCCGAAACATCCAACCTGAATTGCTTAATGATGCTGAAATAGATCCTGAAATGATGATTCGAACGCATGTTGATATTCCTTTCTTAGAAGAACATCAAAGAGGCTCAACACAAGATTACTACCTTCGCCTGTTTTACAGTGATCCTCGCCCAACTGAGGAACAACAACATTTCATTGATGAAATTGTTCGTGGTATGTGGAGCGCGCGTCATGTCATCGACGGTTCAGAATCATCGTTTGCGCAAGACATTCCTCGATATTTCTTCATGACAGGAGAAGGCGGTTCTGGAAAGACCTTCATGTATAATGTATGTTCATTTAATCAACTTTATTTTCCAATTTTCTTTTGTAGAAATTAATCGCTTTCTTGCATGCTAATGAATTTCTGATTATGCCTATGGCAAGTACTGGTATTGCAGCAGAACTTCTATATGGAGGTGCTACTGTACATAAAAGACTTTGTCGACAAAAACATGTGGATTCTTCTACACAGCCTTTTGTTGACTATCGAGGACAATTCGCTGATACATTGCGGAAATTGCATGGAATTATTATTGATGAAGTGAGTATGCAACACAAAGATGTGTTGGAGTTTGTCGATCGTCTATTTCGTTCAATTGCTACTCCTTTGCTCAAGAATGTGCCGTTTGGTGGAAAAGTAAATTTATAAACATTATTTTGTGTCTAATAAAATTTTCAGTGTGTTGTTATCGGAGGAGATTGGAAACAGTTACTCCCGGTAGTTGCTGGTGGAACTTTACTACATCAATTCGATGCTTCTATCAAGAACACAGCACTATTCAAGAATTTCGTTACAAGAAAATTGAAATCTAATCTTCGCTTACTACCTGGACAGGATCGATATAGAACTTTGTTAAAGTGCATTGGAACCGGAGTTTTGAACGATGCTGATGATCGCGTTCAACTCCCTGTTAACATTTGTGTTAACTCGAGAGAAGAACTAATAAACTTTGTTTATCCACGCGATCTTCTCCAATCACCACTTGCCAAATGGGAAGAATTTTGCGGGCGCGCCATCTTATGCCCATTGAATACAGAAACCTTTGAAATGAATAATATGATAATGGTAACCTAGTGTTGTTTAAGTTTTTTTAATGTTTGGTTAAATAGGATCAAATTAACGGACATGAACGAACGTATTATTCGATAACAACACCAATTATGGATGATGCCAGTCTTGAAAATAATATTTCTGATGTCGATCATGAGAATCTAACAAGACAAACACCGCCTGGCGTTCCTGAACATTTGCTTCGTGTACGTGTCGGATCAATCATGATGATAATAATAAATCTATCTGTAATATTCAGTTTTAGTTTTTATTTGATAATTTAATTATAGGTTCAAAATGGTTTATGCAATGGAACACGCGTTCAAATTATAGGTCTTGGCAATAATTTGATTCGTTGTCGTGTGTTAACAGGTTCTGGAAAAGGCTCTGACTGCGATCTCTTTCGGACACGTTTCTTATATGGCTCTGATCCGAAAGCACCCCAAGAAGGAATGGTTAGATGTGAAAGAATTCAATTTCCGTTACGTCCAGGCGCCGTCATGACAATTAATAAGTCTCAAGGGTAAATAATCTTTTAAAAATATTTATAAATAATATATTCTAGCCAAACACTTTCTCGCGTTGGAGTCGCACTCGACCACTCCCAGTGCTTCTCCCATGGACAACTTTATGTTGCTCTTTCAAGAGCCCGTGACGCAGAAAGTGTTAAAGTCGCCACGCTCCGCAAAGACCGCAGAGTTAAGAATCCAGTCATTCCTGCAATGATTGATGAAGAAGACCTCACCGAGCTTGGACCAATGGAAATCGCCATGTCATCCGGCGACGAACCAGTTCTAATTGAACGGATTCCACACGAACAGGTGTATTTTAAAAATATTTACAAATTAGTAATTACAATTTTAGACAACAACATCGTCTAATGCATTAAATACACAACAGACAACAACATCGTCTACTGCTTTCATCTCACAACAACCAACAACATCGGATAATGCTATAATTCACACAATGCCAACAACATCGGCTAACGATTCAACACAGGCAACAACATCGCCAGCTATTGAACAAGATACACAGCAAAGATCTGCTGATTTGCCAAATTGTTTTCTTGATAATGTGCTCGGAGATGGAGATTGCCTATTTCGGTTAATTGATTAATCCTATTTTTATAATATATAATATAGGTCTATTGTTCGTGCATTATATGCTGGATCGGAAGACTTAGCTTTACACATGAATTATTTATATGAAGACTATCAACGAGGACTACGAAGGCTTATTGCACGCCGATATCAAGAAGACCTGCATAACATCGCAGATGAACACCTTACTGATGAGCGCATTCACGAGATCGAATGGGACGCTCCACATATTCGGCAGGCTGGACTTCGTTTGGATGTGACAGATCCTCGAAGATCTATGCGAGAATACAGTCTACATATGATGCAGCCGGCAAACAACAACAACACACGCTATGGATCTCATCTCGAAATCCGTTATGCTGAAATTGTTCTTGGACGCCGTATTCTCATTATTGAAAATCTCCGACGACGTGTGGTTGATGGAAATGGACGTAGTCAATGGAGAAATATGCCAAATGAATACCAAGGAATTTTCCTCTCTCCTGGCCTTTCAGCAGAAGAGATGGGTCTAACAAATATCACTGACTTTGGACAAATATTTCAAATTCTTCGTGCACATAACATTGACAATACCATCGTCCTCCGACTTGAAGGCGTGCATTATAGACCAATTTATTTGGTAGAATATTTTAAATAACTTAGTTTAATTAAAAATTTAAGCGTCCAATGCCTGTTGAACATGGTGAGGATAATGTAAGGCTTTTAGAGTTATTAAGTGATGTTCCTTTGGAGCCTTGGACACCGCAATGATGATTTTGAAAACGAATATGCTATTTAACTGTTTGGAAAGTTTTGCGAAATTTTAATATATGCTTGGATTGTACTATGGTTTGTTTGGAAAAATTGTAAGCAGTTTGAATTTGTTAATAAGTTATAAAATTTTGTTTTTAAGGAATTTTTATGTTGTGTTATTTTTTGGATGATATTTGTTTGAAATCTTTACTTTATTTGGATATTTTTGATTGTTATTTTTTGGTTGTTTTGGATAAAAATTTGTTTGGGTTTTAATTAAATGAATTTCTGGAATATGTCTTTGGATGTTTGGATTATTTTTCTTTTCATGTATTGGATTATGAGTTTTTTTTATTTTTGGGAAAAGATATTGAGAGTTATTTGGTAAATTGCATGTAGTTTAATTATTAATAAAATTTGAAATTTTTGTTAAGGAGGAAATGAAATTTATTTTGCAAATATTTTGGATGCTGCGCCACGTAGTGGAGTAGATTTTAAGTTGTTTTGATGTTATTGTTATTATTTCTTTGGATTTTTGGTTAATTGGATGTTTGGATTTCAAGTTCATTGGTTGCTTTGGATTATTTGTTTTTTGGATTTTTGGAAGAAAATTGAGAATTGTTCGATATATGTTGAGAATTGTTTGGCTAAATGTATGTAGTTTAAATAGTTAATAAAATTTAAAATTTTTTAAGGAGGAATAGTGATTTGTTTGGAATAGGCTTGGCTGTTGAATTTTTTGGATTATAAGTTTTTTGGATTTTGGGAAAAGATATTGAGAATTGTTTGGATAAATGTATGTAGTTTATATTACTAAATAATTTTAAACTTTTTGTTAAGAAAGAAAACGAGTTTTGTTGAAAATATTTTGGTTGTTGTGGATGTTTGAGAGTTTGTTTCTTTGGATTTTATGGATTTTTATTTTATTGGCTATTGTTTTACAAATTCTTTGAATGTGCAATTTTTTAATGCTTTGTTTACTATTGTTTTGGATCTTTTGAATGGTTTAATTATTTTTTGGTTTAAATGTTAGTGATATAATTTTGTTTGTTTATTTTATTTTCTATTTTATTCCAAATATGTTAAAGTTGCTTTTTATATATTGAGCCAAAAAATTTATATCTAAATTTTGTTTTTAAAGTAACCATAACACTTATTTAAGGTTTGGGGAGGGATGTGTAACGCATCTCACTCATTCCTAAGAATTTCAAATCTTCATTAGTTTTTGGCTCCTTATAATTTTTCTTGATAAGTATATTTTTAAATTTATTCTGTGTTATTTTTTGCTTATTTTTGTTCTGTTATTTTTTGCTTATTTTTTTCTTTCTTTAATTTAATCTATTAGTTATCTTCTTTATATTGAGCCAAAAAATTTTTATTTAAATTTTGTTTTTAAAGTAACCATAACACTTATTTAAGGTTTGGGGAGGGATGTGTAACGCATCTCACTCATTCCTAAGAATTTCAAATCTTCATTAGTTTTTGGCTCCTTATATTTTTTCTTGATAAGTATATTTTTAAATTTATTCTGTGTTATTTTTTGCTTATTTTTGTTCTGTTATTTTTTGCTTATTTTTTTCTTTCTTTAATTTAATCTATTAGTTATCTTCTTTATATTGAGCCAAAAAATTTTTATTTAAATTTTGTTTATTAAAGTTACAATAACTTTTATTTTAGGTTTGGGGAGGGATGTGTAACGCATCTCACTCATTCCTAAGAATTTCAAATCATTCATTAATTTTTGGCTCCTTATATTTTCTCTTGATAAGTATATTTTTAATTTATTCTGTGTTATTTTTTTGCTTTTTTTATTCTGTGTTATTTTTTTGCTTATTTTTTTCTGCTTTAATTTAATCTATGAGTTATCTTCTTTATATTGAGCCAAAAAATTTATATCTAAATTTTGTTTATTAAAGTTACAATAACTTTTATTTTAGGTTTGGGGAGGGATGTGTAATGCATCTCACTCATTCCTAAGAATTCAAATTTTCTTTCATTTTTGGCTCCTTATATTTTTTATTATATTATGTTTACTTTATTTTTTGTTAAATTATTTTATTTTAATGTTGTTTTAATAAATTTTTTGAAAAATAAAATTTTAAATTTTCATTGTATTAAGTATTATTATTAATAGTATTGATCTTTAAAGAATCTAAGACTTACTTTATATTATGTTATATATTTAAATAAAAATGTCTTTATCTATCCAAAACAATCAATCTGCTTTTCATTTAATTTCTATCGAAAACATTGACACAAATTATATCGTCAGCAATTTTTTCCAGTTGAAGATAACTTGAGATTTTAACAATGGAATAACCGAACCTACTTGGACAAGACTAGACACTTAAATTGTTAAAATTGACCGACAAGATTTTTTAATATTTAATCTCTCTCCCAAAATATTGAATTTTAAATAATTACAAAATAAGTCCGAGACTAAAATATTATTATGACTCTAACTTTGTGGGAAATTTTTGTGGCGTTTTTCTGACCTCAGATTTGGATTCAGCATATGTGATTCCTCTATAAACCACATTTTTTCAGCTAAAATAAAAAAATTTTATTTCCTCGATTTTTTCCGAAGGGGACCCCTTTTCAAAAAAATCGGAAATACTTAAGTGGTTATAACTTTTTTAAGAATTTATGTTTTTGTATGCAGTTTCTTTTAAAAATAAGAGCAAAAAATTAGAAATTTTTTAAGATCAATAATCTTTGAAAAATTTTTTACATAATGAAGTAGGGTTCAATTTTTAAAAAATTCAAAATTTTTCAGTTTTTTGCAAACTTTTTTGTTTTTTTGTCATTGCAGTTGAGTGAAAGTATTTTTCCTGTAAAGAGATTATTTTTCTAAATATTATAGAAATTTAAAATATTTAAAAAAATTATACTTTTAAAAAGTTATGATTTTTTAAAAATTTATAGTAATTTTTCGACCATGATTTTCGACCAAAAAATAATTTTTTCGAAAATAAAGATAAATGGCTCAAATGATATATCATTTGAAAGCTTTTATTAAGCTAAGTCTAAAAATAATTTTTGTAAAACCTTCCGCTCTATTTTGACCAAGTTAAAAAAGTTTAAAATTTTGGGGCAAGGGTATTTCAATTATGGATCCATATAATTGAAGATGAAACAATAATAAAAATATGGAATAACAATTAAAAATTTTCTAATCATAGAGGGCAGTTTGCTTGCTAAAAATGACCAGCCAGCTATTTAGAAATTTATCTCTATCCCAAAATATTGAATTTTAAAAAATTCCAAACTATGTCCGAGACTAAAATATTTCGAAGACTTTAACTTTGGGAAATTTTTGTGGCGTTTTTCTGACCTCGGATTTGGATTCAGCATATGTGATTTCTCTATAAATCACATTTTTTCAGCTAAAATTAAAAAATTTATTTCCTCGATTTTTTCCAAATGGGTACCCCTTTTCAAAAAAATCGGAAATACTTTATTTGCCATAACTTTAGTAAAAATTTATGTTTTTGTATGCAGTTTCTTTTAAAAATAAGAGCAAAAAATTAGAAATTTTTTAAGATCAAAATACTTTGAAAATTTTCTAACATGGTGCAGTAGGGGTCGATTTTTAAAAAATCCAAAATTTTTCAGTTTTTTGCAAAATTTTTTGGGTTTTCGACATTCGAGTTGACTGAAATTATTTTTACTTTAAAGAGCCTGTTTTTCTACATATTATAAAATTTTAAAATATTTAAAAAAGTTATACTTTGAAAAGTTATCATTTTTTAAAAATTTATAGTAATTTTTCGACCATGATTTTCGGCCAAAAAATAATTTTTTCGAAAATAAAGATAAATGGCTCAAATGATATATCATTCGAAAGCTCTTATCAAGCTGAGTCTAAAAATAATTTTTGTAAAATTTTCTGATCAACAATTCTCAAATAAAAAATTAAATTTCTTTCAAATTAAACAATAAGCTTCATAAAAGTATTAATAACAACTTTTTACGGTTTTTCTCAAAATTTTTATATACCCAATCTTATACCCAGTAGCAAAAACGCTAGAGACAGCAGTTTCAATCGACTCAAGTGGCAACGCCCAGAACGCTAGTTATCTATATATAAAAAAACGCACCCAACTCAAAATTAAAATTTTTATAACTTTTTTTCGGATCGGTCAAACTTTTTGAAATTTTTTGCAAAAAAACAATGATCTCCCGGGCCATAATTTGTCTGTTGACCAAAAGTTTCGAAAATTTCGGGAATGTCGAAATGTCGAAATTTCGAAACACGAAACTGAGGATGAATGTCCCAAAACGAAATTTTAAAAATAAGGGTCTGCTGGACGAAAGATGCTCCGTTTAATTCTGCACCGATTAACCGGAGCACTTTTTCGAATACGACTTCCCTAACCCGAAATATTTTCGGTCAAAGTAGGTACTACCCACTTTTTTTCGATTTTTCAATTTTTGCCCGTTTTTTCGACATTTCGACATGAAGACGAAATGCGAAAAAAATGATTTTGACTACTGCGGTTAAGCAGCAAATTCCCTATCGATTGACGGAAAAATTTTGTAAAACGGACCAGCCGTTCGAAAGTTATGGCCCCCCAAAGTGTCAAAATTTGACAACATTTTTTTGAAAAAATTTGAACTTTTTTGGGTACCCCCGACAAAAAACAAAAGATCTCGACTCGAAAGTCGGATCGAAACAAACTTTTTTTTGTTTGATAGACAATTAATGGGACCATATAGGAAAACTATAAAAAAGTTCGAAATGTCGACTTAAGTTGGTCAAAAGTCGATTTTGGCAAAATGTCGAAAATGTTTTTTCGACTTTTCGACACGATCCCGAACCCTGACGATTTCGGCCCCAACTAAAGGGCAAAACTCCTTCGAATTTCCTTTCGAATAAAAAAAAGATTTCGAAAATCGGACCATCCGTTCGGCACTTATGCGTGACACAACGAAACGGGGTAAAGACGAATTGGGACTATGAAGGGGAAAATTAGTACAAAACGTCCGTGCATCAAAAGATCACTTTTTACCGTGCTGATATAAAAATTCTGAATTTGATCCTATATTAGGTAATCGACTATGGGGATTTCGAAAAAAATAGTTTTAAATGGGACACTTGAGTCTCAAAAAAGTTATTTGAGTCTGAGTGCAAAAAATGATGATTTTTTGTCTCTTCTTCGATATTTCGACATAAAGTCGAAATCCTAAAAATAGGCTTTTTAGTACATTTAAATCGGTTTTTAATTCTCTATCGGTGGACCAAAAAATGATGCAAATCGGATTTTTGGTTCGGAAGTTATGAACGGTACAGTGTCGGTTTTTGTTATATTTTTTTTGTTTGAACCTTTTCACCCTAAAAAACGCATATGTACCAAATAACTTTTTCAAGTTGACGCGGTTCCCAAACTTTTTTTTCAAAAATTTTTTCTTCAAGTAGTGGGTGACATAGTGTAGTTTATGGGAAAAATCCGTTTTTTCTAAATTTCGGTTTCTAAATGTCGAAAAAGTCGATTGCGACCAAATGGAAAAAACATTTTTTCGACTTCCCGAACCCAGACGATTTCGGCCCCAACTAAAGGGCACAACTCCCTCGAATTACCTATCGAATGAAAAAAAGATTTCGAAAATCGGACTATCCGTTCGGGACTTATGCGTGACACACACAAAACGGGGTGAGGCAAATTGGGATTTAGTAGGGGTGATTTAGTACAAAACGTCGGCGCATCAAAATATCGCTTTTTCTGTGCTGATATAAAAATTCTGAACTTGATCCTATATTAGGTAATCGAACATGGGGAGTTCGAAAAAAATATTTTTAAAAGTGACACTTGAGTCTGAATAAAGATATTTGAGTCTGAGTGCAAAAAAGTGGTGGAAATGTGTGGGAAATAACTAAAAACTTATCAGAACGCCAATAAAAATATTTTTGCGTTACGGGACATTTGAGTCTCAGCTTTTTTCTACCGAATGATGAAAAATTATGGATGCAATGATTGCAGTAATGATACAAAAAGACTGAAAATTATGCGTAGCCCTCGGGTAACCTTAATAATGTGGGTATTATTATACGGACATTTAAGTCTCAAAACTTATTTTTAGTCCTGGACATTATTTTTATAAAAATTAAATTTAATGATTGTATTTGAGGGCCGAAGGCCCTCAAATAGACATCTAACTAATAAATTCCAACTAAATATGCGGGCCGAAGGCCCGCATATTGAAAATTGTTTTTTAACGTGTTGTATACTATTATTTGTAACTTTTGAAGTATTAGACGTACAAAGATGGTTGTGATGTCATTCGATGAGGAATTGAGTGATGAATCGAGTAAAAATATTTTCAAAAGTCTCACTTGAGTCTGAGAAGAGATATTCAAGTTTTTAGGTGAAAAATTCCCATTTTTTCAAATTTTCCAACGTAATTCGCCTCATTACCAAAAACGCTAGAGACAGCAGTTTCAATCGACTCAAGTGGCAACGCCCAGAACGCTAGTTTTTATTTAATAAATAATTATTTTAATTAAATTAAAATAATTAATTTAAATCAATACTTAAATCTTTTTTTAAATTCTTAAATTTATATTTATCAATTTAATACTTTTAAAAGCTATGTATTTGTTTTTATCAGCTTAAACTTTTCTTAATCCCCCTTTCCTTTTTTTAAAAAATAAATAAATATAAAAACATCAAAAAAACCTTCTAAAATATCAAAAATTACAAAAAAAAACTTTAATAAAAATTACAGTATATTTATTTGATTTTCTGTTGTCCCCTAAATTTCTCACGATTTTAATTTGCTAATAAATTATTATTTTATATATTAATTAATGTTAATATTTTTTGTATATTATTTAATAAATATTTTATTTATTTTTATAATTATTATTTAAATAAATAAACAAAAATAAATAAATACTACCTTTTAATTAAAAAATGAATAAATAATCAAAACACAAAGATTAATTATATATTTATTTTTATTTTATTTAATATATTTTTATAACATTTTTAAAATTATTTTTATTTATTTATTAATTTTAGTAAATATAAATATTTATATTTTTCTAAATAAATTTCCGTCCTCTATTTAATTAAAAGAAAATGAATAAATTAAATCAGCGATGAACGGTAATTTAAATTAATTAATTAATTAAATAATTAAATATTTTTTAGAACAATTTAAATTAAAATTATTTTCAATTCCAAATTATTTAATATTTATTCAACAATTACTACTATTTATTTTTTTATTTCCATCATTTACTATTAATTTAACTTCAATTAATTTAAATAAAAATTGTTCTTTAAAAAATAATAATTCTTTTTTGGAATGTTTTTCTTTAAATGATTTTAATAATTATTTAAATTTTAATTTAAATAAAAATAATTCTCAACAAATTAATCAATTAAAATTAAATTGTTTGGAAAATAATCAAACATTTAATGATTTGGAATTAATTAAAAATATATCAGAAATTAAAAAAATTAGGTAAAATTAATTGTTTAAATTAACTGTTAAATAAAGAGGGGGGGGGGTGGATAAAATATTCTTTTTAGCTCTATTTTTAGATCAATTTATCCTTTATGTCTCACTTTAAATCGGGCACCATATAAATAATATTTTTAAAAATATTTTACTAGTCCCTACTAAGGTTGTCGGATCCGGATATCCAGATAAAAAAAGACCAGATATTTGAAAATTTTGGTTAGGATATCCTAAGATTTCCAACTATTCGACAACCTTAGTACTTACTCTTAATTCCAAATAATTAATTCTGTTTTTTGTTAATAGAACGAGAATAATCCTTCTTGATAAAGCTAGAACATAATACCTTTATGTGTTTCATTAGCCTTTTTTATAACAAGATATCCGAAAAATCGCTACAATAAATTCAAAAATATTTCTAGACCTTCACAATTTTTTAGTGATTTATCTCTACATAAATGCCCTCAAAATTTAATATTTCAATTTACAAATCTTCCAAAAATTGAAAAACTAAATCTTAGTGGAAATGAATTAAATGAATTTAATTGGCAAGAATTAAATTCCTCTAAGCTTTCTCTAATTGATCTACGCAATAATCCATTAAATTGTAATAAATGTTCCAATTTTTGGTTACGTACAAGAAAAAAAGCTTTGAGTAAACAAATAATTAATGGATGGAATATTAGGTTATTTTTTAAAAATATCTTTTAAAAATAATATGTAATATACGAAAAAGCAATTCTCGTAAAAATAATTCTTGAAGTCATGACTCTCTTTTAACTGTTGAGGTTTACTATAATTAATTAAATTTTAATTAACTTATAATTGAGTGAAGCTCAATGTTTGCATAATTTTATTTATTTTTAAATTTCAGAACATTATTTCCAACAATTCCAGAGCGTATTATAGCCCCTTCACTAAATAAATGTTCATTTTCTCAATGTAAAGAGGAAACTGCTAAATTTGAAGAAAAGAATCTTTCAAATTTGAATTTAGGGGATAAATTGGAATTAAAATGTAAATTCAAAACTGACAAAAATTTAACTTCAACTTTTTTAAATAAAATATTTATATGGCCGTTTAATCGAAGAGAGGATGAAGAAAAAGTAAATAATTCATTAAAGGTGAATAATTTATTTAGGGTTTTTTGACTTTATGAAGTAAATTATTCGAGGTTATTTGGAGGGTTAATTAGGTCCATGTCTATTTGCCCGACTGCTTCTTTGCAGTATAATCTGGTTTAATACCAACATTTGTTTGATTGGACTAACCCCCAAATAACTCTAGAATTATTTCAATTCTCATTTTATTTATAATCATATTAATCTCAAATAATGTCGTCTCTCTATTCGAAACTGAGGGAATGAAATGATATTTTTCTAGGCAGATTTAGAAATTAACTAATTCACATTTTCTCTACAAATACAAAATATATTTCAGTTAACAAAAACAATTCTTTTACCTTCCGAAAATGCAGCCATTTTACAAATAAATTCATTAAATAATATCCATCTCGGGCCAATTGCTTGTCGTTGTTTGCATTGTTCAATGCCTGGAATATTTGATATTAAAGAATTACACTTTCCAGTTCCTTTAAATGTACATATTTTGGGTGAAAAAGGAAAGAAAAAAATTATTATTTTGCGTGGTTATCCAATTGGATTTATTCGAATGGAGGTCATCCGCAAGGAGGATAATAAAACTGATTCAATTGAATTTGGCGGTGAAGAGGAGGTCAATAGCAAAGGATTGTTAGAAGGAGGAAGGTAGTATTGAGGAAAATTGTTGATTTATTATTTAGATTATTTTAAGTTAAAAATACTTTCGAAAATATGTAACTTAGTTTTTGAAATTATTTTTTAACAATTTTTTGGGAACTCTAAAATCGGGACCTGAAAATTTTCTGGAAATCCCCAAGCCTTTGATTATGTTTTTGTCGAAACTTGATTCTGAGAGAAATTTGGATTTAACAAATTGTCTGGGGTTATTGTCTGGGTTAGAAATAATTTGGGCATTCATAATTTAAATATTTTTTAAGACTATAAAAATATATAATATTTAAATTAGTTTTTTTAAGACTATAAAATTTTTAGTTTAGCACAGAATTAAAATATAGAAATCTCTTTACTTAATTTTAATTTTAAAGTTATTCTGGAGATGATGTCCATTTACTCTTCAACAATTCATTAACTATTAAACCAGAAATTGCTCATTCATCTTATTTTATTCGTTATTTTACAATTTCAATACACGAATGTACAAACTGTAATCATTCACAAAAAGGAGGGTTTTATGATTTTAATATTTGTATTGGAAAGAATAAAAGTTTTGATAACTGTATTTTAATTAGTAATTTGAATATTGTGCCACCAGAATATCCCATTTCTAATATAAAGGTAAATTTTATTTAAAAAATATGGATTAATAGATAATGGAAACTAAGGAAAATTTTGTTTTTAAAATATTTTATATTAACTATTTTTTGTGATAATTATGTATCCTTCCAATTCTATTACCTTTTATCTGAAACCAGTCCAAAATTCATTAATAATTTTTAATTAAAAAAGATTTCACATTTTTAGCTATTTACTACCAAAAATGCTCATAATTCATCTTCTCCATCCTTTCTAAGTATTTTACTTTCAATACCTCCAATTTTATTTATTGTCGGTGTTTTTACAATTTGTGGGCGAACTATTTGGAAATTTAAACAACGAATTGAAATAAGAGAAAAATTAAAAAGAAAAAATTTTCGTCGAGGAAGTCGAAATACACAAAGAACTGAAGAAACGTTTAGTTTTTATTAAAAATAATTTTTAAAAATTAATTTAATTTCAGAAGTATTCCATTAGATACAATGTCAAGAACTCTTTCACTTTCTAATTATATTCAAAGTCAATTGCATTTACCTTTAATTTCTGAAGATGATTTACAGTTAAACGAATGTATTGGCAAGGTGAATAAATAAACAAATAAGGACCGAATAACCGAGGATTTTTAGAAAATTAAGAAATCTTTTCAGTGAACTACTTACTGACCCAAAATTTAATAGCCAATATCCATGGCCTTTAGTTGGTTTTATAAAGGCCTTCAGTTAGTCCTAATAAAATCCAAAAATTTTTTTTGTTTATCTCCTCTCTATATTCAACATTCAAAAAAACCTTTTAAATTTATTAGGGTGCATTTGGCGAAGTTTATATTGCTAAATGGAGATACAAAAAATTATTATCAACAAAAACGATAGAAGAAAATGAAGAAGAAAATCACCCAATGATTTCTTTAAAAGAAAATACTAATAAAAATATTTTTGAAGAAAAAAAAGTAGCAATAAAAATGTTAATAAATATACAAATAGATGCAGAAATGGAAAGAGAAGCAGCTTTATTAGCTAATTTAGAACATCCTAACGTTTTAAAAATGTTTGGGGTTGCACAATGGAAAGGACAAGTTGCTCTAGTTTTGGAATTGATGAGTTTAGGGGATTTACGGTGATTTCTGGGGAAAAGATTCTAAAATAAACGAAAATATTTTTTAGAAATTATTTGTATAATAGAAAGCCTTGTTGTACTAGCTATACACAATTTCCTCCACCTTTGATAAATGATGAATTAATTGATATTTGTATACAGGTAATTATTATGTTGTAATTTTAGAAAAATTATTTTTTGAGATTACTTAACTAGTTTTTAATGCGTAATAACAATTATGTTTATGAAAATCCAGAGAATTAAAAAAATTCAAGTTTCGATAAATAAATTAACAGATTTAAGATGTGTAACATTTTACACTTTAAAGGAAACAAAAAATAGTTTTGAAAATTCCTAGTTGTATGTATAAAGATTTTCTACAATTTATTGCCCTTCTGACTAATTCAAGTAAAATAAGCTCAGTTATTTGAATGTCCCCCAAATGAATTAAAATATCCGCTTAATCGTAAAACCGTCAAGTGTATTAAAATTAAAATTTTCATTCTTCCTTTTCTTCAATACTATAACTTTGTAGATAACTGAAGGTCTCTGTTACCTTGCTGGCCAACAAATAGTTCACAGAGATTTAGCTGCCCGTAATTGCCTTGTTTCTGGTGAATCTGATATGAGATGTTGTTCTGCTGCTTTTCGACCCCCAATTTGTGTTAAAATTGGTGATTTTGGTATGTCAAGAAGATTATATGCTTCTGCTGATTATTACAAAATGCAGGACAGAAGAAAGGCTTTGCCTGTTCGGTTAGTTTTTGATATTATTTGAAGAAAATAAATTATTTTGTTGGATATTTAGTTGGATGGCACCTGAATGTCTTTCTAATGGAAAGTTTACTTCGCAGTCTGATATTTGGTCGTTAGGAGTACTTTTCTTTGAAATTTTTTCTTTTGGTTCAAAACCTTTTGATCCACTTAAAGATGATGAAGTTATTATAGCTGTTCTAAGTGGAATGAGGCCTAAAGTGCCCGAAAAATGTAAACCAGAATTGGCGGAGCTAATGAAAGAATGTTGGCACAGAAATCCACAAAAACGTCTTTCAGTTGTAGAAGTACTTCAAAGACTGAAAAAATTCAGAATTGGACAAGTAGAAACTCCAAAAGAAAATGGGACAGGGATGGTAATTAATTCATTATTAAATTACAATTAATTTATAATAACATTCTTCTTTAATTTAAAAATATTTTTTAAAAAATATTTGGAAAAGTATTTTTAATTTTTAAATTTTTGTATTAATTTGGACCTAAAATTAATTTTAAACAACTAATCTTTTGTGAATAAATCTCTAATTATTCTATCAAAAATATGATAATCCTTTCTTAATTTTTTTCTAAATTCATAACAATCTAATTGACATAATTATATTTTTTTGGCCAATTTATATGTGATATGTATATATTTTAATTTGAATATTTGTTTATTTTTTTATTAATTTAGTAGTATTTATATTCTAATTGATGTCTAATTAACATAAATATTATTTTGTAAATTTATCTACCAACAAATATATTGAAATTAAAATACTATTGGAATTTTATGTATCAGGGATCGCGCCGACCCGATTCACGATTCCCGAAAATCGTGAATTCCCGACGATTTTTGGCTAGCGAATTCACGAGAATCGTGAATTCGAAATTTTCGGGAATTCACGATTCCCGAAAATCGGGAATTTGGTTTTCTGTCGGCGCGATCACTGATATGTATTATAAAAAATATTTTTTTATCAATTTTATAAAAAAATATTATATTTTAATTTTTTACTATTAAACGACAATTCAAATCCTTCAAAAATCCTAAATTAGTATTTTCATATCATTTTTAATTTTAAATAAATAACATATCCAAAACCACATATATTCTATACAATCAATTCTCTCCTTATATTTATAAAACATTAAAAAGTTTATTTCAAATCATTTTAGTTTTATCAAAGAATTGATTGTATATTCTAATAAAATCAGTTAAAGGGTGATATCGGGTTTTTTCTTTAATTTTTAATGTATTTAAATATTTTTTTAAATTTATTTTATTGATAAACCTCAAAATTTTTTATCTGTAAATTTGTTAGTGTATAATTAATTCTTTCTTTCTTTTATTTTTCAATTTTACTTGCCCGATGGTTTTTAAATTTTATTAATTTTTATAATATGTAATAAAGTATTGTTAAAATACAAACAGACAATCAAAAATTAGCTTTTATGTAGTACATACTTCCTTCACAAGCGATCATTCGGTTTTCGCTTTGATTTTTATAACTACACAGCATTTTTTATTAAATATTAAGTGAATTTTGAATGAATTATTGTTTATCCAAGGCTTTGTTTTTAAAGAAAATTTTATTTCAAAACAGGCTTTGAGCAACTCTAATTTTAAATAGTTGTAGTAGTTAAACTAAGAATAATAATAGAAGATTAAATGGGGGTTTTGTTGAAATTAAATTTTAAATTTATTTTCTACCACACCTTCTCATACTACAAAAATTTTAAACTGATTAAATAATTGTTAAAAGTCAAAACTCTTTGCTAGAATTTTCCTGAAATTCCACAATACTTTTTATTTACAATTACAACGAACAACAAAAACAAATTAATATTCAACAGACAAAACAAAATTACTATTTATATTTTATCATCAAGAAATACATCCTTTCTTCTCTCATTTCTAATTTCCTCACTTCTTTTGTTATTTATCGTCTATAGCCGGAGATGATTAGAGCCTTTCTAAAAGAAAATAAAATTTATTTTAATCAAAAAAAAGGAAAACTAACCATTTCTTGGGACTTGGCTTTTGGTTGGCCATATAGTTTTGTTGAAGCAGCGCGACCTCAGCCTTTTCCCGTTTGATCTTACTGTGCTGCTTAAGCATGTAGAGAATAACAGCACAACAACAGAAGCAGGGAATATAAAGAATGAAGATCCATAACATCATGCCAAGTCCCAAAATCGCACCACTTGCAGCAGCATTCCCTCCGTTGTATTCTTGATCGGTCATGTTATTGAGAAGTTTGGAACTGAGCGAAAAATATTGAAGAGATTTTTTGAATAAAATTTCGTTCTTTTATAGTACAAAATTTTGTTTGGTTTAAGGCCAAAGTTTAAATATATATTTTTAGAAGAGTATTTATATACTTTTCATTTTACTACTATATTACATTCCAAAGGTCGGGCTTCCAACGTTTTTCTTCTTCCGATTGTCAAATTCCGATTTTCGAAAATTTGATAAACTTTCCGATTTCTAATGATCTTCAAAGTATCGTTCTGAATGAAGACTTTGTCCAAATATTTTTGCCTGCGCGCTAAAAAGTGAAGAAATCTAGCTTCTCTTCTTTCCAAAATTCTCTAAATTCTCGTCTGTGGCACTAATAGGAGATAGCTCTGATCGCTTTTTGATCTCAAACTCAGAATGAATAGAGTCGGAGCTACAAAACGTTAAATACACAGTAATGCCCAACTTTAAACAAACACAAGAAAAGTCTCAAGACAATGACAATAGCTTCAAGACCAAGAGTTTGCCCTTATATCACAAAATCCATACTTTTAACAAAACATCCCTCTAAACACGATATTTAATTAGAACACTTTCGCGCTCCTTCCAGATAGAAATTGAAAGAATATTCAAAAACATTTATCAAAATCACCCGTTCGACATTTGGCGCTCCTCCCGGCAACACAAAATAACAATTAAGGCTCAAACTTGATTCAGTCTCACTAAAAATTAAAATTCCCTAATTATTTTCCTTAAAGCTAACATAATTCTTTTTATTTTTAATATTTACAATAAACAACAAAATAAATAAATATACAACAAAATCCAACAAAACAAAATTATTTAAGAAAATTACATATTTTTCTTCCCTCGCTTCTAATTTCTTTACTTCTTTTATTGTTTATCCCCTATAGTAGTAGTTGTGATTAGACGTTTACTGAAAATTAAAGAAAATTATTTTAATAAAAAAATTAATTAAAAATTCTAACCATTAGAATTTGACTTTTGGATAACCATTTGTTGGAACCGCATGGCATTCTCCCGTTCCTCTCTGTTTTGTTTGTTGATGATGTAGACGACGATACCTACAACACTGCCAAAAACGCAACAAGATGTGATACAAGGAAGAAAATCGAGAATAACAAGCGCAAGAATCCAAAGAAGCGGTGGTTCACCTGCAGCAGCATTATCTTCTCGATCGTATGGGGCCATATTGTTGAGAAGTTTAGAAGAGAACACAGAATATTGACGAGATTTTTGTTTGCAATAATATTTAAAAGTTCTTTTATATGTAGTATTTAAAGCCAACGTTTAATTACGTACGTAATGCGGTGATTTAAAAAACTGCGCGGAATTATTTCACTTCCACAAGACGAAAAATGCACTATTTCGAAAGCGAGATAACGAAAAGAGTGTTTATAACTTAAAAGGAATGTTGAGGGATTTGGTGTGATATGCAAAAATCAAGAGGGGTTGAGGGAGATATTGTTGGATTGGAGATATCTGTGGATTTAGAGGGATATCTGGGATATCAAGTGATTTGAAGGTAAACGAACAAGGAATTTGGAGAATGGTCAATGTAATATCTGATTTTATTCCTGAAAGTATGTACATATAATTATTTAGGATTTCTGCAACTATTTCACAATTTTCCCATTTTTAGCAAATTGTTATTTTAGAAATTTTTTTACAATTTTTAACAACAAAAATGGCGAGAAATAATCATTTGACAATAAAAAATAAAATTAATGATAAATTTAAAATTAGTATTATGGTAAGTATCCAGTTCGCTATCCACCTACCAGGGGTGCAGCTCGTCTCGCTTCTCGCCTCTCGCTTCTCGCTTTTTCTCGCCTTTTTGGGCAGTCTCGCCTCTCGCTTCTCGCTCTCGCTTTTTCTCAAAAAAACGAGAATTAAGCGAGAATTTTTTATCCCTTTATTTTTCTAATTTTTATTTTCAAGGAATAAATAAATGAGATGTCAAAGATTTGGAATTATTTCACACTCTCTGGACGAATTGCATTCTGTAAAGAATGTGATTATAAAAAAGATTTTCCGCCAAGAGCACCAACAACGACATTGGCAACACATTTAAAAAGTAAGCACCCGGAACAACACAAACAATTTTTGGATCAATCAACAGAAGTAAAGGAAAAATCGAACAAGGAAAAGGAAAAGCAAATGACACTCAAAAGAAGTTTTGAAATTCAGTCATCTTCAAAAGAAGATAATAATGAAGTAACATTGAAACAAATGCGTATTGATTTATGTGCTCAGACCAAAAGTACATTTTAATTTTCTAAAATTTAAATAAGTATTTTTAGGTGCTCTCCTGCTGAGCTTAATGCACATCAAAAAGCAGAGGTTGAAGTAAACGAGTATTTACATTCAAAAAGGCTGCAAATAACTGATGATCCATTTAAATACTGGTCTGGCGAAAATTCAATAAAATGGCCGTTACTGACAAAATTGTCTCATCGTTATTTCTCAGCACCAGCTACATCATCTGAGAGTGAAAGGTTTATTGAGAACAAATTTTATTTTAATCCTTTAAATTTTTAATTAGGCTTTTCTCAACTGCAGGATTGGTTGTAAGTAATTTACGCACAAGATTGTTGCCTGATAATGTCGAAAAATTGCTTTTTCTTCATAATAATTTAAAAATATACGATTATAAGTATGATTTATAAAAATATACTATTTAATTTAGGCAAATAAAATTTTTACAATTTTTTTTTAAATTCTCGCTTCTCGCCTCTCGCTTCTCGCTTTTTCTCGCCTTTTTTTGGTAGTCTCGCCTCTCGCTTCTCGCTCTCGCTTTTTAATTTTCATTCTCGCTTCTCGTTTTCTCGTTCTCGCCTTTCAAAATTCAATTCGCTGCACCCCTGCCACCTACCCTATGAGAATAAAAAGAAGGAAATGATGTGCGGACATGTGGGGAGATAACCGGAGAGTCATAATGTCCAAGTGCAAATAATTTTGAATTTTTCATTATCATGAGCTGGACATTTACCAATTAGTCTTTGTCTTCAAAAATTATTAATAATTATTCTTTTTGTTATAAGAATAATTCCAAACATTTTGAATGAACATAGAAAACACAAGCATTCACTGGAAATGCTCTTAATGCAAGTAAAGTACCCCCACGATAGAAAGTAGTCATTCCATATAGAAAACTTCCCCCTTTTACCCGTCCTTCTTCAAAAACTTGTAAAAATATCTTCCAACATTGATAACGTATTTGGAGAGGTATTTGGTGTTGTTGAAAAGCTTGGAGCCTGTTTTTTAAAAGTTCAAGTGGGCAAATAATCCACCAAGAAAGGGAGCCAGCTATACCACCAGCTAATAACTAAAAATCTTTTATTAAACTTGACTTGGTTTTTAGTCATTCATACTCGAATAAAATCCTCATTTATTGTAGAGCTTTTTCTCTTTTGTAAATTTTTTAGATTTTTAATAAAATATTCATAAACAGGAATGTAAAATAGATAACCAATAAAATCACGCCAAAACATTATTGTCCCTCCCTAATTAATTTTTTTAAATTAATAAAACAATATTTTAATAATTTATTTAATTACCCTATAAAGTCCAATTAAACCTTCTTCTCTGAAAATATTTAAAGCGCAACTCAAAGGACCATTAATTTTTAGTGAATTATTTAATTTTATAGTCTGAATTTTAAATATTAAATTAATTATTATTTAATATTTACTTGTAATCTAGTTTTGACTAATTCAATTGGAATTGCTGGGATTATTTGAAAAAATGTTCCAACTGTTGAAGCAAAAATAATCTTAAAAATAAAAATCTCTTTAAATTTTTATTTTATGTGTATTTAATGGCAAGACTATTCAACGGCAAGATTTTTGAATTATCCCGGTATTTTAAATTTTCGGACCATCCCGACCCTCTCGGAAATTTTATAGCCAATCCCTTTACGAGATCGATCCGTTACAAGAATTTTGCAGACACAAATCTCCGCGGAAAAAATATTTAATTTAGCGAGTTTTTGAATTTTACGAAAAATGACATTTTGTCCTGTTTTTTATTTTAGCTGAATTTTAACGATTTCGGATGCTACAATTTTATCTTCATATAGGTTCAGAAAATGTCAAGCTGTAGTAATATTCAAAGTTGTTCAAAAGATGAGGATTTATTGGTTTTATCATCAGAAGAATCTTGTGATGGTTTTTTAAAAAAAATAAAAACTTTTCTTAAATTTATTTTTTTAGAGACGGATCTTCCAATTGAGAAAACTGCATTAAAAAGATTGGCAATAATTGATACTTTAAATTTAATTCATCAATGTGCCTTTTTGAGTCCGTTTGCAAAAACACATAATCAGTTAATTTTTAAGTTTTTTGTGGTTATTGAAAATTTATAGGGGATTATAATAAAAAAAATTCTTTTTGGGACAAAATGTCATGTTTATTCTTAATTTTTTAAACAACATTTTTTCGATTTCAGAAAATGTGATGCAATTGCTGTTTTATTGTTAGCAAGGAATTTATTGAGGGAAACATTTGACTTGAAACTTTATATTCCAGATTCTTATATGACTGGAATAAATAGAGAAAAAGTTGCTAATCATTTTATTCTCGAGGTTTATTTTAATTTTGTTAAAATTTATTTGTTTCCCCTCCAAAAATGAAAATAATAGCCCTCAATAATTAATAAATTCTTGGCCCGAACATGCCTTTATTCTTAATTTTTATAAGAATAGGGGCAGAACTTTTTTGTAAGAAATTCTAAAGAGTAATTTTTAACAATATATTTTTGGGCCAAAAATGTTTATTTTATTCTTTTAAAAATTAAACAAAAATAAAAAATTTAAAAGGAAATGCAGAAACTTGGTTATTTGGGAACAATAACAGACCATTCTCACGACGATTTAATTTTATTAGAATATGCAAAATGTACTGGAGGATTTATTATTTCAAATGACAAATATAGAGATCATGACCAAATTTATTCGACAAAAACAAAAGACAAAGCTAGTTTAGACGTTATGCGGGAAAGAATTGTTAGATATAAATTTAAGCCTTGTAATGTAGAAAAATTAAAAAAAGGAAAAAATAGTTTGTGTACATCGACTCATGGAAGAGGATTTTTGGGGATTGATATTGTTTTGCAACCTCCGTCTTTGAGTAAGGAAAGAATTTTTTTGAAAAAAAATTTATAAGAAAAAATATTATTTAGAAGCAATGTTCTCTTGGGATAGAGATTCTGATCCTACTTTTGGAGTAGTTTTTCGTGAGCGAGCTTATCGAAGTCAGAGAAAGACTGAAAAGGCTATTGAAGTGTTGGATATTATGTGTGAATATTTTAGAGTTTGTTTTTCTTTATTGGGGTTAATAATTATTTTGATAAATTTGGGGGGGGGGGGGAGAGGAGGAGATTTTGAGATGAAGAAAAGGAATGTGGCTTTTTATCATGGGTGGGCCGAATCCGACAAAATACGAGACTAAGCCCACCCCTGCTTTTTATTATAAATTGCTTTTTATTTTAAAATATTTTAGTTGGACTTTTGTTTCTTCCACTCGTTAGATCCAGAACCTTTACCTTGGTTTGATCCTCAAGTTAATGCTCTTGTTTCTTTTGACGGTTTTTGGCATCGATATATTAATTATATAGATGAGAAACAAAGAAGGGAAAATCAACAAAAACGAGAAGATTGGTAAGAGAGAAGAATGGTTTGGAGGGTTTTAAATGAAAATAAATTTTAGATTTGAGTCAAAAAATTTCTGACTTTGAGCTTTTTTAGGCTTTGATAGGATGGCTTCTTTCTATTTTTCCTAACAGGAAGGGGGGATTATATTGGTAACAGGAGTAACAGAGACTTATTGTTTTCTGACATTAACTTTTCTTTTTTACGAGACAATATTTAAATAGCCTCTGGTTTTTATTACCCCCAAAATATAAAACCTTTAGTGAAGCTATCTCTTCGCTTATATTTTTAACAAATAAAAATATTCTGAAAAACAATAATTTAGCAAGATAGCCATTCTTGTAGCTTTTTATTTATTTTAATATATTTTTAATAAATTATTTAAATTTAATTTTCTTTTTAATTTCGAAAAATTTATATTATTTGGGTTAGTCCCCTATTTTTTAATAAATTATTTAAAAAAAATTTACCTCAATTGTTTTAAAATCTTTTTCAGATTTTTTGTTATTTTGTAATTCTTTTAAAGTTAATGTATATCCAGAAAAAAGTAAAGAATTAATTAATCCGGCAGAAATAAAAGGGGCGGCCATTCCCTTATAAAAAGCAAATATCCCCTCTTTTTGTAAAATTTCTTTTGCAATTTTTGTAAATCCAACAGACAAATTTTTATTTGATTGAACACGAGTTTTTAATATATCTAATGGATAGCCAATTAAAGTACCAGAACTACCTAAAAATTGAATTTTTTAAATAAATATTTTGATTTATTCTTTACCTGCAATATATCCGGCCAATAAATCTCTATACATTTTATAAACTTTAGAGGAATTTTTTAAATAAATAATTTAAAATAATTTCAATAAAGCCTTTAAATAATTTTAGGAATGTAAAAATATTATGCAATTAATAGTAAAACATCAACGTTAAAATTAAATGTGTTCGCTCCTATTAAGATAGCAAAATCAATATTTAAGCTTAATTATATGAAAAAATATATTTTTAAGGACACGATTTTGTAAAAATTTAATAGAAAAGTCAACAATTTTGAATACTAGAACACCGTATTTTCCATCTGACGCCTTTGTGGCATATTTGCGACTAGGAATTCGAATAAATTTTCAAAAAAAAATTCAAAAACAATTTTTTTCTATTTTTGTAAAAAAAATCTTTTTTTTTAAATTAACAACAAAAATTTTCTCAAATTTTTTCAACTTTGTCTACTTTTAGCTCTTTCTTCATTTAACATTTTCTTCTGTTCATTACTTTCATTTCCAATAATTGTAAATATTGACGGGTCAGAATTAATTGATATCCACTCCAATTTTTTCATTTCACAATTTATTTTTAACAATTTCTGACGATTTTTTTCGAATTGTTTGGACATTTCTAATTTTTGTAAATCTTCTTCTAAAGGATTTGGATTGGAAAGTAATTCAATTAAATCTTTGTCTGAAGGCCTACAAGTTTTTAATGTTTCGCCAGTCTTTAATTCTTTAAATAATTTTAAATCAATTCGAAGACGGATCTAAAAAAAAATTTTTTTTAATTAAAAAAAAGAAACTATTTAAAAATTGTTTTAAAAAATTAAATTAGTAATTTTGTGTATCAAGCATAAATTGTTTGTACTATCGATAGATATTTGAGATTTTTATTTAAAAAATTTAGTATCAAAAGTTTTGTCTTATATAGCTATATAAGTGTATGAAACTTAAAATTTAGATTTTTAACTGGAAATATAAGAGTAAAAAAAATTTTTTTTAGAATTTGTAAAGTTCTCAAAAAAATCCCCTTATTCAAAATATCTTTAAATTTCTTCTTAAATTTATAAAAAATAAACTAACCTCAGTCAATGCCATAAATATAAGACGAGAATATTCCAATTGAAGACGAACATTGTCAACATTATTATCGTTTTTTGATGATTTTTCTCCTTTTATATTTAACTTTAATGCACTGATCTTTTAAATTTAGAAAATTAAAAATTAATTTAAAAAAATAAAAGAATTTTGGTATTTTATTTAAGGATAAATTTTGAGACTTGAAAATGGAAATAAAAATAAACGAAAAAAATACCCAAAATTCTTTTATAAAAATCCCCCCAAAAATTTAATTAATTAATTTACAATACTAAACATTCTCGTCATTAATTCCAAAATTAATTCTTTCCCCAAAGTACAAAGAGTTTCAATTGAATGTTTGTCATAATTAATAAGCATTTGTGGAGGTAAACCTAGTGGATTAATTCTTTGTTCAATTGGGAGTAATGACTGTTGTTGTTGTTGATTGGCTAAAAAAATATTTAAAATTTTTTAAGAATTTATTTAAAAAGTAAAAATTAATTTAAAAAATTTTTGCAAAAAAAACTTGTCATTTCCCGAAAAATCTTGTGAAAAAATTTTATAATTTTCAAACTTTTAATTTAAAAAAAAAATAAACATTGTTGAGAAGAATTTATTTGTCTAATGTTTTGTGAATATTGAGGAAATGTTGTTGAAGAGGACTAAAAAATATAAATATTTTAAATTTTAAAAATAATTTTAAAATTATTTTAGAAAACCTGAATTTGTTGTTGTTGATAATTTGACATTTAATATTTAAAAGAATTAAAATTAATTTCGTCTAAAATATATATAAATAGAAAATATCAAGAAAAACAAAAAAAACAACTAAATAATAATTTTTTTTCATTTGCTTAATCAGCATGTTTACATTGGTAAAGAAAATTCGCTAACTTTTTGTGAATTTTTCATTTATGACGATTTGTCGCTGCAGGTTTATTTTAGCATTCCGTAAAAAATGGTTGCTTCTAGAGGTCGGCAAAAAATTGTTTGTGTTTTTCTAAAAAATCTTTGCGGAAAGGGGTGGGGGATCATTGAGTCCCTGAGCGTGAGACACTTGAGGACCAGACATTTGAGGATAATTAACATTTAATTAATGTACATAATGTCGGTGATAAAAATGATAAACAGAAGAAAAACACATATATGTACAAAATGAGAGTTAGTGATACATATGAAAAAAATTAAAACAAAATCTCACTGTATTCTCGATACTTTTCTGAGATATTGATCTCTCGGGGCATAATTTAAACTAACAATCAAAATGATAAAAAATCTTTCTATGTAAATAACCTACTTTTAATGCCAAATAAAAAATACTATAAAAGAACTTTCAAATTTTAACTCAACAAATTTGTCCGCTCTTCTAGTCTTTTCTCAGCAACATGGCTCCTTACAAGCGAAGTGCGGCTGGTGCTGGTGCAGGTGTTGCGGTCAGCCTTTTTATGCTCGGCTTTATGTTTGCTTTTATTGTTCTCCCGCTTCTTTTGTTATTCGGTGTTGGTCTCTACATGTACAAGCAGTACAGAAAGATCAGAGAGGAAAAGGAGTATGTCATGCACCTTCAACAAAACTATTTGCTCGCCCACAAAGCCAAGTTCTAATGGTTGGTTTTTGAAATTTTGTGATTAAAATAAATTTTATTTTATTCCAGAAAAGTTCTAATCATCTACTACTACTAAAGACGATAAACAACAAAAGAAGTAAAGAAATTAGAAGTGAGAGAAGAATGTTATTTTCCTAAGATAAAATATATAAATAATTTTGCTTTGTTGAATCTGTTGAATTTTTGTTGTAATTGGTTTTGTTGTTGTAAATAAAATATTTAATAAATAAATTTAAAAAAAGAAAAATACAGCCGGATTGGTGTACCTCCATATCTCAATTTAGTATATTTTTCTAAATTTGATTGCTTGAGCTAGAGGAGCTGCCTAAACTATCTATATATCCCCAGTAGTTTATACTTGAGTTAGGATATTTATAAGTAGAATGTATCTCTCACTTCAATTAGTATACAATTTCTTCGTTAATTTGGTTATTTTCCCACTTATTTATCTCTCATTTAACAAATATTACAGCAAATGCTTGAGGACCACACTCTCGTTGAAGAATTTAAATAACCATAATTAGTTCACAGGGTTGAGTTTAATAAAGTCCAAAAATAATTGAAAAATAATAATAACAACGTTCTTTTTTAGATTAAATGTTTAGTAGATGTAATACAAAATTCTGTTTCTGAATCTGCTTCACTTATTGTTTCAGATATACTGCTATGTCGTGGTGTTGAAAAAGAGACAACTTAAAATTAAATTTTATGGATTTAACTTATTCTAGATGAAATTCTATTTGAGAAAATATTGTTGCCCAAAAATTATAATATCAACTTTTAAGTGTTTTCAGTCTCACGAAAATGTTATTTTAAATTTTAGCTTTTAAAAAACAATTTTCACCTCTTGGCCTTTCTCCTGTACTTCCATGAGCCAAAGAACTTAGTGAGGGTGTTGACGGTTCTGTAGGAACAGTTCTGGAAGACTCTTCTCCCATTGATATTGCAAATCTTCCTCCAGGACTTTAATTAAAATTTTATAAAAATATAGTATTTATTACAGTCGGATCTCTGTTGTGCGTACATTTTTTGGGATGAAAAAGTCCTAAAACCTAGACGTATAAAATTCGTTACGTACAACCAAGATCCGACTGTATACTTAATCAATTACCTTCTCAATGATTTTGTACGTCTTCCCAATTCTCGACTTACTTCACTCATTTCTAATTTTCCTGAAACCTTTCCTAAACCTGCTGATGTTGTAGCTGATGAATCAGCACTAGGCATTCGGGTGGGAGGTGTTTTGCGTCGAATGCCACTTGCATGAAGCATTGAACTTCTGGCACTAAATGGTAACGAAGGGCTTTTGTTTACTCGTTGAACTGAAAAAAGTAGAAAATAAGGAGGGTAGAAAATAAAATTTTAAAATAAAAGAAGTATTTCGGGTAGGGGCAATCCAGGAGAATTGGGGTTTCTTCGAAAATAAAGTTTAAAAATAAGAAAAAGGTTTTTTTTAGGTTGGGTTTAAAAATTTCCTCCTTTAAATTCCACAATCTTATTGTTACATAGATATTTGATACCGATATATAAAACAAAAAAAAATAAAGGAAAATTCTCTCTATTTTTCAATAAAAGGCAGGCTAAACTAATATAAAATTAACAGAATTATTCTTTTAAAATAACCAGAAGTAGTTGGTGTATTATCTACTCCATCATCCCCAATTGTTTCTTCCATTTCCATAATTGTTGTAGTATTTTCTTGTTGTTGACTTGAAAGGCTATTCTTAGCATTTTTTTCATCCCCTCCTCCTCCACTTCGAGTAGGCTGAATCCAACGAAGTTTTCCCAACGCTGCAGAGGAACTTAAACGTCGAGATTCTCTTGTACCAGTTCCAGAACTCCCCGAATCAGAATGAATTTCTCCTCCAATTGTTGGAGTGTGTGAACGGGGTATTTCTGTTAATTTTAAATATTTTTCTCCCCTCCCTATTCAAAAAAATAATTCCTTTACCTAAACTTCGATTAGAAAAATCTTCTCTCAATAAAATTAATTCTTTTCGAAGTATTTGTAATTGATAAAAAATATTAAAAGAAGAATAAAATAATTTATTAGAATATTGTGTTGAAATAATTAAAGAATCTTCTACTTTTAATTGTTTAATAGTCAAAAGCCTTTCACGCATTTCTGATTGCCAAGAAGCATCTAAATCGTTTGCTGGTCGTTGACTAAGACGAATTTGCATTAATGGTTGAAGCATTTCAGCAATAGGTAAATTAGAACAAATCATAGATTCGAGGAAAGAACAAAGTGCTTGTCCTCCACATTTTTTTGCAACCATTTCCCGAACTTTTTAATTAAAATATAATAAAATCTTTCATTATATACTAACCAATTCGAGAAATTCTAAGCCAATGGGCAACAGTTAATTGTTTTTGAAAACACAAAACAATTGTTTTGATAGCTAAAAAAATTAAATTATTTCAAAAAATTACATATTTTTTATTTGTCTACCCAAAATAACAGACAAAGCAACAGAATCCCGAACAATTCTTGCTGTTGAAACTGTTGCCGAAAATCCCTTTTTCTGTAACAGAAACAGATCCTTGACGATAACCACCAACATTCCCTCCTCCTCCTCCACCAGTTATTCCACCAATACCTCCTCCACCTAATCCCCCACCACCAGTAGTACTTTCTCGCATTAAAGAATTAGCTAAACTACTTCCACTTACAGCCATTGGAACAACACTTTGTTTAGAAACAAGTGGAGGACAGATAGCTTGTTGTAATAAATGAAGACAAAAATGCAAGTCTTTTGAATAAAATTTTGGGGAGGCTGAAAATAAATTAAATTTTAGGTCAAACTTATAACAATTACAACTCAATTATTCTCGTTGAATGTTCACACTTTTCAATTTTTTAAATTAGAATGTATTACCTTTTCCAGGAATCGCTGCACGCAAAAACATCGGAATAAGAAATTGGCAGAACAGTGCTTCAGGACGTTCTGCTAGAGGACCAATAGCCTCTGATGTACAAATTAATTCCAATGAGAATGCTTGCTAGAATATATTTTTAAAAATATTTTTTAATTCTTAAAAGAATAACTGCTCCAAAATGTCCCAATCTTTGACTTTCTGCCCAAACAGTAAAAAGTCTCAAAGCAACAGAACAAAAAATTGAAGGAGGAATATGTGAATTTAAAACAGTATGTGAATAAACTGGTGTAGAAATGTGTGGCTGTTGTGGACCTGTAGGTTCTTCTATGGGGCCTAAAGTATCTCCAAGTGTTAGACGTAGACATAAAAGTGTTATTGTCTGAAATAAAGTTTAAAAATAAATTTTAGTTAAAATTAATTTATTTACTTTCAAAGAATGTAAATGAGCAATATGAGGGGAATGCAATAAAGTTTGATATAGTCCAGCTAACCAACAACTAACAGCTTCCCAATTAGCAGCACTACGACGCATTGATGGTCTTTTAGCTATTTTAACTATTGTTTTGTCAAGTCGTCGAAGAATAACATTTATTGATGATCTACAAAAATAATTAGAATTAAATGGGTATTTTAAATAAAAATATAGGTATGTAATAGGGTTGTCGGATCGGGATCCGAAAAAAGGCTGGATATCCGGAAATTTTCGGTTCGGATTCGAATATCCGAGGATTTCCAACTATCCGACAACCCTACATAATATGTATGAGTACCTATTAGTCTCAACAGACCAATCAACAATTGGAAGAACGTGAGTAAAGTAATCACGTAATCCATTACAAGTAAGTGTTTGTGCATCATAAGGAGCTAATTTAAGTAAAGCGACAGCTACTTCACTAATTTTTGAATGACAACGATGATCAAGTAATTCAGGTACTCGAGTAGAGGAGTGTTCAGCAGAATGTCCACTACCTGATGCCAAAAGCTTTGAAAGTTCTTTAAGACGTTTAGATCCTCGGTGAATGAACATTGCACAAAGGGTAAGTAAACTTAAAGATAAAATTTTTAAACATACATACTTGAATATTTTTTTAAATTAATCAATTTAGAGATAAATTCGGAAAATTAAGAGAAATTAAATAAGAAAAACTCACGCATCTCTAGGCCCTCTAAATTGTTCTTTATGTATTTCAATATCCGTAGTTGTACCAGAATCTGCCCAACCTGCCATTGTAAGTTTTGGTTTTGTACCTCCAGTGTTGTTTATCCCTCCACCTCCTCCAGAATGGCTTTGACCTCCAGTTGGTTGTTGTTTACTTGGTTCGTCGTCAATAATTGTTGGGGGATCAAAAAACTGAGGGGAATCAGCACGTTCATTTGTTGCTAGGAACGAACGGCTTTTACGTTCACGCACAGCAGTTGAGAATGCTTTAGAATAACAAAATTATTTTCTAAAACAATTCCACAATAATTTTAAGGTCTTTAAACGTTTTTCAGTGATGAACACCTTTTAACTTAATCTAATCTAGCTATAGGAAGAAGGTAGACCAAAAAAGGAGATCTCACGTCCGTGTATCTCCTCTAACTAACCAATACATATAAATATTGTGGTAATGTATAAACATTAAAATTCTCCATTCGTGAGGATGAGTTTACTGAGGTTTATTACCATTAGAAGCTCCAACGCCAGTCGCAGATAAAAAATCAAGTGAACGTGTTGGCCCTCTTGCCAAGACATCACAACTATTTGCCAATGCACGCATTTCAACGCCAAGTGTTGCAAAAGCAGACAATTCATGTTTTATCTCAGCAAAAGTTGATGCAGCACCAGTCATTCCAGCACTCTGTGGACGATGTCCAGAAGCATCCCCAACACCCCCGTTTTTACTTGTGGCTGCAGTTGCTGCATTACTACTTTCTTCTTCCATGTGTAATAAAAGATGTGGAAGCATTGACTGCATACAAAGTAACATCTGGTGACTGCGACGTGTTTCTGGGGCAAATGCACAAATTGTACTGAAAGTTAAAAATTTTTCAAATAAGGTTAAAGTGTTACTGTGGAAATATCATAGAATAATGTATTTTTCGATTACCCTCATTAGATTAATTACTCCAGTAATAGATTGAAAATAATGTTTTATCTTATAATTAATTATGCCTTAAAATTTTTATAAGGACAATCTTAAGTTATAACCCAAAGAATTGAAGAGAACAAAATTCTAAACTAAACTTACACACAGCTAGCCATTGCATCTGTAAGGATTGTAAAAGTATTAGGTTCATCTTTATAACATAAATCTAATGCTTGTAAAGGTGTTGGATAGGGAAGAACACTTAAAAGATAATTAATATTTAAAAATTTTTTATTCAAAATTTGCCTTAAAATTTGTAATTGGTCCATCGGTTCAAGCATTTTCTCCATTGCAAGTAAAAGAGAAAATAAATATTTTGCTTTAACTTTCATTGGACTAGCCTCCAAATCGTTATCATTTTGATCCAAAATGTCAGCTATTGATCCAAACCTTTTTTTATTTCCAAAAATTTTATTTAAAATATTTAAAAATACATTTGTAATAAAAATGGTTTTCGATGAAGAATATAAAATTGTTTACAAACAAATTCAATTACTTGAGTGAAAAGACGATTAGGTTGTCGTTGACTTTAAAATTAATAAAATTAATTTAAAATTTTTATTTTAAAAATATTTAATTTTTTGTGACTAGGATAGTACATTCGATAATAAATAGGCAAGTTTTTACATAGAAGCTTTGACTAGATAACACTATATAAAATTTTAAAATAATTATGATCTCCCTTTACAATTAAATCTCTAAAACATAAGATTTAGTCAAAAATTAATGAATAAAATTAATTTTCCAGTAGAGAAAATAGAGGTAGATACGAATGTAGCAGTATAAAAGTCAGATTAAGTTTTAAAAATCCTATCAGATTTTCAACTTTTCATCGAGTCCAACAAAACTCCAACGACGCGTTCTTCAACTTTTCAAGCCAACTCTTCAGTTCGATACTTAACGTATGTCTTCGGAAGGATTGAGTTTGGCCCTCGCGGCCCCCGCAACCTATACGTTTCTTACAATTACTCTCGTCTTTTTGATGTTTTCTGGGACGTTTCTGCCTCTTCAATGTTGCTGCTGTAAAAAGAAGAAAAAAAAGGTGAATATATTCGTCTTTTTTCAAAAATAAGTAATTTTATTTTTTAAGAGATTGGTTCGACCACAGCCTGCTCCTGCTGTAACGGAGGCTCCATCAGCACAACAAACGGTTGGACAACAGCAAGGTGTTAGGAAGTCTGTCAAAAAGCCAAGCGAGAAACCAAAAGAGAAGAAGGAAGGATCAAAAAGCAAGTCAAGTAAAGGACCGGAAATGATTGACGAGCGAAAAGAAGAAAAACAAAAGCAATTGGCACAGACAGCAGTTGGCCTTCCAAAAATGAAGGACGACAAACACGACTCGGGAATGGCAGATGGTGGTGGCTACATGACACTGGACAAATTAGATCAAAATATATTTGTTCAGCACCTTCCAAAATTAACGCCAAAACTGGGTCCGCCAAAAATGGTTGATGAGGCACCTGGGCAGAAAGGAATTGCTGAAGGGGCCGAATACCAAACTCTTGGAAAGCTGGACATGAATAGTATATTCGGGACTGCCAAGGGGGAAACGAAGAAAGAGAAGGTAAATTTTGAAGAAAATTCCTCCTAATAATTTCTTTGTTCCTTTTTAGAACAAAAAGAAATCAAAGGATACCAACCAAACACAGGACACAGCCGAACAAACAGATGAAACCGAACATACAGATGCATCGACCGTTGAAGTAACAAAAAGTGAAGAGAAGAGTTTGGCTGAGAGCAAGAAGAAGAACATTTCAACGAAGAAAAATATTTCCAAAAAGCTTCAGAAAAGTAAAATTAGTTCTACTCACAAAAAGGGTAAAAATGACACAAAGAAGGAAAAGAAGCCTCATCATCATCATAAGAAGGGAAGCAGCAGTGAAAAGACAAAGTCTCAGCCATCTCTAAAAGAAGAGATCAAAAAGGAGGAAAGTAGTATGGGTGATACAGCTGGTTATGAGGTAAATCTGAAATTTTTGGCATTCTGTTTTTAAACAAAAATTTCTTTTTTCCAGACGCTGAGCAGTCTTGACCGTGCCATATTTACACAAAATAGCTCATTGTCAGCGACAAAATCTGTTGGCGGGGAAGATGATGAGTGAAAGATGACTGATGCTCCTTCTTTTCGAACGGCTACTGTAATGTGTCTATGAGAAAAGATGAGTGGTAAAATGATAGAACCGATAAGATTATTTCCCTTGCAAATATTATATCTTGTATTAAAATTGTATTTTTGTTAAATGTTTTCTTGTAAAATTAAAATACTTACCAATAACAACGTAGTATTGTAGGCATAATTAAGAAAAATCCTTGAATAGCAAAAAGAGATTGAAAGTGAATACTCATTGTTAAATAAGCAGTCATGCAACGACGAAGAATTAAAACGTCTTCACAATGAATTATCTAATAGAAAATTTAAATTTAAAAAATATTATTTTTAAAATTACCATAACACCATTAATTACATTTATAAATAAATGTAAATCCCCAAACATAAATACATTCTCCATTTTTTCGAACATATTTGACATTAACTGAAAAATTAGAAAATTTTTGAAGAGGAAGATAAAATTTTTAGGAATTAAAAATGTGCATGGAAGCAATAGAGAAGCACCGAAAACATTTTACTAAAATTGTAATCCGCAAATTATTTCTTACATTTGCCCAAGAGAATTTATGTAAAGCATCCATTGTTTGTAATTCATCACCCCATAGACCTTGATACATTCCAAAGCAAGATTCTACAGCTTTGCGAGGGAATGATGGTAAATGAGTAAATTCGTCATGAAGAAAGAATATTCTTTGGGGAACAACAGATTCGGGTGAATGACGGAGAGCATCTAAAAATTAATTTTAATAAGTTGAGTAAGATTGGAAATATTGAGAGTTCACATTCTGAATATACATATATTTTAAGATGGGAATTTTTTTAAAGCAAAGCTCATTTTTAGTCCTCCTAGGTATCCATTCGATCCTCTCATCAGTAGATGAAGATTAGGGTTGTTCACGGTAGGTTAACCGAACCGAAAATCGGTGTTTTTGGCCAATAAACCGAAAACTTAAAAACCGGCGAAAACCGGGGGCACCGGTTAATAACCTGTAGTGAACAACCGCAATGAAGACCCTTATTGATAAGGGACTAAAAAGTGGATACGGTTTCGTTAAGCGATTCAACAATTGTTATATTTAAACACTTAAACGTCCCTACAAAAATATTTTTAGCTAAAATTAACAAAAAATCTAAATAATAACAATAAATATTTTTTAATTACAAAATTCACTATGTGTAAGAAGTACTTTTCCAGTTTCAATAAGTTTTTGATGGAATGAATGTTCTCGAATTCTTTGTTCAGCTGTTTCTGCATCAAGACGTAAAAGTTGTAATTGAGGATAAAATGAACGGTGAAAGAAATAAAAATCTCTTAGAAATAATAATTTTTTAATAAAATAAATAGTTAAATTTAAATTACCGAACATAAGAATTTGGATTATGTAAAATAAAAGTCTTTGGATCGTAAAGATAATATTGCTGTTGTTTGTTTAAAACATTTTCTTCAATACCAAAAAAGTGAAGGGATTCGTTAATTAAATGCTGAAATTGTGTTTCTTCGAGAACTGGAAATTGTGCTGGAATTCCACTATAACCAGCACTTTGTAATTGGTCTGAAGGAAGGCCATGAACTAATACCTAGATTTATTTTTTGAATAAAAAATAATTAATTTAAATATTTAAATGTCTCAAATAAAGACAGAAACACAATATTAATTTATGAAAATTAAAAAATATTTTTAAAGGTATTCCAGAATTTATTGACTAAAATAACACTGAAAATTACTTATTTAAAAGCTTCTCTATATTTTTTAATTCATCTTAAAGATACCTTTTTAGCGCTAGGTAAATTAGCAGTAATCATAATAGCCTGGTCACATTGTTCTTTTTTTAAAGTTTGTTTCAAGTCTTTGAAATAAAGACCATGAACATAAGGAACAATTAACCAACAAACAGACAAAGCTAAAGCCAAAGAACGATCACTTCCTCCAATTTCCCCTCCTTCATTTCCTCCACTACCTCCTCCCGGTGTTCTTACATAAAACATTACAAGTCCTAATAAAGCATTTAAAATTGTATGTGCAGTTTGTGGGGGTAAAGGGCGAAAACGAAGAACGAGACGACGAAGAAGTGCAAGCATTTGTTTCTATAAAAGAATATTTTTAGATAAATTTTAAAATATTTTTAAAACTTGTTTGTCACGATTTGTAAATTTTTCAAAAAAGTGACGAAGAAATAAAGCTGTATCTTCAACTAGACAATTCCAAATTATATTTCGGCAGGTTTCGCCAACTAAAAAATAGTTATGAATTAATATATGGAAAATGACAAAAGCAGTGACTCTGTAAGGACACAAACTATTTTTTATTGAATGTAAAAAATTATGAATAAAGGCATTACAAAAAGGTATTGTGAAATAGTTTAGCAAAAGTTTAGCCACAGGGGAGGTAGTTATTGCTAGGCACATTCGCTCACTACATACAGGAGCTAATACTGAGCTAACGAGGACTAATGCTTTCTTATATCCTTTTAGATCGTTTAATCCCCGCCTAAGCGTTTTAAATTCTCATCCTTACAAAATAAATGATCTAATAAAACGGAAACTTAAGTAGGATATTCAAATAAAAAACACCTGAAACCCCTCCATTGTCCACTTGAGGGTCATCTAATAATTCTACAATTGTTGGTACAACGGAAAGTATTGAAGAAGGAAATAAAGGTTGTGCCACAGGTATAGCTATTTGTCTTGTAGGAATTGAAAGAGCTGTTTCTGCTATAGTAGATTCATCTCCACCTGTTACACCCGAAGTTGAATTATCTGCTTGAACAATTAATTGTTGATGTTGGAAAAGTGCTGGCTCATAAGCTGCCTTAAGGTGGTAAAAGAGAAATATACTAAAGAATATGCCAATTTTGACAAAATTAAATTAAACATTAGCTAGTGTTTTGAGAGGTTCATGAGATCATGGGACCAATATATCGATATAGGGCATATTTTTATAAGATTAAGGTAAGATTGTTCGAGAGGAACGAAGAAAATGTATTTAATATTGAGTGATTCGTTAAACTGCAAGGGTCGATATATCAATAGACTGTATTAGCCTAAACACCTAAAATAATTCCTTCCAATTAAAATATTAAAAATTATTAAATCTTTAAATAAAATTCCATACTTGTTGAACAATAGCAGTTGCTCTAAGCGGAAATTGTTCTCTCAATTCTCTCTGCCTTTCCTCAGCTCTCCTTAAAGCTTTTCTAACCATTTCTTGTTTTTGTTTTCTTCTTGTTCTAGTCATTGCCATAATTGTTTGTGTTGTTGATTGTTCTTCTTCTTTTAATGATAATTCTTCTATTTTAGTTTTTAATGGTGGCATCCATGGTGGATCGACAATAGGTACTTGACTTTGGCCAATTGAGGGAGATGGAAGTGTAAAGTCAATACTTGGTGGGGGGACCTATATATTAAATTATAAAGCTGTCTGATAAAGTTTGATGTAAAATATTTAAAGCAGCCCAAAACCCTAACATTCTCTCTGATCTAAAACAAAATCTTTCTAAAATTTACTTTAAATAAAAGTTGGGCCCCTCTTCCAATTTCAACCAAACATGAAAACGTTGACGCCACAGAACATAAAAACGTTTAATAGCTAAAGTGCGAACAGAAGGATCAGTTGATGCGAGATCAGCAGACATTAAAGAATTAATTTCTTGGGGGCATTTGACTGCACAACAAATAAAAAATGCCGCTAAAAATAATTTTTTTTTATTTATTTTTAAATTAAAAGAGACCAGCAGTTGCTGTTAAATTAGAATCTTCAATTCGAGTAAGTAAAGTCCAAGCAATCGGAATAACAGGTACAAGTTGTTCCCCTTTTATTAAAACAATACTCTTAAGAAGTGTAGAAATAGGTGAATGAACTAATCCTAATAATTGTGTTTTTAATATTCCAAAAATAGGAGAATGTTTTTGTTGTTTAAGTTCTTTAGGTTCAGCAATTGCTTCCATTTCCTTTTATTTTAATTTTATTTATTTTAATTAAATATTCTCTCTTACATCTGTCTTTTTAGCCTTAATCTCTTCAATTTCCATCAATTTTTCAATTATTAACCCTCTCAAGGCAAGTGGCATTCGATCAACACCGCTTTGACGGACATTTGCACTCTCTCTTCTGGGAGGGTTTGAAGAATGCCTTTTCTTTAAAATTAAAAAATACTCTCAAAAATCCTTAAAATAATTCTTTTACTTGCGCATTATGTTGAATACTTTGCCATCTATCAATAAATTGTTGACGCCTGTCGATTCGGCCCTCGAGGGAATGATTGCCATAAACAATAGATAAAGCTTCTACAAGACGTAAACATTGTCTAAGAATTAAAAGAATAAATTCATTAGAATGTCCTATAATATTTGAGAAGTTTAAAACTTTTGGAGGAGCTTTCCTGAAAAACAGAAGTTACTTTCAATTCTCTCAAAAGACAGGGTTTACATAATTATTAATTTTTATCACCTATATATTCTCTCAAAACACCATTTAGAACAAAAATTTTCATGAGCACATGTAAACCCATAGCGTTGACTAAAAGCTAGAAGTGTCTAAAAATAATTTTTATAATATTCACAAAAATTCCAAAAAAACTTTTTTTACCTTAAGCCAAGGCATATTTCTAATCATTTCTTCTTCATCATCCTCCTCTGCTTGCTCTTTTTGTATAACAGAAGCAGCTGTTCCACATGACAAACGTTCTGGTGAATGAGGAGAAGGTTGTTGTTGTTGTGATTGTATTTGTTGTCCATCTGGTTTAAGTCTTGAACCTTTAAATGAATAAAAGTCTAAAAATTAATTTTAAAAAATCAAATAAAAAAATAAAAAAGGCAAGCAAAACAAAAAGAAAGAAAGCAAAAAAACACCTCTTTGAGCCATACTAAGCATAAAAATAGGTGATCGAGAAGGACCTCCTTGTTGGTTATTTGATGTTGTTTGTTCAGAAGAAGAGGGTATTTCCTCTGAATTTGCCAACATAATATTTTCATTTTCCCCTAATTCCAAATCTATTTCTTCATTGTTTTCTGTTCGGCTACGCCCAGCACGCATTGAATGTCTAGGAATTAATGAACGAGAAACGCGAGTTTTGAATGAAGTTGTTCGACGACGACGATGCGCAAAAGAAACCATTCTTTGTTGTTTTATTTTATCAACAACACAAGGATCATCATCTGCTGTAGCACGTCTTACTAATGGAACTAGAGAATAAAAAGAAGCAAAAAAATAAATAGAAGCAAAAATAAAAGCAGACCTCTATTTTAAATTTAGATATAAATGAGATTTATTTATAAATACATATATTGGAAATTTGATGGACAAATTAGCCCAAAAACATTCAATGTAATAATTAAAGTTTGTGGCCAGAAAACGATATCAGGCACGTTTAGAGGTTTAAAAAGGATTACAAAATATTTTAGTTTCTTTTTTTAAGTTTAAGTTAAACATGTAAATACTAGCCATATGTAAAGGGAGTAAGTAAAATAGAGGGAAAAATATTTTTGCATGAAATTAGAAGCTAATTTAAAAAATTAAAGCGATTTTTTAGAAAAAGCGAAAATAATTAAAAATAAATTATTTCCCTCACCAGACTCGACATAAGTTGATTCTGGCGGCACATCTACAGGTTCTACTGCAGTAGAGGGATGTTGGTGTGCTGATTTTGAGAATTTTCTTATTCTAAAAATTTTTTTCAAAATTTTTCTATAAAAATATTTTTACCTAAAAGATTCTCTAAAAGATCTATTTAAATTAGGATTAAATACAGAAGAGGATGTGTCAACAACAGAAGAAGCACTAGGTGGGGGTGTTTGTTGTTGGGCAATACCTCCTGATGAAGGAGAACTTCTTTTAAGAAGGCGTTGTCTTCCTTGAGCTAATCGGCGAACTAAAATAATTATAAAGAAAATTTAAAATAAATTTTTATTTGGAAAAAAGGAAAGGAAATTTTGGAAAATAAAAAGAAAATAAAGTTTAAAGAAGACAGAATTGAAAGAATAAAGTTTCTAAATATGGTTGGGGGCCCGGTCCGGTCCGAAAGATCGAGTCGGGCTTCGAATTTTGGACCGAAAAAGACTCGGTCGGGCCGGCCCGAAAAAATGATTAGAACGTCGGCCCGACTCGAAACCCCCAACGCTATTTTTAAGTAAAGAAAGCTTAAAGCAAAAGCAAAAAGCATTTAAAGAGACAGAAAAGGACAGAAAATTAAATATTGTTGTTAATTTAATTGTTGTTGTTATTGTTGTTGTTATATTTTTAAACCTGATCTAGAACGACTACTTCCAAAATCTTTTCCAGCTCCGGCACTTCTTCTACTTTTTTCACTTCTAGCTTTATCAATAATTAACGGAGGATATTTTCTTTCTTCACTTAAACAATTTCTTCGTTGAAAATTATTTTTTTCTGTTTGTAATAAATTATTAATTAATTCTGTTGGATCATTCTGCATTAATGGAGAATAATAATCAACTTTTCCAAAAAGACGAGAACGAGAGGCAAATCGAAGAAAAGTAGAAGATAATGAAGAAGGAGATTGAGTATTAGAACGAGGGTGGATATGACGAGAATATGGCGATTTTTCTGTTGAGACTTTATGTTAAATAATTTATATATTATGTATGAGGTATTAAATATAATTAAAAAGATTTTTTATTTATCGAGATAAAATTAAATTATTATAAAAAAATATTTTAGAAAATTCTAATTAAAATAAACTTCCAAATTATTTAAATATAAAATTAGTTTAAGGTATTATCTAAACTTTATAAATAAGAAAAACAAAAATCTATGTATTCGACTCTCATTTTAATATAAAATCAAAAAAGGCAAAGCTTAAGCTACATAAAAATGGCAAAAAGCGAAGGAGATATTAAGGAGAAAATTAATTACAAATATTTTTTATATTAAATATTTATTTATTTAAATAATTGCCACTTACCTTTTCCAGTTTTCTCTAAAAGTTGTTGTTGTTGAAGTAATTGTAAATGTTGTTCTTCCCCTATTAGATCATGTGATCCTCTAGGGGAATTTTCATCATCTGCTGTTGAATAACTTATACGGCGTTCCGGATGTAATTCATTAATTGAATGGACAGAACCGCTAACAACATCTAAATGTTGTTGTTGTTGTAACATTTGAGGGTTAAAAGTATTTGATAAAATGGACCAACGACGATTTGACTAAATTTTAGATTTTCATTTTAAGAGCAAGGACAGGTTCGATAATTACCTGTAAACGTTCCCACCCACTAGATACAGCACTATTTGCTTTTTGAGAAAGTTGTCTGCTACGAGGTAATAATTGAAAGGTTTCACGAAGAAAAGAAGTTATTTGTTGTAAAAGCATACAAACCATTAATTGTAATGCTACAGGAAACGCGGTGCCCAATCCTTTACCTAAATTTTTTTGAGAATTAATAATAAGAAAACAACAACTCTGACCACACATTAGACATTCAAGTTGTGTCTTAGTTAACTAAACCTAAGGAGAATTTCTATAAGTTTTTAATTTCTAAATTTCTATAATCTCTAATTTCTATACCCTGTCATTTAATCCTTAGTTTTCTGGTTTGGACCTGGGGTGTAATAATATGAGATGAAATATTTATTAGAGAAGGGGTAATTATAATTTAGATACATTAAACAATTTTTAAAAATACAATTAATTACCATCTTTATCTCCTGTATTAACAGTTCCATCATCCAGAAAATCTTCCAACTCATCCATTAATTTTAAATTCCGTATTTCTGCAGTACTTTTCAATTCCGAATCTAAATCCAATTGACGTTGAAGTCGAATACCTAACTGAAAGGCCCAAGAGAAAAGAGCCCTCCCAATGGCCCTTTGCATTAAAGCAGTTCGACGAGAGGCTCCACCACCTCCTCCTATACGAATTGAACTTTGTGGTTGAAGAGGTGTTTGGGGGGCACATCCTCCACTTCCCGTTGCTGAAGAAGTAAATAATCGACCTGGCAAAGACATTCCACTGAGGAAACATTAATTAATTGAATTGTTTGATTTTTAGGCAAATTACCTTCGAATCCAATCTGGCCATGCACCGTTATTGCAACGATGAACAAAATGGATACATTCAAGTAATAAAACAGCCCTATGAAAATGAATGTTTAAAATCTTTTATTCAACTTCTGTACCTCGAAAGTACAGTGGATTTCAATTCAGGAAGTGCAGCAATTAAAGGAGCGTCTGGAAAAGTGCCAGGTTTGCTGTTCTCTAGAATAAAAGCAAAACGTGCCGCTCCTTCTCTAATTTCTTTTATCTACAAAAATTTTAATTCAAAAATATTTCCTGAGAAAATTTGTAAACTTGAACAAATTTTCGTTGAGGCAAGAAATTTGGAATATTTTGTGATGAACTGGTTGATGGCTGATCAAAATGCCTTCCTCCTTTTTCTTCACCTTCCATAATTCCAAAATGAGCTTTCGGAGCTGCTAATCGACTCGGAGGTGTTGCTCGCATATTTGAGCCAGTATTAGACTTTCCTCCCCCTCCTCGCCCTACACTTCCAGCATCTAAAGAACCTCCACCACCTAACGAACTTTCTCTATCATCTTCTACTAAATTTGTTGTAGTTTGTTGTTCATCAGATGTTGCATTTAAAGAGCCATCATCGTCTCCAAAATTTATGACAGTTTGATCGGAACTTGTAGTCCCATGTCGGGCCTGAGGAAAAATAAAATATGGGTCATGAAAGATGATACAAGTCTGTTAATTAAACGAAAAATATGGGACATAAGTATTTTATGTAGCAGATAAGTATTCAAATTTGTCTCCAGATTTGAAGCCAAAGTTTCCCATAAAGCTCCATGATTGGGTTATCTTATAGTAAAGTTCAGCTTTATTATTAATTCTCACCCCTTTAAGAAGTCCAAGTAATCGTCCAGTTGCCCCACCGCCTTTTTTTGTTGAAGAATTTTTCCCTGCTCCCTTTTTCGGTGCTAAAGTAACTGTTTGTGGTTGAGGACTTCCAAGCGAAGAATCGTCCATTGATGTTGAAGGGTGAATTCTAAGTGGTGGAGTAGATTGTGTTGAATCCCCTCCCCCTCCATTTACACCTCCATCACTATCAGCACCACCACAAGACCCAGTTAATTCTTCTTTAGTTAATGTTGTTTGCATCCACTCTCTTTTTCTAAAAAGACCACGTCTTAATGAAGCAGCATATTCCCTTGCTGGGGCAATTGATAATGATTGTTGGTTATTGTTATTTGTTGTTATTGTTGTTAATTTATTTTTGGAGGTTGATGGTAATGTATTTATTGTTGTTGATGGAAATTGTGAAGATGGTGGAGGTTCACTCCACGGACAACGAGCAGAACCGATTCGGTTTATAGTTTTTGCAGACATGGCACTCTAAAAAATTTTATTTTCTAAATGATTCTAAGATTTAATCCTCCAAGAAATGAAACTAAAACCCCGTTATCTGATAGAAGGGGTACAGTTGGGATCGTTCAGAAAGTAAAAAAATGAATTAAAGGAAAGTTAATTATATTTAAGAAAATTTTTCTTGCCATTGCATATCTCCGTAAAGGATTTCCATGTTTCTCAAAAGTATAAGCTATCAACATTCTAACATCCTGTGCAAGACTCATATTTTCAGGTTGCCATAATTCAGCAGAAGAAGCAGTTAATTTAGAAAGTAAAGGTCCAAGTATAGCGCTCATCAAAATACTTTCAATACCTCCATAAGCTTCATTAAAATTATTTTTGTAGGTTGGAGGCATTTTTGGAGTTAAATTTGTTTTGGTTGATGATTGGGTTTGTTGGGCTAAGAAAAATTAAATTAACAGAGATTTTTCTTGGGGGTTTTTTCTAATATTTTTATCGTAATTAAATTATTTTTAAAATAAATCCATTCATTTTACCTTTCCCGCCACTAGTTAATATACTTCGTTGATGTAATTTATTAAAAGATGGAGAAGCACGGCAAAATATAGTTAATGAATGTAATGTATCAACCATTTGGGCTGTAGGTATTGACTTTACTAATTGACGAAGAAGCTCAATTAAAAGTTCAGAACTTAAATAAAATGATTTTTAATAACAAATACTAATGGGTTTGACTCCTTTACTATATCAAAAGATGAAATTGAAATCCTTAAATTCACTTTGGAGAGATTTCTTTACTAAAAATTTCTTTACTTTACTAAAATTTTATTAATTCAGAAGTGCGAAAAATAAAACGAGGAAGAGTAAAAATAAATAGCAATTCTCAAGGGCGGATTAATAATAACCCGAATTAATCTCTAATCATTTAATCTTATGCCCAATTTTTAATTTAAAATTAATTTACTTAATTCTATGCATTTGTGCAATTAAATTCCTCAATTTTATTCTTAGAAATTCTGCTTGAGGACATTTAACACTTCCTTCATTACACCCATTTGGACAACCCAATTGAAGACAAACACGGTGTAGAATATGTAAAATATTTTCAAAGAAAAGACGAGGTCCATAATATTCCAAATTTGGCATATTTAATAAAGTATCACAAATATTTAATACAATCTAGAAAATATTTCATAAAAAATTTAGATCTTTATGGCAAAATTATCGTAAAAAATCAATCCTAGTTAGATAGTCCAAAATAATTTTATTCAATAAGGGATTAATAATGTACCGTATAACCTCTATCAATTGCCCTCCCTAGATTAATTACTCCAACATAAATTATCCAGGGTAATTATTCATACGGTAATAAACATACCTAATTAAAATTTATATAATTTACATACCTCAGATACTTTAACAACAGTACAACGTTCCATTAACGCCCCAAGGGTTTTAAGTAACGCTAACATAGATAAATGTCCATTTCCTTCAATAAATTGTGCACTGCCAATTGCTTCTGGGAAAAATTGAGAATATTTTCTTTGGTAATTTGATGGGGGTGAAGATTTGTCTTGAGGATCTGTTTGGCAAGATGAAGGAGGGCAGATAGAACACCTTCCATGGATTAAAGAATCAGAATGGCGTGAAAAAAGTGAAGGTTCGCTACGGCTCCGAGCATTTTTATTTGAAAAACCAGAAGCTATTTCTGCACGAGAAATCTGAAAGGAATTAATTTAGTTTATTCTTTTTATGATTAAAGATGTTCCGAGTCAAGAACTCGATCAAAAATCTTGCCGAGATTCTAAATCGATAAATTTTTGGTTCTTTGAGATTTTTCGATAACCGGAGTTCCTCGGTTATGATGGCTATGAAAGGATGATGATAATTTCTATAAACCAACATTTAATATACGCAAATTAAATTTCAAAAATCTTTATGAAAATCCCCAAATACCTTTTTTGTCTGTTTAATAGGTAAAGTATTTGCTGAAATCCTCCGTCTACGCTTATCGCTATCAATTTTTGGTATTAAAAAACTTTGTTGGTCTTCTTTTTGCTTAGCTAGTTCTTGTTTTTGTTCAGCAACACTACTCCGTTTTAAACCTAATATAGACTTTCGACGTTCTTTAATTAATGAAACATTCTCTATTGGAGGTTGTTGTTGTTTTTGAGGGGAAGGAGGAATGTTTGTTTCTTCAACTTTTTCTGTAGAAGGATTTTCTTGTTGTAAATCAGCCCAAGTTAAATATTGCTTTAAAATTGGGAGGAAATTTTATATTTAAGAGAATGAAGTACCGATTCAAGATTTGTTGTCTCATTTTTGGATATTTTTCTGTTTGCAGCAGTGTCTGAGTTACATCTGACAAAGAATATAGGAGAGTATTAATAAATATAGAGGTTTTAAATATTGTGGGATATATGTATAGCAGGTAATAATGTCACAAAATATTTCTACTACCTTGATCTAAACATTCCTTCATGTAAACATCTATATTGACGCATTGCTATTAAACGGTTTAATAAATATTTTACTGCCCAAAATACTCCTCTTTCAGCCCAATTTTTAATTAATAGACATCTAAGAACGGCAATATCTAAATAATTAGCTTCGTGAGGGTCTGCTGTTAAAGAAGCTGTTGAAGGAAAAGGAGAATCTCCCGCTGATTTTTCACCTAATCCAACACTCATTTCCGAATCCGAGCGTTTAGTAATTATTTTTGATAATTTAGGGGTTGGAGGAATTGGGGTATTTTGTTGTTGTTTTGGTTGTTGTTTAATTGTTTGTTGTTGCTGCTGTTGTAATGGACGGGCAATAATTGTTTGTTGACTAGATTGAGAAGTACTGTCATCCCCAGATAAATTACAAGTCTAGAATAATTTATACTTTCATTATTTTTATTTTATCAGACCAATGTTCGAAGTGAGGATTTTGTTGTAGTTGTAACTAATATATTCCTACTATTAGAAACTCCTCCTCCTTCTTCAATTGTTTCTTCTTCCTCTTTTTGTTTTTCTACTTCCTGCTTCTCAAATTTTGTCCCATTTACAGATTCACTGTCAATTGAAGCCCCAGAACATATTTCATTCATTTTAACAATTGGTGCATTAGCCCCACCAGTTAAAGACAAATTAAAAGAGCTAAAACCGCCATCATCCGAATAATGAAAAAGATCATCAATTTTTTGTATTCCATTAGAAAAACTCTCATCATTTAAAGAATCTGGAGAATTTTCGATATTTTTATTTGAATTGAAAACATTAGTTGTTGTTCTAGATTTTCTTAAATTATTTAATTCTTGCTGTGATTGTTGGTCTGCAGCCGAGGATTTATAATCACTGACACTTCGGACAATTCCTAAATATTTTTATTTTAAAAAATATTTTATAATTATTAAGAATAAATCAGTCTTTCATTAGAGAGTTATTCCTGAATCGGTAGTCCCCACCAGTGCTGGGTATTTGCCATTTGTTGGCTCCGGCTCCGGCTCCGGGCTCCGGCCTTTCAAATTCTTGGCTCCGGCTCCGGCTCCGGGCTCCGGGGTTTAAAAATCTTGGCTCCGGCTCCGGCTCCGGGCTCCGGCCTTTTAAAATCTTGGCTCCGGCTCCAGCTCCGGCTCCGGAGCTGGCGATTTTCGGAGCCGCTCCATGTTGGCTCCGGGCTCCGGGTGGAAAATCAATGAATTATTTTTCATTGGGGGATTTGGGCAGATAAAGAGGGATATCGAGTGATATAAGAGGATTAAGAGAGTTATCAATGGATTAAGCTGGATTTGGGTGGATTATCTTGTGATTTAGGTGGATTAAGGGCGATATCGGTGGGATTAAGGGGATTTGGATCCAAAAATCTTCGTTATTTGCGCCGCAGGCAAAAATTTTGAAAATTTTGGGCGATCCTTAAGCCAAAAATCTTCCTTTTTTGCGCCGCAGGCGAAAATTTTGAAAAATTCGGAAGATCCTTAAGCCAAAAATCTTCCATTTTTTGCGCCGCAGGCGAAAATTTTGAAAAATGAGACTAAAATTAATCAATTTAAAATATTTATCCAGCTTTATTTAATAAAAAAATGCTTATTATAATTTATTTTCCAAATAAAAACTATTTTTTAATTATTTGTTGTGATATTTTTTGAACCTATAATTGGATAAAACTCGGAACCTAACACACTATCCATTCGGCCACACCTACATAGCAGGGGAAAAGAAAGAAAATCATTTTTACCCGTCCTAATTTTCTCTTCCTTTTCTTTTTACGCCTACCATCTTTGCTTACTTCTTTTTCTCTAACCCATCTTTAGGGGTGTATAGCCGGAGCCGTGGGGAATTGGAAAACCTTGGCTCCGGCTCCGGCTCCGGGCTCCGGGGTTTAAAAATCTTGGCTCCGGCTCCAGCTCCGGCTCCGGGGTTTCCAAAATCTTAGCTCCGGCTCCGGCTCCGCCGGAGCCGGCTCCGGAGCCGGGCTCCGGAGCTAGCTCCCGGAGCTATACCCAGCACTGGTCCCCACTCAAAAGAGAGTGGCAAAAAATCAAGGTAAAAGGAAGGAAATCCCTTTACAACGTCCAGGTTTTTATGAATCACCAAAAATTAAATAATCAAAAAAAGGTTTTTTGCCTTGTGAACTACTAGTCCCCAAAGCTAATTGTTGTTGTTGTTTATTGCCAATTTCCTCAACTTCTTGTTCGACAATTTTATTTTTATTCTTTTTCTGCATTTCCAATTCTTGTAATACATTTAAATCGGTTCTTGGAGGTTTTGGTGGAGGAATTGCTGTTGTATTTATTTGTTGAGAGGAGGAGGAAGAAGGGGGAATTTGAGATGGTCTTCGAACGCTCACAAATGGAGCAAATGCTGATGTTGCTAGTGGGGCTTTCTCTCCAATATAAATACCCTGATCTGCAGCAGTGCTTTAAAAAATAAAATAAATTTATTTTAAAAAATTTATCTATCAATCTGAAGGGAGTAAATATAATTAATTGTAAGTTATTTAAAATAAAATTAAAAAAAAATTAATTAAGGATGTGGAAGCATTTAATAATCTCATCGAACATTTCATCTCATAAAGGCTGTATTTAATCTGAGTACAGGTTTTATGAGAAAAACAGTAAAGATCAGTTCTAAACGAGATTTACATCCAAATGGGACAAATAGAGCAGAAATTTAACAACCATTTCCGAACATCGCCTCATATCCTTACTTAAATAAAAATCTTCACACCTTTGGTTCCGCTTAGTCCAAGGAAGCAAAGTAGATGTATTAAGAAGAGGTAAATGATTACGTCTTTGTTTTACAGGCGCCGAGAAACAAATAAGTTCTGGCAAACGTTGCTGCCAAAGTGCTGTCCAAAGCCGAAAACCACTTTCTAGTCGAATATGTCCCTCAATTTCTTCTTCATGAACGACATGAAAAAGAGGAGCAAGTAAATAAACGAACAATTGAATTGAAGAAATTGGATAGGTAAACTGACGAACACTTAAACAATTACTGGCATTAGTTGAAGGGGCTGACAGTTCATTGCTCAAACTGTTTAAAAAAGAGGATAAATTTTAAATATTTAGTTAAATTTTAATATTAAGTTATACTAATTAATAGCCATAACTTCTAGGATTTTCAAACATTTTTTGCCCTTTCGGGCGTCCAAAAATTGCACAAGGCACTGCTTTCGCAGGCCAAGGCGGGCAATTGGTATAAGTTTTCAATCAGCAATAACAGCTCCTCGGCTAGGCCTCATTGGACGCTGTACTGCCCGAGCGCAAGGCTGATGAGTTTGTTAAAGGAAAATTAATTCAGTTAAAATAGAAAGCTATCTTAATTGGGTAGTAAATAATAGCGAATATACATCTATTTTTCTATTATATTTCTTTTCTTTAAACGTTCTAACCTTTTTCCCACACTTATATTTTATTTCTTTTCCTTTCATTTATTAATACAATTTTACTTTTCTCCTATTTCTATACTTTCTCTGTTCATAATAATTTTCGTTCATGTGTTTTCAAAAAATTCTTTAATTTCCAAAAAAAACTTGGCTCTTGTCCAGTTTATGCGTCCCATGAAAGTATATGCGTCCCATCAACAAAAAATTGGATTTTTCATGGTGTTGCAAAGTTGGAGTATGGTTCCAAAACATTTCTTCATGTTCGGGACCTACGCCCACTGGGTCTGGGACCGTTCCTTACCCTATCCCTCGAAATTTCGGAAAGTTATAGCCAATTTTTAAAAATTTCGGAAAAACAATTATAACTTTCCGAAATTTCGAGGGATAGGGTAAGAAACGGTCCCAGACCCAGTGGGCGTAGGTCCCGAACATGAAGAAATGTTTTGGAACCATACCCCAACTTTGCAACACCATGAAAAATCCAATTTTTTGTTGATGGGACGCATATACTTTCATGGGACGCATAAACTGGACAAGAGCCAAAAACTTTTTTATTGTTATCAGTAGGGTTGTCAATTATAGGAAGTTCTTCGGATATCCGGAACAGAACTAAAGCTCGAACCGAAAAATTTAACTACCGTATTTATTCTAATAAAGGAAAACTAATTAAAGGCTATTTTTTAACCACTCTACTATTTGATGTGGTTATATTAGAGAATGTGGTTCAAATAGAGATGTGGTTCTGTTAGAATAACTAACTTATACATTTGGCTATTTTCTAAACTTGTTTTCCTGTAAGCACGGACAAGATTCCAACGTTGATAAAAATTGAGGGAATCTCTCATATTTTTTCCAAATTTTTTGATTAAAAATATCCAAATTTTTCAACTAACCATTCAACATTAGCATCAATTAATAACCAATGTAATATATAAAGTATTTTAACTAAAGAACTACTCATTGCTAAACTTTCTTCTTCTCCAGCTCTTTCTGTTAATAAAGTAGCTGAACATTGTATAATATGTGGAAATGATGCCCGAACAAGATTCCAACGAGAAATTGAAGAAATAGCTTCGGATAAACTTGGACTTAAACCATGTAAAATATTTTGGACTATAACACGTTCAAATGTCTTCAAATATATTGGGGAAATTATATTTTTATTTTTTTTTTATTTACCACACAAGAAGCATCTTGTAATTTATTAATTTTTGAACCAAGAAATGGACTAAAATAAATAAATATATTTTTAAATTATTTATTTAAATTACTTTGTTTGACGCCACAAAAATGATTGTATAGGTAATGGAATTGGCTCTGTTTCATTTTCATCTTCAGAATTACTACAATTTTAATATAAATTTATTCAAAATATGTGAAATAAAAAGATTATTTTAATAAAAACAATGATTAACCGGCAAAATCTGTAAACTGTCTCGCGCCGGTCATTAATATTTTTTATCCCAAATATTAATTTGCCCTATAGTATATTAATTCCACACCCCCTATACAATTTAATTTTTAACAACAAAAATAAATTCGTTTATTTTAATTCAATTTATTATCCTTCTCTTTAAACAAAAATAGAATTTTAAAAAATAATTTAAATTTACTTTGTTTTTGTTTCATTTTGAGAATCACTACCAAAAATACCAGCACTCAAAGGCATTAATAACAATTGAACAGTACCGTGACTGCTATGTTGCAAGTATCTAACATGCATTTTTTAGAGATATTTTAGGGAAAAAGATTAAAAAGAAGAAGATGAAAAGATGAATTCTGACAGTTTTTTAATGTTAATATATTTGGATCCAATGGTAAAATTCTTTTAAATAAAAAAATTATAAATTAAATAATGAAAAAAGGGGATGAAGGGGAACTGGAGTAAAAGATAAAATTCTCATATTTTTTATAATTTAATGTTGTAATTTTTCTAACTTATATTAGAAATCCTTAATTTTTTAATTAAATTAATAAGGAAATTAAATTAAAATTATATGAGAATTTTGCAATAGAATTAAATAAAATAAATAAAATGGTTGGTTAGTTTCTCTTTTTTCCTCAATTACATATAAAGAAAAGTATATTTATATAAAGCTACCAGCAGCAATTTAAAATTATTCATCAAGTATTGTTGACTTTTTTTTTTGGTTAAATATACCTTACACTTTTTTGTTTGCACTCATTCCCTCTCTTGACTCTTCCAATTTTTTGCCAGAAAAATAAAAATAAACATATGGTAAATTCTTTCACAATTTCAGACTTTTTGCCATTTTATTTTGTGTGGAAGAAGGAAAAAATTTTCCAGCAGCTTTTTATTTTTTAAATTAATTGTTGGAGGTTTAAAAAAGAGGGGGGTTTTAGTATTGGCAATTATTTTAATGCAAAAAATAAATTTTGAATTTTGCATTTAAAATAAAATTTACATATTATTTTTAAATAATAATATTTTATTTTTAATTAAAAAATAAATATATGTAATTAGTAAGGCGCGGATAGTTAGGCATGTAAAAACTGTGAAATAGGCGCCTAAAATAGGCACCAAACAGCCAAAAAAGGCACAAAAATAGGCAGCTAAAAAGGTTATCAGGCCTATAAAATTAAGAAAAAATCAAGAAAATAACCATTTATTCATCATTTTTTGAATTATAAACTATTTATTAAAATCTTTTGCCATTTATTCGACATTTTCAACCATTTTTTTTTAAAAAATGGTGTAAATTTTTCAAAAATGTCGAAAATGAAAAATGGAAATCTCGCCCAACCCACAAAATGTCCCACTCCAAAATGTCCCACCACCAAAACGTCTAATCTCAAAATGTCCAACGGAGCAAAAATACTCAATTTGTCGAACCATAAATTAAAAATGAGAGTTGGCACCGATTTTTTTAGAAATTTGGGGTGATTTTTTAGATTTTGCACCTATTTTTAGGCAAAATTTAGGAAAAATCTCTAAAAAAGGCAAAAATAGTACCGAAAATTCCAAAATAGGCAAAAAGGCTCAAAAAGTCCGAAATAGGCAAAAATAGGCAAAATAAAAGTCATGCTATACTCATAGGACCAAGCTAAAAACACGTTTTTTGAGCGTATTACATCATGCCAAGCTCACAGAAAAAAAAGGCATTTGCCTATAAATCCGCGCCTTAGTAATTAGGAAGGGCATTAGAAATTGTAATGAAAATTATATGCACCGGAAACAATTCAAAAACTTTTAATAATTCCTTAGTCGAGATATAATAGTCAACATATTTGTGGACAATTAATTGTTGAAGAAAAAAAATTAATTATATTTAAATTTACAAGAAAATTTTATTTCACAAAATATTTCATCCGAATGACGAATGTTTATTGTGGTTAAAAATAAAGTAAAAGCAATATGGCAAAAAAGTGATGAAGTGTGTACATACATATTTAAAAATAAATAAAAAAAATACGTGAGGGACAATTGAAAATCTCTACGGGAATTTATTTTTTACTTATTTTTGTTGGGTGCTCCTCCTTTTTTATCGTTGAGTAAAATTTAGTGTTGAAAAGTGAAGAAAAACGAGGGAGGAACGGAAAATTTATGAAGTAAAAAAGATGAAGCAAAAAATAAGTTGGCCAAAATATGGAGATTTAAGAATTAATTAAAATAAAGCTAAATAAAAGGATTAAATAAATTATGAAAATAAGGTTTATTTAATTTAAAACAGCAAAACATTAGCAGCAACTGGACGTTCCCTACTTTTGAGATTTTATAAAATTTCGGTCACATATTTTAAACTTTCACCCAATTGAAGAATTATTTTTGAGAAAATATCTAAATTAAATAAATAGAAAATTAAATTATAGATAAGTATTTTCTCAATTAAAAACACTTCCAATAAAGATTATTTATGTTATACATATTTTCTTAAATGGTACTGAAATTAAAACTATAGTTTCGAATGGTTTGAACTAACTGAATGCGAGAGAACATTAATAAAAACATAAAGTTTTTAACAGATGACCATATAAAAATTACCATTGGATCCTTTTTCAAATATTTTTAATAATTACCGACATAGTTAAAATGAATAAAATATATGTAGGAAAAAGAAATAAAAATATTTAAGAAAATTAAATTTAAAAAATTTAAGTATAATAAATAAAGGTGGGTGTAATTAATTATTTTATAAGAAAAATATTTACCTCCTTGCTTATAAAAATATGTAGTCTATTAATTAAAAAAATATTTTAATATAATTTATTTTGAAAATAGTATACATATTCCTAAATAAACTCTAAATAAATTTATTTGTCAAAAAATAAATATATTTTTTGTTAGAAAAAAGGAAAAGACAAATTCTCTTGGCAAATATAGAAAGAATATATCTTTTTAGAGAAGCTGTTTTGCCCATCTTTTTCTTTGTCCATAAGGATAAAGATGTGTTGGAATGCTTGTTTGTATATATTTTCTCGAATATATTTTTTTAGGGAAAGGAATTTTCGCCTTAAATTTCATGTGAGGATATTTCACTGAAATAATAATTCTCTTAATAAAAACATTGGAAATGACAAATTTAATTTAAGAAAAATACACCCTCGTTGCGTTTATATTCTAGGTCATTAACTATTCCTAACTAAATGTTTTTAAAAAATCTAAAGTCGTTTACAAATCCACAAAATATGTAGAATATAAAATAAAGATTTGGTTAAGATTGGGTGAAAATGTTTAAACCTCTTTATGTTCAAAAATTTCTAATAATCCTCAGACATTTTTTACAATTCCGTGTCATACTGCAGTCCCGAGCAGTAAAATTTTCGTTTTTTATTTTCCGTTTTTTATTCAGAGTTGCACCCCGTAAAATAAAAATTTCCCTTAATCCTAACTCAAAAATAGCCGAATTTGTATTTATTATTTTTATGGGAAAGCTCGGACCTATCCATTTTATTAAAATCAAGTTTTATTGAGAGAAACAAATTTAAGAGAAGCATAAAAATAATTCTAGAGAATGTCTAAAAATTGCCATCTTTTTAGCTTCTTTTTTGGCTTTTTTCATTTTATTTTTGCTGTCTATTACTTGGCCAAAACATTGAAGGAAAGTAAAAAGAAATGCAGAAATTTTCCCATATGGCTAACAAGCAGGAAATAAGCAAAGAAAAGTAAAAGAAATAAAGTCGTGAATATTTTTAAATAACAAACACTCAATAAAATATTTAATAAACGAGAGTAAAAAAAAGAAAAGTAATGTATAGTAAAATAAAAATATTTAATTAAGCTTTATCCTTACAATCAAATAAGATTTACCTAATTAACATATAGGAGTACTATAAAAGTACAAAATTTTATTTCAAAAAAAACCCCGTAAATATTCTGTGTTCTCTTCTAAACTTCTCAACAATATGGCTGATGCTGCTGCAGGTGGTTTCCTTATTGGATTATACGTGGTGCTGATTTTTATTTGGTCATGTCTTCCCTGTATCATAATTTGTGTTGCTGTTGGCGGTGCTATAGGTCTCGTCGCTTACTGCATCAACAAAAGCAACAGAGAGGAACGGGAGAATGCCATGCGGTTCCAACAAATGGTTATCCAAAAGTCAAATTCTAATGGTTAGAATTTTTAATTAAATTTTTTTATTAAAATAATTTTCTTTAATTTTCAGTAAACGTCTAATCACAACAACCACTATAGGCGATAAACAACAAAAGAAGTAAAGAAATTAGAAGTGAGGGAAGAAAAATATGTAATTTTCTTAAATAATTTTGTTTTGTTGGATTTTGTTGTATATTTATTTATTTTGTTGTTTATTGTAAATATTATAAATAAAACGAATTATGTTAATTTTAGGGAAAAAAATTGGGGAATTTTGATTTTTAGTGAGAAAAGTTTTTCGATCCTGGGTCCTCTTAGATCCCCCTAGTTTTTTTCCTTTATGCAATATAAGTGAAATATACTTGAGAGAAAATTATTTCAACAATAGAAATTCTGAAAAAAATTTTATTCCTGATACAGAATTTACAGTTCACTTAATTTGTAAACTACAAATAAAGATTAAAAAATAATTTCTATATATCGGGTTGTTTTTTTATTTTTTATATGTATTTCTTGTCTGCCTTTGCTTAATTCTTTAAAAATTATTTTTATAATTTTCATAAACGATCTCAAGAAAATTATCTGAGAGAATAATTTGTTAGTCATTTTTTAAATATTTTTTTAAGAAAAATTTAAAAATTTCTGAAATACATAATTGCTAAAAATTTAAAAAAATCCAAAATACTTGATAAAATTTTTTTGAAAAAAATAATCACACAAATATTCTTAATCGCAAACATACATGTTGATTGTTGTTCTAATATTTAGTTTTTGAAATTTTTATTAAAATAAATTAATAATTAAAAATAAATTAAAACAGAATCTTATTATATTATTCAAGTTTTAGTTTATTTTATAGATTAGGTATATTCTCAATCCATTAAACTTAAAAAATTAATATACTATAAAAGAACTTTCAAAATTTAATTCCAAAAAATCTGTCCATTCTTCTAAACTTTTCTCAACAACATGGGATCTTACAATAATGATATGTTTATTGTCATCTGGCTTATTGTTTTGTTACAGTTTCTTTTAATATTTGGATGTATTGGCTGTGTTCTTCTCTACATGTACATTCAATACAAAAAGATTAGAAAAGATAAGGAGCATGTCAGGCGACTCCAACAAAAATATTTGCTCGCCCACAAAGCCAAGTTCTAATGGTTAGTTTTTGTAGTAATTAATTTTTTCTGATTAAAATTTATTTTATTTCAGAAAAGTTCTAATCATCTACTACTACTATTATAGAGGATAAACAACAAAAGAAGAATTAGAAGTGAGAGAAGAATGTTATTTTCCTAAGATAAAATATATAAATAATTTTGTTTTGTTGAATCTGTTGAATATTTCTATTTTTGTTGTAAATTGTAAATAGAAAAATATTAAAAAATAAAAATACAGTCGAACTTAGTTATTTACACTCCGTTAAGAAAATACGTATAAGCACCCCCAAATTTTTGTAGAAAAATTCACATTCACTAAACATTAAATGTTTTATTTTTTCCTACATTAGCAACTGTCTTAAACTTCAATAAAAATAAAGTTTCAGAAACTTTTATCAATCTAAAAATTTTAAAATTGAATTTTCTCGAAGTTAAGGTGTTAAGAAAGTATAAGCAGCCCAGTAAAAACTTAGTTTCTACTTATTCTACAAAAATGCAGTAAATTTGTCTATCGATATTATGGAAAATAACCAGTTTCCTAAACATTTTCCTCTAAATATATTTTCTCTTTTTATATCAATAAAATAATCAACACTATTAAGCCATTAATTAGCTTATATAAAATGATGGCGCTATTCCCGACAATAATTATGTACATGTTTTTTTTGTTATTAATCAAATCTTTTTTTATAATTAAAAATATTTATTTATTTAATTAAAAATTATTTGATTTTAGTTAGAATTTGGATCATGGCAATTTAATTGTTTTTTGTCACCACTTTATTAGACAACGTTTACATTTCTGGTTATAATTAGGGATGTACCCCCGGCCAGGGAATCTTAATAGAAAATTCTCAAATTCCCCGATTTTGGAGGACGAGAAATTTAAAAAAAATAAAATTAAATTTAAAGGACGAGGAATATAATTTAATTAAAAATTAGACAACCAAATAACTTTTCGATTTAAAATCCTCGGAAAAACTGTCCAAGTCTCGTTTTTTTTCTTACAAGTATTAATATTAGAGACTAAATCTTGAACAAAAAGCAGCTGTTATCTAGAAATCAACATTTTTCGAGATCTCGATTCTCGTATGTACAACACTCCCCAACTCTAATAATTATTATTTACATTTTATTTAAATTATTTATTCTAAACTTTAAAATATTCTTTTTTAACTTTAAAATATTTAGTAGATTTTTAAACAAAAATTTTCCTTATGCACCAAATATTTATTTATAATTTTCAATTTTACATTATTCTTTTAAATTTAATTTTGACATTTTTCAATTCATCTTTAATTGTTATTGCTTGCACACAACAATATAGAAAAGAATTAAATTATTTAGATTATTATCTTGGAATAAGTCCTGGTAATGAAGATGGGGAAATTGGGGTTAAAGGTAATTTTTGAAGGAGGAATACTTTTAAATTTATTTTTAAAATTTATTTAAATAAATTTTCTTTTTTCTTTTAATTAAATTAGAGTGAATAGAGGGGAAATAAATTAATTAGGATTTGTGTGACAAATAAACAATCCTTTGGGATAATCGAATTAACTAAATTTCTAAACATTCTTTAATAATAATTTAACTACAAAATTAAACTTTGCCCTTAAATTACTGTAAATAAGCACCTTATGTTTATTTCTCAGTTTATGTGAGATTATCCTTCAAAGACAAACGGTTGCCAAAATTTACTATATTTCTGGAGTAAAATTTAAAAAATGCAAAATAATACTTAACCAAACATTTATGTACATTTTAATTTAATTAAAAAAGAGCAATTAATGGATAAATATATAAATATTGCCTCCCAATTAAATTGTGATTTTTCTACAAATTGTTTATGGGCAAATGCTCCTTCTGATGGATTACTTGATAATAGCGATTTTTATCTTTTCCAAAAAAATAATGACAAAACATTTCCCTTACAAGTTGGACCTGGAAATTCTAATCCAGAAATTGGTTATTTTTTTTGAAAAAGTTTAAATTTAAATAAATTTTTGAAGGTACTTATTTTGCTTTTGCTGGAAATTTAACAAAAGACCCAAATCACGCAACTTTAATAAGTGCCCCAATAGCCTGTCAAAGCACAACAGGAATTCTCTCATTTGAGTTAAAAAAATTTTTTTTGGAAATTTTTAAAATTTATTTTTAAGATATTGGCTATATAATAATGCTAGAATTGAAGTTATTGTACTTAAAGTTAATCCGACGTGAATAATTTATTTTTAATTTAATTTTAATTAAATAATTAGAAATTGAATTTTTAATTTTTTGGTCTATTCTCTTAATTAAAATTCTAAAAAATATATTTTTCCATTAGAATTGTTTACAATACATTTTAAATTCAATTATCTAATTATTTTAACCCAAAAAATAATTTTATTCTTTTCAAGTCGAGGCCATTTAACAGTAATTGAACGTCCAATAACTGACTGTCATTATTTAAAACCAAACGGTCTTTGCCAAGTAGAAATTAAAAGACAACCACAACCATTTAGATTAGCATTAAGAGGATTTAAATTAAATGACCAAACAATTGGTTCTTTTGTTTTGTTAACAAAAATTAAATATGAAGCTAATTTATGTGGATTTTATGTTAAGTATTTTTAATTTTGAATTAAAAAAATTATTTTTTTGTAGATAAACCCCCAATTTTTGATGCAATACAAACATCTAGATGGGTACATCAGAGAAAACCAATTATAACAACTTCTGATTTAAATTGTGGAAATGAAGAGGGAAATGAAGAATTGTTTCAAGTAAATTTTAGATTTTAAAGTAAAAATGGGGAAAATAAAACTGGAAATGTCTAGTTATTGTCAGTTTACCTGTGTCCACAAAAAGATTCCGGACACAGGTTTTAGCAATTTTCTCACTTTTCATTTCCTCATTGCAGGCAGTTAGACTGTCATACTTGCCAAACAAACTTTTTTGTAAGGAATTAAATTTAGATCAATTTTATTTGAGTAAAGAATTATTCATTCTAAATATTCGACACAATTATTTTACAATCTATCAAAAAATTACAGACCATCATTATAAATTCCAGAATCCTTCCAATTTTTGACGAATTTCTGACTTTTAATTTATTCTCTTTTTTAAATAAATAATTTCTTCTTTTTTTAAATGTAAGGAATGTCTTTGGTTTGATTTTTCAAAAACAGCAAGTTCTAGTGTTTCCCATACAGCACATTGGTCTATTGGAGAAAAAACGTATTTATGGGAACAAATAGTTAGAACGCCTTCCAAACCTTCTGGCCAATTTTATTTTCAATTTATCGACCCAATTGCCGAATTTCCCCTTCCACAATTACGTTCTGTACTTGTCCCGTGTACTCAAAGTCCTTCAACTCTTAGTTTTAAGTAAATTTTTTTTAATTAAAAAAATTTTTTGAATTTTTTCTTAAAAAGATTCTGGCTAAGTCCTGGAGTTCAAGCACAAATATGTACTTTGGGGACAGATAATGTAGCATTATCTTGTGTTTATCTTAATGAAGCTGATGGTAAATATTAAGGAATTTAATTAATTATAAATTAAATTGGGGGATGTGACGGATTGAGAACAAAGTCCACTTTCAGATAACCTGTGACAGTCCTGCTTTCAATATAATATTGTAAAGCATATAGACATTTAATTCCTAAGTCTGTGCAGCAGGCGGGGTGGATAACTACTGAAGGTGCTGGTTCGCTCCCAGCTTGCTCTTGTAACGAGAAAAAGCGCGAAAAACTCTTCTTTTCAATATTTTATTCTTTCTTAAAAATCACCAGATATTCTACTAATTTTGAAATAGAAAACTAATTTTTCAGTTCCTGGCCCACTCACAGTAGATATTGATACAGCTGACCATCAACCTTTTAGGGTATATTTAAATTCTTGGAAAGGTTAAATATTTAGATTTTTAGTTTGCATTTAATGTTCTCCGAGTAGACAGAGAAGCAAATGGGGGAGGGGCTGTAATTGCTTTGGATGAAATTAAATATAATGGTAGTTACTTAATTAAACTTTTACAAAATTTCTAAAACAAACACAACAAAACAAACAAAAACAAATTACAAATCCTCATAACAATACAACAATTTCAATCAAAATATTTTTATATTTTCTCAATTCTTATTTTTTCTTGCCATCCCCTTTGTCTGTCATTGCAGCAGACCATAGCATTTTTTCTTTTGAGAAAGGCACTTGAATTGTTGAACCAGGACCTCCACCAAGTTGTTGAGGTTTTGGGGCTGATATTTTTGTTGATGTAGTTGCTGCTTTTGGATTTTCTTTAGCTGAAAAAGATTGGAAGAAAAATAATTTTTTTAAACAAAATTTCATAAAATAAAAACTAACGTTTTGGAGGATTTGATGGAGATTGCAAGGTAGGAGGCTTTTGCTGTTTTCCAGGTGGTGGTGGTGGTTGTTTCTTTTGCCCTCCACACGTGACGATACAAACACAGAAGCTAAAAGCGAATGGAAGTAAAAGAAGCCATTCCATCAATAGAAGAGTAGTCAACGATGATCCTTCAAGCATTAACTGACCGAGCATTGTGTCCACAACAACAAAGGCAAGATGCCTGAAAATGTTTTGTGTTTGTAGATTGTTTTGCTATTTGTTTGTGGTTGTTTTTATATTACAATTTTGTTTGTCTCTTGTATCAGACAAAATCTCTTCATTTCTCTTAACAACTACACACTATCTCTCAAACATTTTAAATAACTAAACTAAATAATCCATTAATTTTTTAAAAATTATTTTAAGGTTGGCTTTGTCATGAACAAACCCCAACTACTTCCCCTTCACCAATACCTCCATTAGCTTCACTTCTACAATTAAGACCTTTACCTACTGCCAATTCTGTCGACGCTTCTTTAGCTTTCCCTAATTCACTGTAAAAGTTTTTTTTGTTTTTAAATTTTAATTAAAAATTTTGTGGACAGAGAATGTGATTTTGAACAAGGAGATCTTTGTCCACATTGGATGCATAATAGTTATAGTGATTCTGTAACAGTTGATTCTGGGGATGAGGCTGTAGATGAGACAAATAAGTAAAAATAGAAACAATTTTTGTTAATTTTATTTAATATTTTGTCAGTCAACAACGTTTTCGTCTTGGCCTCGTCCCACGCGGTATTTTGCCTTTGCCATTTCCCATAGACGGCCGATTTCGTGGAAAATATTCTGCTGTTGCGGTTCTCGATTTGCGAGCTCAGGAAGAACAATTTGCCATTTTAACTTCACGTCCAGTTGATTGTGTGGATGGAGGGCGTGTTTCGGTCCTTTGAGATTTTTATTTTATTAGAAAACAAATTTAGTTCTTCCTTATATTAATAACTGTAGAGATCGAGCTGGACCTGGACCAACCCAGAGTCCAGGTTCAGGCATTTTTTGACCTTCCTGGGTTTTTCCTGTACCCAGAGTCCAGGTTCAGGCATTTTTTGACCTTCCTGGGTTTTTCCTGTACCCAGAGTCCAGGTTCAGGCATTTTTTGACCTTCCTGGGTTTTTCCTGTACCCAGAGTCCAGGTTCAGGCATTTTTTGACCTTCCTGGGTTTTTCCTGTACCCAGAGTCCAGGTTCAGGCATTTTTTGACCTTCCTGGGTTTTTCCTGTACCCAGAGTCCAGGTTCAGGCATTTTTTGACCTTCCTGGGTTTTTCCTGTACCCAGAGTCCAGGTTCAGGCATTTTTTGACCTTCCTGGGGTTTTCCTGTACCCAGAGTCCAGGTTCAGGCATTTTTTGACCTTCCTGGGTTTTTCCTGTACCCAGAGTCCAGGTTCAGGCATTTTTTTACCTTCCTGGGTTTTTCCTGTACCCAGAGTCCAGGTTCAGGCATTTTTTGACCTTCCTGGGTTTTTCCTGTACCCAGAGTCCAGGTTCAGGCATTTTTTGACCTTCCTGGGTTTTTCCTGGGCTTGGGGTTTTTCTTTGACTACAGGCCCAGAATACAGCCCAGGTCAAAAAATCAAACTGCAGAGGCCAGAAACATGTCCAGGCTTTTCAAAAATCTCAATCTCTAAAGGACTATATATTAACAGTATTTTCTCCCACTCAATTATTTCACTCAAAAAATTCCCTCATATTTTATTAAAATTAAGATTAGCTATTTTGCCTCTCCTGGTGCTCAATTAAGTGTTTGTGCCAATGAACAATGTGTTTATCCAAAAAGAAAACGTTTTGGAAGTCAATCAACTTCAGAAATGTTTTTACAAATTTAAAAATATTTTTTAATTTTCTCTTTTTAAAGGTCAGTTGCTCTAAATTCTGCTCGACCTTTCAGAATTAGAATTGTTGCGGAACGTAATCGTTCTTTCCCAATTAATTTAATAAATGGATTTTATGAACCTTTTGTTTTAATTAAAAGAATTGGTTTGACAAAGAATAATTTTTTAAAATTATTTTTAATTTAATTTATAGCAATACAAAACAAAGGTTTTTGTCGTTTAAAATCTTCTGAGGAAATTACCTGTAATTTACTTAAATGTTTATTTAATGAAGAAGGAATTTGTCGTTACAAATCATTGTTTCTTGCTGCTGGAGATGTTCCTTTTGTACATAAAAAAGGAGAAGGCAAATTACTCTTTAATTTATAAGGGGAATTTAAATGTTTTGTCGATATTATTTTTTAATTAAAAAAATAATTATTATATACTTGCTGTGGAAATAAAATAGAAGGATGGGAGATGGGATAGAACCATCATGGAAAGGTCCCAAACCGAAGCTCAACCCGCACTTGCAGAAAGGTTCTATGCCATCTCCCAACCAATGAATTTTTCCACAGATGAACACGTATATAATAATAATTTTTCGGGTGAGGAGTAGAAATTGTTAAAAAAATTTTTGGGAATTAAAGAAAACCAAAAAAAATTAATAATTTAAATAGATTTAAGGAATCTCCGCTCATTTTACTTCTGGAATGCGTCGTGCAGTTCTTCGTTCTCCCAATTTTCGAATTTCTTTAAATTCCCAAATAGAAATGCATTTAATAGCTAGTTTATCAACTTTTGGTTCTCGTCTATATATTTGTCCAAACGATCAACAACAACAAACTCAGAGAAAACTTTTGGCAGAAATTGAAACAATGGGGGAAGGAATGTTTGTGGAGGAAGATGATACACTTAAAGAATTGGGAAATTGTGAACCTTTACTTGGACCGAAAGTTTTTATTTTCTAAAAATATTTTTAAAAAAATATTTTTTTAAAAAGGTTGTTAGAAGTAAAATGGAACATTTAATTATTCAATTAGATCCAGAAATTAGACATTTCTCTTTGGTAGCAATTCATGACAAATTTGAACAATTTGGTGATGCACAAATATTAATACATTCTATTAAATTAAATGATCTCAATGGTCAATCAATTTGTTAAAAAAATATTTTTTTATTTTCATAAAAAGAATTTAAATTATGTACAAGACTGAAATTATTTATTTTTTGTTAATTATTCTTGTGAATACAATAATTTTACCTTTCTTTGAAATTTTCCCTTCAAAAATATGTCTTCTTTACATTTTTAAAAATTTTATGTATTCTATCTATTAAACGGTGCTATCCTAGGATAAAGAATTTCGTTTTTACGGTATACACATTTCCTTTTTAACCAAACACCCGTTTTCCTTAGAAAATTAAAATCTCTGTAGTTTTATATTTATTTAGTATAAAGAACAATAAATAACAAGAATTCAACAATTACATCCTTTTCTTCTCCACTTCTAATTTCCTCACTTCTTTTATTGTTTGTCACCCATAGTAGTATATAGCTTGTTAGAGCATCTTCACTAAAAATTAAAAAAATTAATTTAAAAATACCAAAAACTTCTAACCATTAGAATGGGACTTTTGGACCAAATAAGCTTGTTGAAGTCGCATAACATCCTCCTTTTCATCTCTTATCTTTCTGTATTGAATGTACATGTAGAGACTAACACCGAAGCAACTGACAAGTATGAGAAATGGGATAAAGTCCATTAGAAAAATGAACATCACAAATCCCGCCGCCATATTGTCAAAAAAAGTGTAGAAGAACAAATTCTTTAAAATGAAATTTTAAAGTCCTTTTATAATACAGTCGGAGCACATTGGAACTCGTGTATTACATCGAGGGATATATACTAAACAGGAGATAAACTAAAGTGAGGCCATTAGATTTAAAAACCTCTTGTACAATATATCGAGTTTTTAAAGAAAAGATTGAATTTGCCTATTAAAAAATAATGTCGAGTACTCTGGGGGTGCAAATAAATAATAAACTATTTTTAGCAGAAATATTTTTCAAATGGGAGTTGATTATGGGGAAGTAACTAAATTAGAGATAAAATTGTATTTTTGAGAAATTTCGAAAATCAGAAAATATCAAGTCGAAATCGAAAATAGAAAGGAAAAAAAACTCTGCTTTATAAACGCTAAATTTTAATTTTTAACTCAACTCTAACGCTCATTGAATAACAACAGAAAATAAACTTTTTAAGTAAAAAACAAAAAAAAATTAAAATAAATTTATACAAAATCAATCATTTAAAAATCATAAAAGTTTTCTCTTTTTTCAATAAAAAATAATAAAAAAATCTTTTTTCTTTAAAAAAATTGTCGGAAGTATATATAAATATTTGGTTAATTTTGGTAATATTTCTTTAAGTTAATTTTTCCCAAAAATGGAAATCAAAAGTTTTTGGAAAAGCAAATTTAGTTGAAATTGTTGAAGAACAATTCTCTTTATAATTATTGTATAGACGATTAAAGAAGTTTAAGCCAATTTGGATTTTACAAAGACGAAATGAAATTTTGGCAGAAATTATTTGATTGCCTATAAAATAAGAAGGAATTTTTGAAAGAAATTTTATTTTTAAATATTCTGGGAAATTTCAAAAAAATATGGTTGAACGCCAAAATTCCAAAAATAAAATATTTTTGAAAAGAAAATTAAAAACCAAAAAATATTAAGAAAAATTTAAAATCCCTAAAGTTCCTAAAACAGAAAACGCTGAAATTTTGGAAAAGTCTGGACTCTATCTAATTGTACCAAAAACATTAAAAATTATCAACCCTTACTTGAGTTATAGGGCCGAAGAGACCTTGAGTTATAGGGTCTCTTCTTTGTAAGTAATCTGTACAGGGTTGGCGGTTAAAAATCAAACCGAAGATGTTCCAATAACCGACAATCCTTGTCATAAGATGCCATCCTTATTTTATAAAAAAATACCTTTAATTTAACAACAGAAATTACTTCTTGAACAGAAAAATTAACATTTTGTTTCTCTTCTTTGTAATTAAATAATTTAATTGGAAATAATTTTTGTATTTTATTTTTAATTTTCTTTTGATGTTTTTCTTCAATTAAAAATTTATTTTCTTCATTTTCTGAAATTTCTTGCTTTTCTAAAAAATTATTTTTTTTAATTTAAAAAAATTTCAAAAACTTTTTTCCCAAGGGCAAATACCAAAATCAGAATTATTCTCATTTAAAATTCTTTTAATAATTGCTGTTGTAATATTTTGAGAAATCTCTTTAATTATTTTTGTTGAATTTATTTTAATCATTTCTCCACCTAGAAAATTGAAAATTTTATTTAAATGGAAAATAATTTAAGTTCTTTTTAAGAAAACATCTGTTAAGTTTGAGTGACATAAAACTGACAATGGACAATGAGTGTATTTTATTTAAATACACAAATATACTCTAGATCATTTGTAATTAGGGCTGTCAATCAGGCCCGTAGCCAGGGGGGCCACTTTTGGCCCCAAAAATTCGGCGCAGAAAAATTTTCCCCCTTGTCCCCCTCCGAAAAAATCCTGGCTACGGGCCTGTTGTCGATCATTGGAAAATCCTCCTCGGATATCCAGAACCAAACCCAAAAACTACATTTGTCTCAAATATTTAATCAAAATATATTTATTTACCTTTAAACAAAACAACAGAAGTAATTGGTTGAATAGATAAACTTGCAGTACTATTTTGTTGATTTTCTTTATAATTAATTGGAAATGTTTCTTGATTTTGAATTTCTTTTTGTTTTTCAATAAAAAATTTATTTTCTTCTTTTTTAAGAAAACTATCATCACAATTTGGAAAATAATAAAGAAAAGAAGAAAGTATCAAAAGCGATACACATAAAAATGTTAAAAAATAACTTCCTTTGGAAAAACTGAAAAAGAAAGAAAAATTTAGATCAATTAAGAAGCTAGTAAAAGATTTTTCAAAATGTTTAAAGCCCCATTTTTGCCCCTTTTCTGAGAGGTCATGCCCCTTTTTGGGGATAAGTAGAGTACTAGAGAGCGAGATTTTCTAAAAACAACTTGACCTTGATTTTAAGGACCTTGACCAGATTCTTGACCTTTAGTCAAGGAAAAATCAAGGAACGATGAAAAATGCCTTGATCTGGATCCAGGAAAAATCAAGGTCTGGATCCAGATCCAGACCGCTCTCTACCTGGCACGAAGGCTTAAGAACAGATTTACAAGATTACGATGTTTTAGGATTAACAAAATGAATTACAGTATGAATACAATATTTTTCCCAAATGGTATTTCTAGATTTTAGTTAGGCAAAAAAAGGCAATAGTTTTAGAAGTTAGAGTAATTAATAATTAAAATACCCACCTAGCAAGTTTTTGTTCCGTTTTCGTAAAAATTGACATATTCCCATTTGATGATAAAGGTGGAAAGGGACGACAAAAACGTGGATTCACATACTCGGTGCTTCCATCTTTTGTATAAGAAAAAGAATCTGCATAAGAAAAGCCAGCAGTTCGGTATGGACTAAAAATTTAATTAAATTGTTCGAGATATTTAAATTTAAAAAAATTATTTTATTTTTAAAATTCCTCCCTTTATATTTTTTGTTAGCAAAACAAAAAATATGAGAAATAGTATATGGACCCACTTTACAGAAAAACAATTACTTTTCGATAATTTGACTCTTCTCCCTGTCAGATAATTGAGGAGATTCCAATGAACGTCTAGGACCATCAATTGGGTTTAGAGGAGGCATTAGGAACTAAAAATAAATTTAATAAAGTTGATTAAACTACTAATGGAAACACAAAATATTGGGAGAAACAAAGAATTCGGCCCTAGAAAACGCCGCGGCAAAAATTACAAATTGCCAAAGATTTAAATTAAACTTTTTAAAACAGACATTTCATTGCCGATGCAAGCCAAACTTTTACTACGTTACGCGGCCGCAGCAATACTGATGAGGAAAAAAACTTTCTCAAACTTTTCGTGGTCAAGATAGAACACCTAGAAATTAAGGTTGGCCCCCGGATATCCGAAAGTTTCAGTCGGATATCGATTCCGGAGATTTCCCAGGAACCGCCATCCTTACTAGAAATCCCTTTCTCTAATTTAATAAAACCACCACTATGTTCCCGTCACATTTCAATAATATTCAAAAATTCCACTAATTTAAGCTAATTTATTTTCAACAAGAATACAAGAAAAAAAAAATCAAATTTGGTGTTTTGGCTTCACTCTCTTTTTTAATTTTTTACGCCACAAATTTCTAGGAATATCATTTTTTGAAGGCCCATCGAAATTCACAATTCCTTCCATTTTCATTTTTCCTTTATCATTTTTTCCTCTTTTATCAGTTTTATTTAATTTTTTGCCAGCACGCTTCCCTCTTGGTCTTCTTTTAATTTTTCCAGCAATTTTTGGGGCATTTTGATGGTCTTTTGTATTATCTTCTTCTAGATCAGATCCAATACTTTCAAGACCATCACATTCGTCATCTGTTGCACTTAGCTAAATTTGTCAAAATTAATTTACTTGAATAAGATCTTCCTTATATTATAAACGTATAGAAAAAAAGTTTTCACTAAAAATTTTCACAATTTCATGAATTTATAAATTTTGTTTCCTTCTATAAAAATTCTAACCTGAAATTCAAAATCAGTAATTACACTCGATTCTCCATCATCGAAACCATCATCTTCTGTTTCACCCTCTTTGTTCTCTTCATTTTTCTTCTTTTCATCATCTCCCTCTTTTTTCTCTCGTTTTGCAAGAATTGCTTTAATAATTTCTTTTTCGCCTGATGGATCTTTCCAATTTATTTCGTCGTCCTCTTCCTTAACTTCTTCATCCTTTAATTCAAAAATTTCTTCCTCATCAAGCATTTTTTCATCATCAGGTACACATTCAGAATCAGTCATTGCATCCACCTTCTCGTCCTCTTCTACCAAATTTATTGGTCTCTAAAATTGTGAATAAAATTTATTTAAACTAAATTTTAACTTTCAACCTCATCCGCCATTTGCCTGCCAATTTCTGAAGGAGTTACACTTTGTGATCTGCACCCAGGAGGAAGTACATAATGTGGTATATTACCTCTTTGATAATCATTTAGGACTTGCCGTGCAACTGTGTTTAAATCGGGCTCTCCACCTTTTAATAGACGACCGGTAGCAAATGCAATCTAAAAATAATTTTAAAAACAAATATTAAAGTATTTAAGTTACCCTGCTTAAAAATTCTTCAGAATTTGTTAAGAATGTCCTTTTTCCCTTTTCTTCATTCCTTTCTTCTTCTTTATTAAAAATGTGTGCATAGTGTTGCAATAAATGTTCAGGCTGAACTCTATCAAGCACTGCAGCGATATGATTTTCTGGATCAGGAACATTTTCTACTCGAACAACCCCCTTTAGCACCAAATCTGTTTCACTATCTCCATGTGGAGGATACACAACACCTGGACAGTCGATTAAATAAATTCCTTTCATCATAGTCACGTATTGCCAAACTTTTGTTTCACCAGCAAGCGGTGCTGTTTTACAAACCTTTAAATTAATTAATTAAAGCAAGTTCTTTAAAATTTTTAAACTTTTTTATTTCGAAGAGTATTAACAACTGAAGACTTCCCAACATTTGGATAACCAATTAAGCCAATACTAATTTGTTTACGTTCTTTTCGATGTAATTTATAAAATTGTCTGAAATTTAAGATAATTAATTATTCGACAACTATTTATTAGGAATAACCTCAACAAATTGATTAAAGAACCTTTGCCAAAACTATGTTGAATGGAAGCATGGAAAGCAATTGTTGGCATTTCTTTGGATAAAATTTGCATCCATTTCTTCTTTAAAATGTAGAAATATAACTCTTTAATTGGAAAGAAGTCACAAACCGTCACCCAATTAGGCACCAAATCAACTTTATTTAAAACAAGAACCAAATGTTTGTGAGGCTTCTCCTTTGAAAGAAATTGTTCAACTTGGCGACATCGTGTTCCTATAAATTAAAGTACTTTTAAAATATAATTTATGTGGTTCTGTACAAAATACGAGCAGATGGGAAAATCCTAGCTGGGGATGTGTTAGAATTAAAATGCCTTCTCAGTCCTTAAGATTCTTTAAATTTTAATTAAAAGATAAAAATTGGACCAACCCATTGGATCGCGAGCATCCAGAACTTCTAAAAGAACGTCTGATGAGTCAATAACCTTCAAAAAAAATTAAACTTTATGCCATTTTAAACAAAACCTTATAAAGTTCACTCCAAACGCGAGCACTCTGTCCAGCTCTGAAAAGAGGGGTTGGATTTTCTGTTCGTTCCTCCAATGCTTTTGCTTGGTTTACAACCAAATATCTATCCTTTTCCTCTAAATAATCACCACTTTTAAGTTCAGCTTCTTCTCGAAACGCCTAAAATAAAGAAAATTAAGGAAATGATGTATTTTTTACCTCAAGATTGTCAACATTTAGAGTAGCTCTTTTTCTTTGTGCTTTCTTTCCGAAAGTATGTTCAAAACTTTGAGTGTCGAGGATGTGAACTCGTTGTTGCTTAAATCATAGTAGTTTGTTTTAATTTTTTTAATCTTCAAATTCTAAAACCTTAGCCTTTTCTTGTAGCAAAGAAATGGGTGCCCGCGTTTGTCTCATCACAACTTGGAAAGGATCGAAGAGTACTTTACCCATTTCTTCTTGAAATTGTTGCAGCTGGTCCTGCCCAACTACACGAGTATTACCTGAAGAATTAATTGTTCAAATTTTATTTCCAAGAATGAAAAAAACTTACCAAACCAACGTCGATGAGGTTCAACACGAGCAACTGTCCCCGATTTTAAAGTTCCTTGAAAAGGTGCTTCCTTGGTTATTTTACCCTGCGCATTTCTAAAAATATAACATATTCATGAATTATTAGAACTTGTCTCACCTTTTAGGTTTGAAGTTTTTATACATCCGAAGTCGATTAATGGTGGATTTTGAACGCATAGTTGGACCACTACCAGCTGTCTTTCCCGTTACTTTCCTCTCTGAATTTAATTTTTAAATACCTAATTTACTTTTAAGCTAAAATTTAACCTGGGTTAAGACTGTGATTTGAACGAAGCTTTTTTCCATCACTACCTCCTTTTTTACGTTTAAATTTTGAATTTGAGTCGTCCTTTTTTGTTTTGCTCATGATTACTATCAAATCTTATAAAAAAATTTTGGAATAAATAAAAAATATAAAAATAAATATGGAAATAAATAATCAGTTCTAAAAACAATTTAAAAAGAGAAAAAACTTTTTATCACGAAAATATAAATTTATAAAATATTTAGAAAAAATAAATTTAAACATTGCTATGTATCTTCATTGTCATCATCAAAGGGATTATTTGACTTTTGTGGAGCACTTGCAGTAGGTTGTATATTAAAGGCACCACTAGCAATATATTCTGAGATTAAAGCCATTGCATCTGGACAGTTTTCTAACTGAAAATTGAATGAAAAAATTTAAGAATAAATTGCGCCGAATTTTAATTTCAATCGTATTTTTAATTTAAATTCAGAGTTTTCATCTTTAATTTTTAAAAACTAACAAAATAAAAAAAATTAACCTCATTTTTGAATTGTTGATAAACTAATTGTTTTGGCTGTTTGACAGTAGATGCCCCTTGTTCTTTTGTGTTTTTTCTGGCTGAAACAGTACAAGCTGGGCATTGATCTGGTGAATTACCACTATAAGATTCAAAACAATTTGCATGATAGGAATGTCGACAAAGAAAGTGAATAGAAGGCACTTGGAGTGGATTATTACAAACTGCACATTTACTTACTTGGAAAACCTGAACACTAAAAATAAAAATTTTTTAATAAACAATCCCTTTCGATCTCCTACTTATTCTCTAAATCATCAATTTCTGCATTCATTCCTTCCAAACGTTTTTGTTGTTCAGACAATTTATTTTCTGAAGTTTTGATCGCAGCATTTTGTCTTTCAAGCCAGGCAACTATATAGTCACGAATATCTCCAACTTGAAGTGAATCATCCTTAGAAAGCATTTCAAGCACAACCAATGGATGAAGTAAATCAGATTGAGAAATTCTAAGTAAATTGATTAAGAAAAATAAAACGATTCAATTTCCCCAAATCTATAATCCAGACAAAGATTTTGCAAAATACGTTCTATTTAATCCTAAATCAAAATTTTCTAACCTTTTCAATAACACAATCAAATCATCCTTTTTTGTTTTATTTGGACGAGCACAAACATGGCCAATTAAATCAATCCACATTTCTCGTAATGCCTTTTCTCCGCAAAGTTCAATAATCTCAATAATATTGCCCTCGTTAAGTAAATAACGTAATAAATCCTCTTTCCTTTAAGAAAAAGAATTATTAAATTTTAAAAATTATTTTTAAAATACCTATTTTGCAAGCGGAGAATATGCATAACAAGAGGAGGACATTTATAACGCTTTTCCAAAAGCAAAGCCTGTTCAGAATTATCAGGTCCTATTAATTGTAATATCTCATCAATATCTTGTTTTGAATAATCCTTAATAGAATGTGAATTAAAAAATAAAAAATAAAAAGAAAGAAATCCTTCAGTTTTTAGAAAGTTTTAAATGATTATATCAGGCTTATAAATTCAAGCGAAGAACTCTTATTAAATTAATTTTTAAATAGACTTACCTCTCCACTTTCAAAACGCTTTAAACGTTGCTCTAGCAAGGCATTGCGAAGATGCACATCTTGTAATTGACCAGAAATGTTTAATTCAGTAAATATCTCTTCCATTCTTGATGGTCTACTCATTAACATTTTTACAAGTTGGCTATGATTTGCCTCTTGAATTTATTAAATTATTTTTAATAAAATTTCTAAAAAAACCTTTTGCAGCAATTAACTTTCTAATTATTTTAATTGTCTCATCTTCAATATTTTCTAACAATAAAGATCCATATAATTGAAGAAAATTACAGGCACTAGAAGCTGGCAATTTTTCTATAAAACGTAATGCTTCCATAAATTCCTTTGTATCTTGAGTTAAAATATCGATAAAAATATCAGGTTTTTGACATTTTAATGCCAATTTAGCAGCAACACGATAAAGTTGGGCAGAACGGAGAAGCTTTAAAAATATTTATTTAAAAAAATATTTTTAAATTAAAACTTTAATTGCTGCATCTGCATCAAAACCTTCTTTTACTAAATAATGCTCATTTTGATCAATAAATTGATTTAATTTTTGGACTGAATTGAGTTTAACATAAGCACTAATTAAAAGTGTTGTGTGTTCCCCGATAGCAAGCGATAGGTTATGTAAAGTTTCCAAATAAAAACAAAGCTGGGATATCCTTGTTCCATCGAGAAACTGAAAGAAAAAGAAAAAATTAAAAAAAACTATTAAAAATAAAACTTTTTTAATAATTTTAGATGGCTCTACATGTCCAATCGTTTCTGTGTATTGCTTCATCGCATTATCAAAGTCACCCTTGCTTAAATAAATTTTGTAAAATACAAGTTAAACCATAAACCTACGTATATAAATAATCTCCATATTTCATATAAATACTCTTGCACTGATCAACTGTAGTAAATCGACTTTGTCGTACAATACTAAATGTTAATTTTATTTTGAATGCTTAATATTTCGAGAGATTAATTTTTAAAGAAAATTGGTGGAAGGGAGACAGAGGTCCTTGAAGAAAAAAGAATGGGTAAAATTAAAATTAGAACCTTATTGCCAGATCAAATAAATTCTTCTTTAGCAAAATCTCCAATTTTGTGTTCAAGTTTTCTTCAACTAATCTACACAAAACTCCTTCAGAATTCAATAAATAAATGTCGCTGTCCAACAAAAATAGATGGCAAGGGGAAGGCATTGAACAAAAGAAAGCAATATAACGTTGCTCAATATCATAAATATTTAATAAAGTCATTTTTGAATTTCCTTTAGATCTGAAAATTTGATTTAAAGAATCTTTTTCAAGTAAAATTATAACAAACTGGATATGTGCATCTTGTTCAGTAAGTAATGCAACAAGTCCTTCACGTTGTAAAAGTTGAATTTTATCTTTACCTCGGCTTAATGCATGACATCTTCCATTTTCGGCCCCCATTTCTAAACAATCTTCCAAATTGTAGAAATAGACCATCTAAAATAAATTTTAAAAATTGATAAATATAGAATAAAAAAACGAAGTTTTTAGAAAAGATATATTAAAAGATAAATTATTTATTAGCAAGTAATTTGTCCAAAAAATCCTTAAATTCATTCAAAAATGAGATAGAGTATCTACTAGTTTTAATATTTAAGGGAAATTAGAAAAAAAGAAGAAGGTAAATCAATGATAAAATTGCAAAAAAAAAATTCAGCAAAATCATAGCTCCTATTTTTGGATTTAAACCAAAATTCCAATCAAGTATAATTAAAAAATAATTTTAAAAACTTACATCTCTATTCGAAACAAGCAATTGATTATTTGAAGGAGAAAAGAACCAACAATTTCGTTCACATCCCTCAGCATCGTGGATGGCCTAAATTCATTATTAAATTTATTTAAATTAAAAAATTTACTGTTTGAAGTAAATTCCCATCAATTCCCAAAATATAAGAATTTAAAGACTTTTCAGTTATACACGTAATAATTGTACGATCTCTAATTGATGCAACAGCTATTCCAACTAAATGGCCACTTTTTAAAATATTTGATCCATCTCGAAGTGAACGAAATTTTGGTCGGTCTTTTTGCCAATCACCAAAAGCATAAAAAAGAGAAGAATTTGAGAGACCTTTAAATTTGAAAGAAAATTCTAAAAAAAATTTTTAATTACCAACAACCAAAATTGATAAATTTTGACTAACAGCTACAACAGAAGCTTTGCTAGCATCTATTTTCCTCCCCAAATTCAAAGGAAAAGAATGTTTACATTTAGGGGCAACAGTTTCATTCCATTGACTTAAATCCCAAATCTTCAAAACTGGCATTCCTTGTGAAGAACTTGAAGTTGGAGAAAATGTGGAAAGATCGTCTGCATCATCCTATTAAAAAATATTTTCTTATTTAAAAATAAAATTTTTAATTACTCCAATAGCAACAAGTAAATTCTTAGCCAAAGCAAAATGAATAAGTCGTTGTTTAAAAACTTTAAAAAACCGAATGTCTAAACTTTTTTCTAATTGAAATACAGCTCCTTTTGGTTCGCCAAAAATAACATAACCATTTCCTGGTGCCCAACAAAGAATATCAATTCCCTGAACAAATTTAAAAAATAATAAAAGGAAAAAACTTGAAGAAATGTAGCTTTTTTAGATGGGTCAGTGGGATCACGAGCAGGTGTCAACGTGAAGAAATTGAAGGTTCGCCAACCAAGTTCCGCAAGTGATTGAGACATTGATTACTCAAACAATAAATATCAAATTATCTGGGACACGCCCGAAACGGCGCGGGCCAAAACGGCGCGACCGAAACGACGCAGGCCGAAACGGCGCAAGGCCAAAACGGCGCAACCCCAAAACTTCACAGTGATAGTGTGATTAATCGTGTGATAAACCATGAGAGTGATCACTTGATCTCGAGTGATTGACCTGATTGTGATCGATCCGACCTTAGTGATCGATCAAAAATCGCTAGCGTACACTGATCCTTCGAATTATTATTCAATTCTCAATAAGGTTTTGCGCAGTACGGGGAAATTGTGGAAGATCGTTCCAACATTGAGAAAAGTGTTCCAGCAACGTTGAAGGTTGTTCCGACATCAACAACCAGAATAAAAATAACTAAAGTCTAAATGGTTACAGTAATAATACGGGACAACTATATAGTTCTAGGGGGAACTAACTAGTAATTTAAGTAGTTATAGGGAAAACTAACTAGTGATATAGTTATATTGGAACTATCTGAATCCTGCAGTTATTTCTCGCAGTTATACTTACTAGTACGTATATGATCTAAATAGTTTTGTCATCACTATTAGTTTTTGTTATCACTTTGTTATCACTAGATGTTGTCCAAATGCGACCTTTACATCTGTTATTTTTTTGTTTACATCGCCAAAAGACACGATCACTATTCGAGCTAAACCTGAACATCACGTAACAATTGCCATTATGGGAAATTTTTGCGCCGTTTTGGCCGTGCGCCGTTTTGGCCTTGCGCCGTTTCGGCCTGCGTCGTTTCGGTCGCGCCGTTTCGGTCGCGCCGTTTTGGCCCGCGCCGTAATGGGCTGTACCCAAATTATCTGTATGTAGACATTTTATAAAATTAAAACATTGATAATAAGATTGATAAAAAACAACCAATTACTAATAGATTCAAAAAAAAATTTTATTGAGAGTTCAATTTAATAAATAGTGGAGCAAAAAATAAAAAGTAGTTATATATAGATATAGCATTCGATCCCTCGATCCCCGGGGCAGGGAATCCCCCCGTTTGTTGACATTTTGACCATAATTTTCTTCGGAACCCACAAAATTTTCGCCTGGGGCGCTAATAAGAGGAAGCCCTGACATAATAGGCCCGACCGACCCTAGATTGGATTTGATCCTATTTACTAATTCTCTCAGCAACTAATTCCTAAAATTAAAAAAAAACATTAAAATCAAAAAGGATTAAAATACATTTTAACAAACGTCTTGCATCCTTCTTTCTCTTCATTGCCCAGAAATACCTGAAATTTATGTTTAATTTTACAAATGTTTAAAATGCATTTTGCTCAGCAATGAAATACTCCCTCTCAATTCCCATAATTTTATACTGAAAATTTGAATTTATGAAAAATGATTAAAAATACCTTTAGCAAATTGTCCAAAGATTTCTCATAGGACGCTTCTTTTAACATTTTATCGAGTCTACTATAATTTTTTGCACAGCAGAGCACTTTAAGTAGTCCTCTTACAACTCCTTTTTGGAAAGTTGATAAACTGCTAACTTGGAAATAAAGAAGGCCACGGATCAGAGGTACATCCCGATGAGAACTTTGCAACGTTTCAAGGTCGAAAAATACTTTATAAAATTATGTTAAGAGAAGAAATTAAAAAAAACTAACATTAATTTCATAAGCTTTCTCTACACTTTGTTTTAAATCAATGTCAGCAATTGCTAATTGATACCCAATAATTTTATAAAGTATTTTTCGACCTTGAAACGTTGCAAAGTTCTCATCGGGATGTACCTCTGATCCGTGGCCTTCTTTATTTCCAAGTTAGCAGTTTATCAACTTTCCAAAAAGGAGTTGTAAGAGGACTACTTAAAGTGCTCTGCTGTGCAAAAAATTATAGTAGACTCGATAAAATGTTAAAAGAAGCGTCCTATGAGAAATCTTTGGACAATTTGCTAAAGGTATTTTTAATCATTTTTCATAAATTCAAATTTTCAGTATAAAATTATGGGAATTGAGAGGGAGTATTTCATTGCTGAGCAAAATGCATTTTAAACATTTGTAAAATTAAACATAAATTTCAGGTATTTCTGGGCAATGAAGAGAAAGAAGGATGCAAGACGTTTGTTAAAATGTATTTTAATCCTTTTTGATTTTAATGTTTTTTTTTATTTTAGGAATTAGTTGCTGAGAGAATTAGTAAATAGGATCAAATCCAATCTAGGGTCGGTCGGGGCATCACAATCAGGGCTTTCTCTTATTAGCGCCGCAGGCGAAAATTTTGTGGGTTCCGAAGAAAGTTGTGGTCAAAATGCCAACAAGTGGGAATCCCCTTCCCCGGGGAACGAAGATCGAACACTAAATATATAAATTATAATAAAAATGAAAGAAACAAAAGATACAATAAACTCACAAATAATATAATTAATGTTTATAATCGAGTTAAACTTTCCTCTTCATTTTCAACAGCGGATAAATTGTTTTTTCTAGGCCAGAATACCCCCAACTTGGTTAATGATGAAGAGACACCAGCACTTAAAGCAGAATTTCCAGAGTTTTGAACGCCAAGCAGACGAGTGGCACTCCTAATTTAAAAATTATTACAAAAAAATTTAGAGGGTCGGAAAATTACCTTGTTTTTTGTTGTTGCTCAGAGGTTACAAATATCTCAGAACTGGAAACTGCTGCTGCACGCCACTTCATTCTTCGCCTTTTGTAATATAATTCACATAGTACAAGGCAGCAAACGATGCAGAAAAAGATCAAAATAATCACGATGATCAACAGTTGAAGATCCAAATTATGTAGCATTGCAAAATTGCATTCGTCGATCGTTGACGATAAGAGAAAGGTTGAAGCACAAAATCAAAAGATTTGAAGTTGTGTAGAAGTTTCGGCATTCGTTTTTATAGTGGAAATTAACTAGTAAAATAAAATTAATAACCACTAAAATAAAAATACCCTGAACAAATAAAAAAAAACAAATGACATTTTGTCTCAATGCCAAATTGTTTGCTGTCCATTTGACGTTCAACATCGGTAGACCGTTCAACATCTGCTTTGCGTTTATTTTGGTGGCCGACTTTTCCTCAGTATAATTTCCGTCAATGGACCTTTCGTCAACGGACTTTTCGTCAATAAATTTAAAAAAATTCGGTGTTTATTTTTCGGTGTTTATTGTTAACTGATTTTTTTGATTAACTTGTGATTATTTTTCTTTTTCAGGATTTAATTTTTATAAAGATGTCTACATCACTTTACAATTTCAAAAAAATTACAGTTGTTCCAACATCTGTGGTTTGTTTTTATTTTTATTAATTAAATTTAATAATTAAATTTAGAATTTGAAAGATGTTGTTCTTTCAAAAACTCAACGTAAAACTCCAACAGTTGTTCGAAGACATTGGCAGATTAGTCGAATAAGAGCTTTTTATGCGAGAAAAGTTAAATTTCTTCAACAAACTCTTCATGACAAATTAACTATGATTTTGACGGAATTCCCGAAAATGGAGGATGTTCATCCATTTTATGCTGATTTAATGAATATTCTTTATGATAGAGATCACTACAAAATAGCTTTGGGTCAAATGAATACAGCAAGGCATTTAATTGATGGGGTTGCCAGAGAATATGTTAGATTACTAAAATATGCTGATTCTCTTTATCGATGTAAAACGCTTAAAAGAGCTGCTCTTGGACGTATGGTTAAGATTTTGAGTAGGCAGAAATCAAGTTTTGAATATTTGGAACAAGTTCGCCAGCATTTAAGTCGTTTGCCCAGCATTGATCCAAATACGAGGTTTTTATTTTTAAAACTAGGGGGATTCTTATCTAGAAGAAAATTAAGCAAGAAATGTTCTTGAAACCTTCCATGTTTTTCAGGTTTTTTCTCTCAAAAAATATCTGTAACAAAGGTTAAATGAAAAATTTTAACATTTGTCCATATATTAACTAATTTCTCATTTTTTCCTTTATCGACATTTTAATTATAATTATGTTTTTTCAGAACATTAATTCTTTGTGGTTTTCCAAATGTTGGCAAATCTTCATTTATTAATAAAGTTACTCGTGCCGATGTTGAAGTACAGCCATATGCTTTTACTACCAAGTCTCTATATGTTGGTCATATGGATTATCGTTATTTGCGATGGCAGGTATCTTCCTAACTTTTTAACTTTTCCATTCTATTATTTTAAGGTAATTGACACGCCAGGTATTCTGGACCACCCGCTTGAGCAAAGAAATACAATTGAAATGCAAGCAGTTACAGCTCTTGGCCACTTAAAAGCTTCTATTCTTTACATAATGGATATTAGTGAACTTTGCGACCATTCAATTGGTAATTTTTACTTAATTCTACTTCATTCTTCTTTGCTTGGACAAAAAAATCACATAATTCCCTTTTAATTTATCGAAACATTAAATTTTTATCAATTTTAGTATTTTTGTTCTAATACTGTTTATCATTTTTATATATTTTTGTAATTTTTAGAACAACAAATAAAACTGTTTGAAAGTATTCAGCCACTATTTGCTAACAAGCCTGTTTTTGTTGGACTTAATAAAATTGATGTTCTTCGTCGAAAAGATTTGCCTGCTGAAACGGAAGCACTTTTCAAGAAATTTGAGAGTGACAACATTCCAATTGTTGAATTGAGCACATTAACTGAAGAGGGTGTTATTGAATTACGAGACAAGGTATATTTTTTGAATTTTTGAATTATCCGGTGTTTAAAAAGCGGATTACTCTTCGACCTAGCCTCCTTTACTCTTTTCTTTAGTTCTAGTTTATCCATATGGAAGCAAGTTTGTATAAATTTCCCAAATTTTAGGCTTGTGATGCTCTATTAGCTCAGCGTATCGAAAGAAAACTCCAGGCCAAAGGTAAAGAAGCAACTGGAGATGGGCATGTGCTCGGCCGTTTATTTGTTGCATATCCAGAGCCTCGTGATAACAAAGATCGTGCACCTTTTATTCCTGAAGGAGTTTTGAAGAAGCGAGCAGCAATGGATTTAGTAGAAGATGCAATGGACGAAGAAAAACCAAAGCGAAAATTGGAAAGGGAATTAGAGTTGGAACAAGGAAGAAATTATAAATTAGATTTGAAAAAGTATTATTTGTTGAAAAATGAAGACGAAAAATATGACAAAATTCCAGAGATTTGGGAGGGACACAACATTGCTGATTTTATTGACCCACAAGTTGTTGAGGTTTTTTAGTACTATATGATATTAAAACAAAAATATTTGGGGTTTATTGGCTTTATTAGGCCCGAAATTTTGTTTATTCACTACCCTTACTAAAATAAAATTAAATAATTGAATTTTTAATTTGACCCATAATTTAAACAAATTTCATTTATAGAAACTCAAAAAGCTTTTGGAAGAAGAAAAACGTCGTGAACAAGCAGGATTTTATGATGCTGATATGGATGAAGATGATGACGAAACCAAACGTTTACTTTCCTTGGCTGAACAAATAACAGAAAAAGAAAAACTTCGTCGAATGGAATCACAATTTAATAAAGGTGTAAATCAACCAAAGATTCCAAGAACCGCTGGAAGAAAGCGTGAAAGAAGTATGTCTAGATTGGAAAAGGAATTGGGTGATTTGGGAGTTAATATTGATTCAAAGAGAATGAAGAATTTGAATACTGAACAACAAAGAGAACATGTTGGAGGAAAGAAAATCCGTGTTGGGAGATCTCCTTCTGTTCCTGTACCTGAACGAACGCCAAGAGATGTTAAGGGACTTCCAGATAGAAAGGTTTTTTGAATTTTTGAAGAGAGTTTTTAATGAAAATATTTCTTAAGATTCGAATTAAAGCAAGGAAATTGGCAAGAGGTGGACTTAAAAAACTTGGTAGAGCTGCAAGAAAAGGCGAAGGGGATCGTCATGTTTATGACCTTAAACCGAAGCATTTGTTTAGTGGAAAGAGAAGTACTGGAAAAACAGACAGACGTTGATTTTATTTTTAGTATGAAGAGGATTCTTTGTTATATAATTTGAATTTGTTGATTATAAATGAAAATTTATTAAGAATAATTGGATTTTTTATCTGATGATTAAATTTAGTTTATATCTTAATTTCTCAAAGCTGATTTTTTGGTTTCGATTTTTATATTTTTAAGTTTTTAGGTAGCCTCATTTTAAGCATACAATATTCTTTTTTGAAAGATTATTTATTTTCCCTTCATTTTTTAAAAATTATTCTCCAAGATGAAATTAAAACGTTCTAAAACAAATAATTCAACATTAAATTCAAGCAAAGTATTTAATTTAAAGAAGTCAGGCAATGAAGATTCAGTCAGTTCTAAAAGTACCCAAAAAGATAAATCTGCATTACCAAGAAAATTATCAAAAGATGTTAAACAAAAACCAACTATCGATGTCAGTTCGGTTACTTCTGGGACCAAAAAGAGGAAACGGCCATGGAGACAAGCAGTTCGTCGTAAAGCAAAACGAGAACGATTAGGCGCACAAGTATCTGAACTTTCTGTTGATGAGGATTTAGAACAAGAAGGTTTGGAATAATTTTTTGAATTTGGTTAGGGATGAAACGGGGTTGGTTCTAAAATGGCTTTATGGCGTTAATTGTAGTCTCTCAACTACTTTTATTTTTTTAGATTTTTCTGAAGACAATTCTCAATCAGAAGAACCAAGAAAAAAGACCAAAAGAAGTCGAAAAAAACGACTTAGAGACAAAAACAGAATTCTCGCAAAATGTTTCGATTCAAATAACAATAACGAACAGGAGGCGAAAGAAAAATTGCAAACCTCTAAAAGTCCAGATTCTCGTTTGGATGCTGCTCGCTTTCGTTATGTCAATGAACAGCTTTATACACATCCTTCAACAAGTGCTGTTCAACTCTTTAAGGAAGATCCGAATGCATTTGAAGCTTATCATAGAGGATATAAACTACAGGTTATTAAATTAAAAAAGAGTTTGGGGAATAATTGTAAGGTTGATTCGATCAGATATTAAGTTCCATGTAAAAATGACTTTAAAAACTTTTAAATCCTCTTTAAATTTAGCTAAAAAAATGGCCGTTCAATCCATTAAATTCAATACTTCTCGACCTTTCTTCACTTCCTCCTGGTAGTGTTATTGCAGATTTGGGATGTGGTGAGGCAGAATTAGCCGAACGTTTAGGTTCAAAATACAAAGTGCATTCTTTTGATTTGGTTTCTTTAAATGAAAGGGTTGTTGTTGCTGATATGGCAAAAATTCCTTTGGCTAGGGAATCTGTTGATGTTTGCGTTTATTGCCTGTCTTTAATGGGAACAAATTTGGCTCATTTTTTTCGTGAAGCACACAGAGTTTTAAAAATGAAGTGAGTGATTTTTATGTATTTTTCAAATAAATCAGAAAATTTTCAGTGGGAAAGTGAAAATTGTTGAAGTTACTAGCCGATTCAAAAATATTAAAAAATTCATTGATGCACTTGGGAAAATGGGTTTTCAATTAAAGAGAAAGGTAATTTTTACAATTTTAGAATTTTATCAACATTAAACACATTTTCAGAAAGAATTAGACGGTAAATACTTTACAGCATTAACTCTTCAAAAGATTGGCAGATTTGTGAATAAACGACCGTTAGGTCTTCAATTAGATCCGTGCCTTTATAAGAAACGTTAATCGAGAGAAAATTAATTTTGATTAAAGATTTTATTTTAAATATTATTTATGAACATTTTCATTAATTGTTTTTAATAAATGGTTGTTGCAGACAAAATATGTTTTAATACTAGGAGTAAAAATGATAATTACGCTATATAATGCAAGGATTAACGGGACTCCGCTCCAGAAAGTTTTCTAAAAAGGTTTTTCATTTTCTGGGACCTGACTTGAGATTTATATCGAGGTTTCAATTATTATCTTTAAAAAATTCTGTATACACTAACGGAATCCTGTTGAACATGATTCCCAAAAAGCTATAATAAGTAGACATTAACTACATATCAATGAAAAAGTATCACAATTGTAACCAGATTTTTTGCCCTTTCGGGCGTCCAAAAATTGCACAAGGCACTGCTTTCGCAGGCCAAGGCGGGCAATTGGTATAAGTTTTCAATCAGCAATAACAGCTCCTCGGCTAGGCCTCATTGGACGCTGTACTGCCCGAGCGCAAGGCTAACATGTTTATGTTACAGCAAAATAATATTGTTTTTAATTTTAAATATTTTCACTGGGTTGTGCGCAGACTTTTTTTGAATAGAAATGCGGCACACTATTTCTTTTTCTTAATCTCTCTATTTGCTTTTTTAATACACTTTATTGCTTTAATTTTATTCTCTGTAACGTTATATTTTTCTTATCTCATTTTCTCTTAATAGATTCTACAAAAGCATACGGACAAAATACCAATGTGACAAAATGCAAATTATACTTTTACCTCATGACAGAAGGTCGTTATTGTTCTCATCCTTTTCTTTTAATTTTTTACCTCTTTTAAGAATTACTATTTAATTTAATACTAATTAATGGACATTGACGAAGAAGAAGCAGTTTGGGATGTTGTTCGTGACCGAATTAATGTTGATATCGAATCTGGCGAATTTACAGCTTTGAGCAAGGCATTATTTTATTTAACTACTTTCCCTTATATAAATTCAAGTACATTTTCAGACTAATTCTTCCAATTTTTCTTCTACAGCTTCTACATCTTTTAACACTTTAGAATTTGATGAGCAATCTGCATCTTCATCACAAAAACCGAAAAAAGGACGGCAGGTTGGGCGGAAACAAGTTGGCGTGAATGCGTATAATTTATTTTATTTTCAATCTTCACAAAAAATATTTTTATAGAACACTTGATAGTTTATTGGGCCAGGCAAATTTAGAACATGCTCGCGGTCGAACAAAACAAGCAATGTCTTATCTTTTTGAGGTAACTAAAAATTATTTTTGTAATTAAATAATTAAAAAGGCGATACGTATAGCTCCATATCATGTCCAAACTTACAAAGAAATTGCTGATATTTTTGCTGAACAAAATCAGCCTGAAAAAAGTTTTGAATTCAAACTATTAGCGGCATTATTAACTGACAAAACAACAGCTGTAGAATGGGATGATATTGCAGAATTATCACGTTCATTTAATAGACTTGAGTTGGCTATTGCTTGTTTAGCTAAAGGTTTAATATTTTTACAGGGCTTTTATTTGCTATTTATTTTAACCAGACAACTAAAATTGTCTAAGGAAAAATTAATTTTTTGGCTTTCTTTCTTGACCCGCATATTTTTTGTTCCAGATATTTTTATAATTTTGTAAAGATATCTTACCCTTTTTACGGGTCTGATTACCTCAAAACAATTTAATTTTTTAGCTATTAAAAAGGACCAAGGAAATTGGCTTTATTATGAGAAAAGGATTCAAATACTCGATTCAATTGGTGATATTGAATTAGCAATGAAAACAAGACTTCAAGCAGCACAGTCTATTAATTGTCAAAATTCTCAAATTAATTTTGCTTGGATTGATAATCTTATTAAAACAGTTTTTTAATTTAAATTTTTTTTTAAATTTATTTTTTAAGGCTGCTGACTATTTTTGCACGTTAAAAGATGAAGAGAAGGCAACAGAAGCATTGGAAACTTTTATTCTCCGAAGTAGGGAATTTGGTCGTTCTATTGATTTCGAACATTTGGCTTTATTAGGGTGTATTTTTAATTGATTTTTTGACTTTTAAATAAATTTAGAATGTGGATGAATAATGAACGTTTTGAGGATTCTGCAAAGTCCATACTTGCACTTCACCAGAATTTAATTCAAGCTATTGGTGAAGATAATTCTCCAGCAATTGATGTATGTAGTAATATTTTTCTGATAAAAGTATGAATTGTAGCGGCTAACCGTTGAAATGATTCACTCTCATATTTGTGAAAAAGAAATGAGAGTGCGATATCATACCAGAGTCAAAATATTAGCTCTAAACTATAACTTAACAATATTTTTAAATTCCGATTATCCCAGCATTTGGGGTTCGGACTTCAAAGAAATGAGAACGCTCTCATTTCTTTTTCACCTGCAAATAAATTTAATTTTGAAAAATAATTCAACTATCAAATTTTATTTTTCTTGAAAATAATATTAAAATATTTACAAACTTTTTAGATAAAAATAACAAATGCTGGTTATATGCTTGAACCATTCCCCCCTGTGGGTAATATACGTTGGCGTATAGATCCAGCTTTATCAAATATATTTATTACTCATCTAATTATTTGTTTTATTCATTTAAATCTCTTCCATTTTAATTCTGATTTAATTGATTTACTTTTGGAACGACCATTTGGACAGAATGAAGATAATGCTTATTTAGAAATTGCAAGATCATTACATGCTGTTGAACAAGTTGGAATGGCTGTTGGATTTATTGATAAACTTTGGAATAAAAAGCCTGAGTTTAAAGAGAACGCTGATGCTTGGTTTTTATTTGGATATTTTCAGCAGGTTTATATTAAATATTTTTCTGGTTTAAGGCTAATTTTCTTGAATCACATTATTTTTTAAATTTGACCAGTAAAGAAATGATAAAAATTTAAGCGAAATCTGATTATTTTTAATTTAATTGGTTTGGGGTTCTTTTTCATTTTAATAAAAAATAATATTGTTTTTTATATTTAGTTGTTAGATAATTTTGAAGATGCAAAGAATGCTTATGAGAAAGTTATAATTTTACAACCTGGACATATTGATGCATGTATAAATTTATCAACAATACTTCAACAAATGGGACAGAGTGATTTGGCATTGGAGACGCTGAAAGATTTAAATTTGGATTCTTGTTCTCAACTTCCAGTAATTATATATTTTTTAAGAAATTAAATTTAGGGGTTAAGGCATGAGCTTATTTTTATAATCGAAAGTGGATTTGTTTATTTGGTAGGGGTTTGTTGAAATGAGGGAAGCTGAAAAATAACCATAATTAAAGTTTAAAAAATTATTTAAAATTTAGGAAGAGCGTTTATTAATTAGGCAAGCAGAAGTACTTTTAGCACAAAATAAAACACTTCAATATATTACTACACTTCGACTTTTACTTGTTCCACATTTTTATGATGTTCATTTATCTGGTGATGAATTAATTCGAAAAGGAAGAAGAAAGACTGGTTGAAATTAAAAATATAATTTGATAAAATCTTTATTTTTAAGTTAAAATTCTACATATGAGTTTAACTAGATGTGCTATGGATACAATTAGAGGAAGTCCTTTAGAGAGAATGGTTAAAAGACTGGGCGCTATTGCTATTGCAAATCATCGACCAATGGATAATTTGGGCCCTCATGAGGTTAAAATTGTATTATAATTAATTTTCCTAAACTAGAATAATATAAGGGAGGAATATTTGAGTTAGTGTTTATTTGTTTTAAATTGTCGCCTTTTAAATTTTTATCTATTCTTTAGTTTATAGTTTTTCTACTTTTTGAGCATTAACTATTTTTAATTAAGTATTATAATTATCTTAACCCTTATTATTTTCCTTTTCCTTTTGTTTGACTCAATTAATTTACTCAATTTTAATTATTTTAAGTTACACGACTATGCATTTAAACTTGCTGAAACTCTTTATCTTGCTGGTGAACATGAAGAAATGCTTTGTGTCGTTTGTTATGCTTTTGTTCAACCAAAAATTGCTAGTTTAAAGTATTTTAAATTAATTTTTGAAATTTTATTTTTAATTTCCAGCTCAAAAATGTTTACTTCTCTATTATTTTTTGCCAGCATTAAAGCTAGAGATTATACTTTGGCTTTTGATTTTTTGCGTTTTTATATGACTTTTACTTTGGTAAATAATTTTTAAAAAGTAATTTTCTTTTAATTCTAAAATTTTTTAGCCAAGAATTACAAAAGGACGAGAATCAACTGAATCTGCTTCCGCACAAGCATTACTTCCACAATCCCATCTTCCAACAGAAAATTTGAATTATGTTTATGCAGCAATGAATTTTATCCTTTGCCAACATCAAAGTAAGGGGAATTTTTAAAAGTTTTTTTGTTATTCTTATTTTTTAAAGGTGTTAATTATCACCGTTTTATTATGCGACAATTAGTTAAATTACCTGATTGTGATTCTTTACATATTATTTCTGGCAATAATTCAATGGTTACTGGTTCTTATAGACACGCTCTTGGTTCAGAAATTATTTTTATTAAAAAATTTTTATCTATTTTAGGCGAATATTTTATGGTTTGGTTAAAACATCAAGACAATCCTTTATTGGCCTTTTTGATTGCGTTGACTTTTGCTCATATTTCTTGTAAGAAGGACATTTCTTCACGGCATGTTGTTGGACTTAGAGTAATTATTAGAAAATTTAAAAAAAAAGGTTTAAAAAAATTTTAGGCCTTAGCTTTTATGAGCAAATATTCAAATCTTCGTTCGCCTTTTCTTTCTCAAGAAATTGAATATAATATGGGAAGACTTTTTCATCAAATGGGAATTTTATCAAATGCAATTCGATGCTATGAAAGAGTTTTATATGAATGTCCAACACCAATGATCTTGACAGAGGGCCCACACGGTGAAAGAAGAGAAGAATTGGCAATAAAGTGAGTGTTTAATATTTATGTTGTTTAAATGAGTTTTAGTAAATTTTAAATGAATTTTTTGGATAATTGTTGAATTTGTTTTTTAGGTTTTATAATATTGCTTAATTAGATCTTAAGATTTACATCACTATAGGTGTGGAATATTTAATGTTTTAGAAAAATTTCCTTTTATCGCATTCACCCTCTTCTTACATTTTTATTAAAAAATATCTTAATTTTTTAGGTATGATTTGAGACGGCAAGCATCATATAATCTCTCATTAATTTATGAATCAGCCGGTAATCGAATAATGGCTAGACACATTCTTGAAGAATTTTGCACAATTTAATTATAAATTATTTTGTTTATATTTTCTGTTAATTTAAATAATAAATTTTTATTTTTTTTGTTTTTAGTAATAAATTTTTTAAATTTATCCTTACAGTATTTTTTGGATTGAGACTTGTTTTTATAAATGTTACTACCACACACAGAGTGTTTTAGAAATAATATTCAATCATTCTGCTAGGTTTTAAAGTTAAAAATATTTTTATTTTCCCCAACATTTTTATTTCACAATTTATCTTATTTTAATTAAATCGGTTGTCAATGTTCTGGCAAAAATACTTTTTATTTTCTCTAACTACAAAAATCCCCTCCCTTTTTATTTTTTTTTAATTTGCATTAATACAACAGAAAATTTTTTTGTAAAAATTCGTTTATTTATATTCTCAATGGTTTGGTCAAACTATTTTTTAACCGATTTGTCCGATCCTTTCATTTGATTAGAATGTTTTATTTAAAAACAATTTTTACACACAATTTTTTACCTACTTTTTATAAAGGGAAAAGGGGGGGGGGTAATTCTATTTTTATTTTTTTATTCTTTCATCTCTTTCAATTTTTTTTGTTTTTCCGACAAAATGGACAGAATTAAGCTTAAAAAAGCCAGGCAGGCCTTTCACTGATTCAATCACTACAAAAATATATAGGGGAAAGAGAAGAGCGTGAATAAAGCAAAAAAAGCTTTAAAATATGTGAGTAATTGTGTTAAATAAATAAATTTATTTATTTATTTTTTCTCTTTTTTCTAAAAACATCCCCTTCACTTTGGCAAAAGTATTTTTTATTGTAAAAAGGCGGAGCAGATTACTATTATAGCAATAATTGCAGCTGTAGTTTAGTGAACAGATAATAAATAAATTTATTTGAAAAGTTAAACAAAACTTTTGTTTTTTAATTTATATTTTGATTATAATTAAAAATTAATTTTTAATTATTAAATTCTAAAGAAAATATTTTTCTAGATCAAGGCTCATTAATTCGAGTTTTAAGTTTTTTGACATTTTTCGAATTTTTCTTTGAATTCTATTTTTTAAATTAAAACATTTAATTATATGTACATACATACATATATTATTAAAATAATTTTAACATTTTTATTAATTAATTTTTGTATTTATTTTTATCTAAGTATTATTTTTTAATAAATACATATGTATATTATTTCAATTTCTGTTCTTCTGTCGGCATTTTTCTTTTGTCTTTTTAATTTTTGATTTCTTTCAACTTTCCCTTTAAGTACTCCCTACATTTAATATACTAATCTTTTTTTCACAGATGTGTTCACTTATTTATTTACATAAATATGCCAAAAACTCTTTATTTTTTAACTTTTATTTATTTTCTTCATTCCCTCCTTATTTAAATATAATTTTATCAGTTAATATTTCCCAGAACATAAAATATTTTTCTGATCAGAACAGAAGCAAAACACATAAAAAAATAAATAAAAATAGCAACTGTTCCCGCAATTAAAAATAATTTTGGTTAATTAATAATTAAATATTTAGGTTATAAAAATATTTAGGTATTTTCTTTTAAAATTCAAGCCTTTCTTTTTTCCTAATAAAAATTCTAAATTCTTTGTGTTCCAAAAATTAAACATAATATTTTAGCTATTAATTTATATACATATTTAACACATTTAAAAGGAATTCAAAGGATTAATTAATATGGGAGAACCAAAAATTAAAATAGTATAAATATTTTTCTCTTTTTTGTCCAATATTATTTTCTTTAAGTATATCCTCTATCCTTGTTATAAATCATGGTAATTCTTTGGTTCGTACCCCCCACTCCTTTTTCCTTCCTCAAACTATTAAAAAATGGTCAGTCAATCTTAGTTTATAGAACTCGACGAGCTGTGTCGAATGACACCAAAATTAACCACCGTTCTTAACTTTGGGCCGAGATACAGACAAAAACCCTGGGCAAAGCGCAGGGTTTTGCACAAGCGTCTCAACAACTACAATGTGATTACTTTATGTCATAACTTTGTCAAATCTTGTTCAATTACGTTGATATTGATGTCATTCGAAACAACTCTACAAGCTCTTTCGAATGAGCTATTATTGTTTAATCGGATTTTTAGCCCAAAAATGAGATTGGTCCACCCTGTTATTTTGCAATTTTCGGGGGTCTGTATCTCGGCCCAAAGTTAAGAACGGTGGATAATTTTGGTGTCATTCGACACAGCTCGTCGAGTTCTATAAACTAAGATTGACTGACCATTTTTTAATAGTTTGAGGAAGGAAAAAGGAGTGGGGGGTACGAACCAAAGAATTACCTAAATCATATCCCAAAGCCTTTCTTGGGGTTTTTTATATTTGCTTGGGAACCCCCTTGGGTATTGAAACATTTCCGTCTTTCGTGTAGAAGGAATGGAAAAGAATTTCTTCTCCAATTGTGTTCATTAATTTTTAAATATTTCTTCGATTTTACCTTAATTTTTCTTATTATTTTTATTAGATTTACTAAAAATATTTTTCTTTAATTTTTTCCTTCTTTCACCCAAAATTTATTTTTTTTCTAAAATTTAAATGATTTATTTACAACTTTTTCCCAAAATAATATTTATTATTTTTATCATCTTTTTAACTTCTGGTATTCAATCTGATTCTGTTGTTCCCTTAAACGATTTGTCAAATGAACATTTAAATGAGGAGGATGTTAATTGTAGTAATAATAATGTAAATCTAAAAAATTATTTTTTGAATTTTTAAAATTTTTTTAAACTTTAATTGTAAATAAAATAAAAAATAAAGAAAATAAGATAATTAAATGAGGATTATATGTAGGGTTGCCAAAACGGACGACTGACTCGGACCGAAATATTGAGGCGAGTTTAAGAAATTTGGCCCGAAAGTGACTCGATAAAAACAAGCCCGAAAAAAATGCCTCGACCGACGGCCCGACTTGAAAACGGCAACTCTAATTATATTTATCAATTATAAATTGCTTCTTTCCTACTTCTCTTTTTAGCCCATAAAGATTCTCCTTATAATATTATTTTTAGTGACAAAGGGTTAAAACAAAATATTAAAATTTAAAAATCTCGAAAAATTTTTTCTTTAATTTTATTACAAGAAAACTATTAAAATTGTTTAAAAATTGTTTAATTTTAGATTTTCAATTATTTTTGGACTTTAAGTGGAAATGGAAGAAATACTAGTGTTTCATACATTTTTGGTATATTTAAATAATTTAAATTTAAAAAATTAAATAATTTAAATTTAAATAATTTAAATTTAAAAAGGGACATTAAAAAGTTTAACAATAAATGAAGAATTACCAAAAGAATTGTGGAAAGAATTAAATAATTCTGAAATTATTTTGTTAGAAACTAATTATAATGCAAAACAAGCAGCTTGGAAGGAATGTTTTAAAAAATTAAAAGAAAAAGAAATTCCGTTTGGAAAGAAAATTGAGGAAAAACTTCAAAATTGTAAAGATAAAAAAATATTTTTTTAATTATTTAAAAATCTTTTAGGGCCTAAAAATTTTTTTAAAAATATTTTAAAATTAATTATTTTTAAAGATTACAATAACCATCAACGTTTTGGTCTTCTAAATTATTTTAATTGGAAAGACCTTCCAGCACAATGGCTATTTCAAGGATTAGTTGATTTAAGAGCTGAATTGGTAAAAAATAAATAAATAAATTTAAATTAGAAAAATAAATTTTTTAAAGGAAAAAAGAGCAACAAATAATGAATTTAAAAATAAAAAAATTACAAAAGAAATTGAGGAAATAGGGAATAAATATCAAAAAACAATTATTTATTTAACTAATTTAACTAATGATTTATGTGATTATTATCCTTCTTTGGCTGCTGATGGAAATGTGGTAAATAAATATTTTTTAATTTAAAATATAATTTTAATGATTATTTAAACAGACATGAATAAGTCAAATAATATTTCTAATTTATTTTAAAGGGTACAGCCCAAAAGGGCGAGTAGCCATAACGACGCAAAGCCAAAACTTGCTGGAAAATTTCTTTCCCTTATCAATCTCTGATTTAATCTTTCTAGCTCGATGAGAGGAATCGTTTAATGCTAAATTTAGTACGATTCGGAAATCTTGAAGAAAGTTATGGCTTTGCGCCGTTATTGGGGGTTGTACACCTTATGGAGGGCTGTATCCTTCAAAATGTATTAAAAAAATTTCGAGAAATATTCTCTTAGAACCCCCTAAAAATGTCCTCATTTTATTTTTTATTTAAATTTAATTATCATCAATCCCCAAAGTTAATAAAAGAATTTCCCTTAATTATTGAAATTATTAGGGCCAAAAATAAATATTAAAAATTCCAAACCCCCCCCCCCTCTCTACCTTTTAATATTTTTTAGATGGAATTTGTTCTAGATAAATTATTAAAAGAAATTGAGGAAATAACAAATAAAAAAATAATTGGAGGTTCTTGGCAAAGGGCAATTAAAAAATATAAATGTGGGGAATTTGAAAGAACTGATGATTTAATTGGAGAAGAAAATATTTTGAATGAATTTTTTGATCAAATTGATTTGGATAATTTTAGAAGGGTTTTTGAATGTGGAATTAAATAAATAAATATATTTATTTTAATTTATAGACAATTAATTTATTAAACAAAGATCTTGCCAAACATCGACAACGAATTGCTACAAAAATTGTTAAATATTTAGAGGAAAATCCGGGAAAGAAATTATTTGTTGTTGTTAGTGCTGGTAAATTATATAATAAAATAATTAAATATTTGGTGGATAAGGGATTACTGTTTAGTGAGGACTTTTTTGCAATGTTTAACATAATTATAGAAATATATTTTTGACTTTATCTCAAAATCTGCTTCAATCTTAAATTTAAATAAAAAACTTTTCAAAACACTAAATTCAGAATAAAATTATTTTATGAATTTCTTTCCTAAAATTGTTTTTAAATTATAATTTTTTAATAATATTTTTGTGTGAATATTTAACAAAAATTTAGAAAATTTATTTAAATTTTCTTAATTAAAAATAATATATATTTTTTACAGGCCATTTGGTTGGAGATGATAGTTTAATTAAAATTTTGGCTGAACAAGGATTTAATTTAAAGCAATATTCTCCTTCAGAAAATCCTTCAGAATTTATTCAAAATCCCCCAGAATTTACTTCAAAAGAAGAAGAAAATAATGAATTTCTTTTAAAACCAACGACAAATAAAATTCCAAATATAGTCTTTGCCGCTGCTTTACAAGGAAATCCCCCTTCTTTTTATGAAAATAGAAGTATTAGGGAAGAAAAAAATAGAGAAAATGAGGAAAATAAAAATTTAGATGAAGATAAATTAATTGAATTAAATAATGGAGAGGATGGGGCGGATTTGTTGTTTGTAACTACTACAAAAATAATTCCTTTAATTAATATGTCAGAAGAATTTAATAAAAATAATTTTAGTACTTTTATTTCTTCTAATCGTCACAGCAAAAAATCGTTAGATTTTAAATTTAATTTATTTAAAATTCTAAAAGTTTATCAAAATTAATAGAATTATATCTCCTTTAATTTAACGTTAAATTGGTTGCTTTATTTAACAGGGATGGGAGGGTTAACCAATAACCTAAACCCGGCCTTTTTTTCGACTGGAACCCCGACCTGACTTTTTTCTCAACCCAACCCATCCCTGGTATTTAATATAAAATACAACAAAAATAAGGAAAAATTCTCTCTTAAAATATTCCAAAAAACCCTCCCTCCCTTTTTTTAATTAAATTTAAAATATTATTTTCAAAGTTATTTTTGGATTTATTTTACTTCAATTTTGTCAATAATTTTAATAATTCTTATTCTTTGTTGGTATATCTACAATAAACATTCTGGTTATCTTAAACCGCCACATCTTCCATTTATTAACGACAAAACTAATTGTTGTCAACAACAAAGTAGTAATATTTCTGTTGCTAAAGGAGGATTGCCTGAACTTAAAAATAATGTAAATGTAAATTAATTTTTGAAAAACTAAATAAAATTAATTTCAATAAGAAAAATCCTTGCATTGATGCACTGATTAAATTGTGTTTTTAGATAAATATTCGAATCAAATTTTCTTTTCTAAACTTAATTGGAAAAAAACTTGAGTAAAGTCTCTAAAATAAATTCACAAAAATTAATTTAAAACTTTTTGTAAAAATGTAAAAATGTATCCATTTTCTTGTTATTTTACTACAATAATTTAATTCTTAATTTTTATTTTAGTCCCAACAACAACAACAAATATGGTCTACTTCTACTACTTCAAAACCAACAATATCTTCTCCACAATATTCACAGCAACAACAAAATATATTTCCTTTAAATACATCCCCACCAAAATCGGCAACATCCTTTTCTGAAGCATCAAACGCAACTGGAGAAACTTCTTTTAATATTTGTGAAAATAATAATGAGGGGGGAGGAAATATTAAAAATGAAGAGGAGGAAATTAAAAATAATGCTTTTTTGGAAAATAAAAATGAGAATTCTTCTATGGTAAATTTTATATTAATCAAAAATATAAGTGGAATCTCTCTATAGTATAATGTCATTCCTCGGATCAAATTTTGTTGACGTTAGGTGGGTGGTCACTTAGGAAGGGACTTAAAATTCGAATAAAATCTATAAAATATCATTAATTACCTATTTTATTTTTCTAGAATCAAAATATAACAGCAACACCTTTAGTTGATGGACAATATCGTTCTACTAGCTCTCTTGCTTTGTCCCATACTCCAAAAACACAACTTAATCAATCACGAATGGAGATTAATGATAAAAATCAGGTAAATAAATGTTCTTATTTTCTCTTATCCGTTATTCAAAAAGATTTTTCCATTCTTCCTTTATCCCCTTTCCATTTAAGAGACTAATTAATTTATAAATTTTCAGAAAATTCCTCAAGAACCATTAAAATCCCCTCCTTTTCCCCCTCCTCCCCCTTCACAACAACATTCAACTCTCCCAACAATTCCAGAATCAAAAAGATTAGCCCCTCCACCTCCAACCGATTCAGTTATTAAACATAAAAAGTTGGCTTCTTTGGACGAAAATGATGAAAAAATTGTTGAAAATTTGGTAATTTTTCGGATATTTTTAATTATTTTTAAATAAAATTTAAAGGATTTCAATTCTCCAACAAATTATTTTAATAATTCAAAAATAATTGAAGAATTATTGCCCTCAGAAAATCAACAGCAAATTTATAATAATTTAAATAAAAATGAGTATAATGGAAGTAATTTCAATTATCCACCTTTAATTAATAATAAAGAAATACAGGTTATTCTGTTCGGGGGGTTTACAAAAATTAATTTCAAAAAAAATTTTTTTAAGCAGTCAGAAATTTATTTACCTGAAGAGGATAATCAAAATAGCCAACAATCTTCTTCTTCAAATTCTTTCCCTTTCACAGAAGTAATTAATAATTTAAATGAAGAAGTTTTGAAAAATGATGAGAAATAAGAAGGAAAAGAAAATAATTTTATTTTTAAAATTCCTTTCAAATAATTTATTTGCTTCCCTAACTTCCTAAAATTATCCAAAATATTTTTAAAATTCCAATATTTTCTTTACTATAATTTATATAAATATTTTTACCAAACCTCATAATATCACAAATTTTATTTTAAAATTATTTTTTATTTTTTTTATTACCACACATTTATTACCACACATAAATTTTTTTTAAAATTTTTATCTCAATTAAATTTATTTTTAACACAAATCCAAATTTAATTATTATCCAATTTAAAGAAATTTTAAATTGAAAATAAGCTTCTCCCTTAGTTATAAATTTTGTAGTTTTTAAATAAAAATTTAAGTAATTTTGTGCTAAATAGCCCTCCCTTAAATAATTACCATTTAAATTAATTACCCCATCCAGCGATGGATTGAAATAATAATCCCCCCCCCCCCATCGAAACACGTTCAAATTTCAAACCTCGTTTAATTACTCGCTCTCGATTAATTACTCCATCCAGCAGAAACCCAGGGTTGTTAAGAAAAGTTTTATAGTATTTACGAGTTTGAGCAAAAAATAGATTTAATAAATATTAATTCGAGCAAAATCCAGATTTCTAAAAAATAAGTGAATAATTAAAAAAAGCTTTGAGAAACTATTTGGATTTTTTAAATTCCAACATAATATTTTAATTCAAAAGAAATCTTGATTAAAAAAATTTTCTTTTAAACTAGAAAGAAAAATTCTTCTTTCAATTAAAAATTAACATTTTTAGTAATTTCCTTCTAATTTTTCTCTGTTTATAAATTAAATTTTATTTATATTTATTTAATTATTTAATTAATTTAAAAAATTTAAATAAATTTTCTTTTCCATTTAATCGATAAGGTCGCCTTTAAAATTTAAAATGTCTAATCAAAATCCACGATTAATTTTTTATCTTTCCCTCCACTTACCTTCCCTTTCTTTTATTTTTTTATTTTAATTTTCCCTTGTCATTCCTCTTTAATTAATTAAGAAGGAAATAAAATTTTACTCGAAGTAAAATTTTACCAAAAACATAAATTAAAAACAGTGTTATACATATATTAAAACTTTGTTTATTAATTCCTTAAAATAAAAACAAAGGGCAAAATATTTTTTTCTAAAAAATTTCAATATTTTTATTTATTTATATTTAATATTTTCTTATAGAAAATGAAAAATCCACAATTTTTATATTTAATTTTGTTAATATTTTCAATTAAAATATCTTTAAAATATTCTTTTCATTCGACGGAGAAGGATAGTATAATTGTTAAGGAACAAAAAATCGAAAATATTAAATACATACATAGAAGAGGGTATATTTTAGTAAATAAATAATATAAATACACACAAAAACCTAGAAATTGGAGAAATATTAAAGCTGCTTAAAAATAAATAAGGGCGAAATTTTCTTAGAAAAAAGTTTCTAGATTTTCAGTGGCTGAGAGAATTCTTTTTAAGGGAAACATTACTATGGAAAAAGTCGGGAGGATTCGGATTTCTTGTAACCTTTTACATACCCGCTACATTCTATCACAAAAACTACATAAATTCTAATATACATACCTATTTAATTTTTTATTTAAGATTCTAAAATTACTAAAGAGGAGTACATGGAAATAATAGCATTACTTGATAAAAAAGACTATGTTTTTAAACGAATAATTAGAGAATCAAAAAAATTAAATTTGGAAAAAATTTTAGATTATTTGATGGAAATAAAGAATGGAAAGAATAATTATCTTTTAAAATATTACCGAAATTTAGATGATTTTTTAAAATTTAAAAATAAGTTAGAACTAAAGATTGCAAAAGATAAGGTTAACCAAAAAGAAAAATTAAATGAGAATAAGGTATTTAATAAATTGTTAATTTAAATATTTTTCCAAACTTTCTCCAAAATCTTGAGATATTTAGAATCAAAAATAAAAATTTCTGTAATATTAAATGTAAAGTCGAGTACCGAGTAATTGGGAAAAACAGAGCTCAAGTAATCCGAATTTGAAAAACCCGAGCGGTCGAGTCGAGTAACTCGAACTCGCTCGACTTAGACTTAATCTAAATAAATGAAAAAAATTATTTAATAATGTTTGTGTATATGTAAATATATTAAATATTTAACAATATTCTGAATCGGCCAATCCTAACTTACTGAATTCCCTCCTTTACCTGAATTTTCTGGCTAGCCAGATACAAAATAAATTTAAATTATTAAACTTTAGGAAAAGAAAAATACATTTAAATCGGTTGCTACGAAAGTTATTGAACAACAAAAAGAGTCAAAAGAGTTAGAAGAATTAAAAGAATTAGAAAAAGCTAAGAATATTGGAATTGTTGTAATTTTATTAAAAATAGAATTTTGTGAAAAAATGGAGAAAAAATATAAAAATAAAGAGGAAAAAGTTTTAAAAAAATTTTGTGAAGAAACTTCGATTACAAATAAAGTTATAGACATAATTAAAGCTTTAGATGAACAAAGAATTGAAGAAGAAAAAGAAGAAAATGAGAAAAATGATAAGATAAAGAAATGGAAAGAAATTATTAATTAAAAAGTCAAATTAAATTTATTTTTTTACAAATTCCCTTTAAGTTTTGACATTTTATTTTTGATAATTCAAAAAGAGAAGGAAATTGTTTTTTCATGTACACACATATGTAAATATAAAGATATCAGGGATTGAATACTCTTCCAATTCGAAAAAGTTTTTTTGAATTCCTGGCGATTCTTGGGGTTGGATATAGCTATATTATTGGCGCAATCCTTGATAGAAAAAAATTGTAAATATGTACCTCAAATGTATACACATTTTTAATTTTTTCAAGACCTTTTAATCTTCTTCGATTTCCATTGCATAAAATTTAAAAAAACATTGCATAGATATTTGATCATTAAAGTTGGATTTCTATTATAAATACACCAAAACAATTAAAACAATTGCAAGGACTGGGTGTTTGTGTATAAATATACATATTAGGTAAATAATAATTTATCAAAAAATAATGAGAACAATGAGTTAAAAATTTTTTGATTAAAATATAAATTATAATAAATTTTTTAGATTACTCAATTAAACTTCAATTTATTTTGAAATATTTCTTGCCTTCTTTACATTCTTCCAAAATATTCTTTTAATTTATTTTTGCATAAGCAATCTAATAAATAAATAATTTATTTTGTTAATCAACAATTTCTCTAGAAAATCTTCTTTTATTTTCTTCATTTTCATAATTTTCTATATTTTCTTCATCCCTTAAATATTGCTTTTCATTTGTTGGAAGTACTAAACTAAAAGAATCTTGAGAAGTTGAAGGCCTTGGAAATATAGCTCTGGCAACTACTCCAGCTGGGGGGCCATTAATCCAATTTAAACGTTTAATTAAATGTATAGGAGCTATTCCATATTGTTGTTGGGAAGCTGAAGAATCTGGAAATAAATGTAGAAATTTTTTAATTAATATACTAAATCCTGTGGAATTTTGTACAATTCCATAAATAAGCTTATATTTAACCAATATCCACCTATAAAGTGATATTGACATTTAGTTTCAAATATTCTTACTATTGTTTTGAAAGCCCCCCCTCCCTCCCAGTCTTTAGTAAAATTTACATTTATTTTCAATTCTAAAATTATTTTGTATGTTTTGTGTGTCCTCTCAATATTTTTTTAAAATTATTTTATTAAAAATATTTTATTTTACCCCTTTTTTGTCTTTCCGCATATTTTCCAATATTTTTATATCCATTTCTTGAAGTCATTTGTCTTTGACTAGAATCAACAAAAGCACATAAAGCCCCATTTTTCATTTCTCTTAAAGTACAATTAAATGTTCTAACTAAAGCTTTTTGGTGATTATTTGGAGTTATTGAGCTTGGTGTTGTTGGAGTTGTTGTTAATGTTGTTTTATTATTTTTATTTTCTGAAGGTGAAGAGAATTGATGCCAACTGAAAAAGATAAAGATAGGAAATTATTTTATAAAATTTATTTATCAATTTGAGAGTATCTGGGATATCAAAAATTAAGAAAAAGTATGATAAGATTTCGGATCGAAAAACTGTCAGTGTTGCAGATTTCGGTATCAGATAACCCGTGGCACACCTGGTAGGTATACATATAGAATACTTAAAAAACTCTTTTTTTCTAGCTTAATCAAGCTTCTCTCAATTAAGAACATATAATTCTTTACAGTAATATCCATTTTTTGATTGCTGTTAAGCAAAAAAGTCAACTAATTTGTTGATTGATCAACATAGAAAAATGGCTTTATAAACAATACTATACTAATTTAAGAATAAATTGACTGAAATCTTAATTAATTAAGAAGGGTATATCTAAACATTATATCGGGATTAAACTTAAATAAATAAACAAACATTTTTCTCTTTTTCTGTCCATTTGTATTATTTTCTTTATTATTTTTTAATAAAGAATTATTTATATTTTTATTATTATTATTAATATTTCCATTATTAATTAATAATCTTTCATCTATTTGTATTGAACGTGTTCTATTTCCACTTAATGCAAGTACCAATTTCCATCTAACAATTTTCCATTGTTCAGCATTTAAACATCCATTAATTTGTGCATATTGATAACCTATTTGTCTACAAAAATCCCTCCATTCAATAATATCGTTCTCTTCAGAATTTGGACGAGCAAGGGGAATAAGTACTGATTCTTAATTAATTAATATTTTTATTAAAATATCTTTATTTCCCTTTCCTCTCTTTCTAATTAAAGTTAAAAAAGATTAACCGAAACTTTAGATATATTTAAAAATAAATGTTAGCCCTCCCTTTTTGACAATTTTATAAGAAAATTAATTACCAATAATATTTCCAAGTAAATTAGTATGTTGAAGTAATTCTGTATTATTTAGGAATATTTGAGGAGTAATTGGTCGATTTTGAATTTTATTGATACCTAAAGCATTTCCAATTGAAGAACAAGTATTGCAAAGCTATTAATATTAAAATTTTATTTGCCTAAATATTTTTTGATAATAAAAAAATTATTCTTTCTTCCAATTAATTATAATCATTTAATCTTTAATTTTTTTCTTTTCTTACCGAAGAAAGTATATCGGCACATATTTCATTTTTTAATTCTCTAAATTTATTTAATGCTTGTTCAGCTGAAGTAGAATCTATTGGTGCTGATCCTCTTAACCAATCAGCTCTAGAAGAGGCCGAAAGTGTTAAACTTGTGGCAAAACGTTTTACTTTTTTCTTTAAAAAAAATAATTTTTATTTTTAATTTTCAATTTTCCCTCACTTCTTTACATTCTGGCCATTTATAAAATATTAACCAATTTGTAGCTGAATGTATAGCCAATAACATATTCGAAAAATCAGTTAAATATAAACTACTTATATACTTAAATTTTTAAAAATTAATTTTAAATTAAATTAAAAGTTAATTAACTTGTTCCATTTCTAATTCTGTTTGTTGACTACTTGTTTTACCTCCATAACCCATTACTTCCATTAATATTGTATTAAATAAATATAGAGCTAAAAATAATTAAATTTTATTTTCACTTTCATTTTTGTAAAAAATAATATTTTAGTTTTCCAAAAATATTAGTAAAATTTGGAGGGGAAACGAAAAGAAAGAAGGAAGACGATGAACGAAAACAACATTTAATTTAATGTCTAGAATTGTTAAGAAATGCTCAAGGCGAAAAGAAAATTTTCAAAATTAAATTCCAAAAATTTAAAACTTACTATTACAAATAATGAATTTAATTGACAGAAACTGAAAATAAATGATTGTTTATTTATTTATATTTAATTTTAATTTAATTAATTTACCGTTAACATTAAATGAACATTTCTTCCCAAAGCTCTCTGTCTTTGCGGAATTATTTGTTGATGGCCAACAGTTCTTTGGGCACTAGCTATTTGTAATGTTCTAACAGTTAATATAGCTATAATAACTATTGGTGTTGGTGCTCGAAATATTAAATCCGGAATTAAATGAGATAATATGGCATAATACTGATTGTTTACCTTTAAATTAAGGTGAAAATAATTTTTGGAAATTTTTATTTATTTATAAAAAGGTAAATAAATGAATGCTAAAAGATTGCCAAATTTTAAATCATAATTTAATTTCTAAAAATTTTTCCCATACCAACTCTCGTTGTACAATCATTGTTCTAACTTCAAATCCATTAGAACGAAATTCATAACTAAAAATTAAAAAAAAAATTTTTTATCTACAAAAATCTTTTCTTTTCCAACCAATCAATTAAAGCCCTTTCAAAAGGAACGGCCAAAAAATTCAAAGCAAAAGCCCCAAAAACAATACAAGAAAATATTGAACGTAAAGAGAATTGCCCTTTTCGTGTACGTTGTTCTAATGGACGGGAAACAGCTTTGTGTCTTTCGATTGTAATTGCTAATACTTGCCAAATCTTTAAATTAAGATTAAAATAATTTAATTTAAAATCCTCATACAGTTCCGGTAACACAAAAACTGGCAAATGGTTGGAATAAATAAAGTAAATAAGCAGTTACTCCAACAAAAGGTAAAATACCTAGGCACATACAAATAATACCTTTAAAAATATTTTTAATAACAATTTTTTGGAAATTAAAAATCAACCATAAGAGCAAAGGCAACAACATAAAAGGGCAATATCCCAAATACATAAAGCTGTTAAATGTTTGGCTAGACGACGAGAAAAGTGATTGGATTTGTTATGTAACTAATAAAAAATAATTTTAATTAAATGAAAAAAAATTTGGAGGAGGAAAAAAAGGAAGAGGAGGAGGGAAGTACTCTAAAATAATAAAACATTATCCTTAAATTTATTTTTTTGACTAGGCTAGAAAACTCCAATTTGCAAAAATCTAGATACCGTATTTACTCGATTAATTCCCCCGAGGAATTATTTTTTCAACCCATCCGTGGCATGGGGAATTAATAGGGGGTGGGGAATTATTCGAGGGTGGGGAATTAATCGAGTAAATACGGTAGTGGGGATGGATAATAAAATATACATAGACTTTCTGAGTTTCGACCCAATTTCATAATCTTCTCACTAAAAAACTACTCGAAACTCCTCCATATTCATCCTTACAAATTATTAAAAGATGCTAAAGCGAGCGTCTTCCCGGGGATTTGTTAAATGTTTTTCTCTCTAAATTTTCAATTATCGCACTTATTTATAGATCGAAAAAGTTTTTAATTAATTTAAATATTTACTTGATAAACGAATAAAGCATTTCCAATAAGCCCAAAACTAACTAACAAACAAGTAATTAATCCATTGACTACAAATGAGAATCTTTCATATCTAAAAATACATATACATTTAATATTTCTTTATTAAACACATATATTTAAAGGGTATATGTACTTAATTATTTTTTGTTTGAGAGGGGAGTAATTAAAATAGTACTTACGCCTCCAATTCTGCAAGCATTTTCTTAGCCTGAGGGTCATCATCCCCAAGACTTCGATAAAATAAAAGTAAATCAAAACACCAAGCTATAAATTAATTTATTAATTATCTCCCTCTAATTTCCAAAAACCTTCAACTGGGGGTTCTTCCATAAAAACAGAATTTGTTGTTAAATTATTTAAATTATTTACATTACTTATATTTACAGAAGGGTTGTTGTTAGAAGTAAATAATTTTAAAGGGGTAATTGTTGTTGTTGTTGTTGAAGTACCAATAATAGTAAAAGGACTTTCGTCCATTTTTAAAAAAATAAGGGGAATATTTAAATCTAGTAAATTATTTTTTAATAAAAATTAGGAAAACTTTAAATAATTATTTTGCTTAAATTATTTTTTTTCAAAAATTATTTTTAAAAGCATTTAAATAAATATTTTTAAATCAAAATTAATATTTCTTTTTGCAAAGAAAAATATTTTTTTTAATAAAAATAAAATTGTATTTAAATTTAAAAATAATTTAAATTTATTTATTTGATGCCTCAGCTTTTCTCTAATTAAATATATTTTTTTATTTTATTTATCTATTTTATTTTCCATCTCTTTAAATTCCCACAATCTTTGTTCATTTAAAAATAAATAAATTTTTTAAAACAAATATAAAATAAATAATTTAAAAATTTTTAAGGAAATTATTGAGGAATTTTAATAAATAAAAATTTTCTTAGAAAATGGAAGGGAAGTAATTCAAAATTAAATTGAAAAAGTAAAATACATAATAAATAAATATTTATTTTATTTTATCAGAGATGGAATATCAAAATTTTGGTTAAAAATAGCTTTGTTGTTTATTGTTATAAATTCGAATATAAATTAAAATATTTTTAAATTAATTATTTAATTTATTTTAAAATTAAATATCAATCAAAAAAAATAATTAAATGTTTTTGGCTTTTTAATATAAAAAATATTTGTTAAAAATAGGTAATTCTAATTAGCATAATAATTGTTTTATATATTTTGCAGAAAAGAAAAAAAAATTCTACAAAATTAATGAAAAGAAAAAAAAAATTTTTTTAACAGAACTAAAAATATATTTTATAGTAAAATAGCAGATAAAAAAGATTCTTTTAAAAAAATATTTTTTAGTCTTCTAAAATAGAAATAAAATAAAAAATTATTTAAAATAAATGTATGAGACAATTAAAGAATTTTATAAAAAAAAAACTAAAAAGTTTTAAAATTTAAAAAAATTATTATTTTTTAATTTATTTAAATAAAATATTTAAATTAAAAGAATTTAAGAAAAAAAAGAGAAATATTTCTAAATTAAATAAAATAAAGGAATTTTTAAATAAAAAAAGACATTTAAAAAAACAATTATTAATTGAGGAATTTTTGTTGGAATTTAACAAAAAATAAATAAAAAAAATTGTTGATTTTTAAAATTTGGATAATTGTAAAAATAGCTAAATTAAATTAAAAAAAAATATATTTTTAGAGTTTAAAGAATATTTATTTTTTGATTATTGAGCTTTTAATTAATTTTTATAATTAAATGTTTTCACACAAGAGTTTTGGGTAAAAAATAAAAATAATTAATTAATTAATTGTCCTTTTAAAAATTATTTTGAGGGTTTTTAGGGGAAATTTTGTTTTTTAAAAAATAAGATGAGAAAAATAATTTTTTTGGAAAAAAGAAGAGAGGAGAGGAGGGGAGATTAGCTAAAAATAAATAAAAAGGAGAAGAAAAGGAAGGTGGGAAAAACATTTTTTGGAGGAACGTCGATGAAATTTTTAGGGAGAATTTCCGGTAGTTTTCAACAAAAAAGAATAAAAAGAGGGGACCTTCTGCCAAGTTTTGAAAGCTTTAGGGGAAGAAAAAAAGAAGAGAGAAAAGGGCAAATTTGTGACAAAATTTTAGGTAATTATTTTTTGTTTTGTCGATAATTTACTAGCTTTTTTTTGTTTTATTTCGTCACTAGTCTAGTTAAAATAAAAAGTTTTTTAAAAGAAAATTTAAATTAACAAGAAAATTATTTTTATTTAAAAAAAAAGAAAAGAAGCTAAAATAAAAATAAAGAAAGAATTAGGTTGATATTTTTTAAAAAATCAGAAAAAAAATGTTTAAAATGACATTAAAAAATTTTTTTTTAATTTTTTATTAAAATATATTTAAATGTTTCTTTCTATAAATTAAAGAAATAGAAAGAGAGAGAAAATTATAAAAAAATATTAATTTTAAAATAAATATTAATTTTGGATTGGAGAAAAAGTTTTTTTTTAATTTGGAAGAGAAAAAGAAAAAATTTTTTTTTGGAAAAACCAATTTTTGGGTATAAATCACGCGGATAAAATTTTTGTTTGGTTATTGAGTTTTTTCTTTCATTATTCAATCTTTTATCTTTTTTTGAAAAAAGTAAAATGAATGAGTGAAGTATTTAGAAAAAGAAGAAAAGAATAATTAAATTAGCATAAAAAGGTAAGGGTAGGAGGGGTGTTTGGGCGCTTAAATAAGTTGGGAGTAAATTTATTTATTGACAGTTGATAAGCAAATAAAAGTAAAAGTAAAATATTTACTGCATATTTTTAATAGTTTTAGCTAATTTTTCTATAAATTTCAAAAATTATTATTTAAAAAATACAAAAGTCCCCAGCATTTTCAGAACAGGAGCGAGCGCGAGACAACCAAAAAAACAACGAAACACGCATACGCAAAAAACGCAGAAATGCAAAAAAATTTTTTTTATTAATTGCTCACTCCATTGAGATTCAATAAATTATAATGCAAAAACATATTTTTCAAAAATCACTTACTTAAATCATTTATCAATGGGGGTAGTACGAGATAGAGGACGGACTGGGAGTGTCGTACGAGCATCGAGATTTCAAAACATTCTCGTTCTCGATAACCGAGCTTTTCGATCGAGATCCCGTCTCGGTACGGTCTCTAATACGAGATACGAATCTGAGCAAAATTAGCTCATATGTACTTTCTCATACTTAGAGTATTAATGGAAAATAGTTTTAACATCTAAAATTCACAAAATTTTCATATCAATTACTTAAACTAAAAACATCTTTTTTAATTTTCAGAAAATGTTTGCGCCCAAACATTCAATTTTCTTTTAGCAATATGAAGAGTCTTTCTTCGTTTTTTAATAAAACAAAAATTTTAGCAGCTGCTAAATGATTTATTTAAATTTTTATCCCAAAAGAATCCTCTCACTTACTCTCCCTCTCTCTTAAAAAATCTAAATTAAATAAATAAATATATTTAATAATTTTAAGACACGTTTTCTGGCTGGCATAAAGAATAATTTATTTTAAGTTTTGTAGACAGATTAAAAATTAAATATTCGAGGAAATAAATTAATTTAAAGAAAAGTTTTTTAAAAAAAAGTTTTTAAAAAAATCTTTTTTAATAAAATTTTTTATTTAAAAATATTTAACAATTTTGACGAAAATTTGTTGTTTTTAATTAATTTTTTAAATAAATATTTAAATAAAAATAAATTGCTTAAGGCTATAAATTGAATAAATATTTAAATATGCATGTAGTAGATACATATGTATAATAATTAATTTAAAAAATATTTTTTTAAATTTTATTCTCAAAATTTTAACAATAAAAATACATATATTTTTAAATATTTTTGTAACAAAGTAAAAATAAATTTTTGTTTTGAAAAAAATATTTATAAAAATATTTTTAAATAATTTATTTTTTTAAATTAATTATTGCGTGTTTAAAATTGTAAAAAAAGTTTATTTTATCTCTAAGTAAATTAAAAAATTTTTTTAACAAATTTCTGTTGCCTTTAATAATTTTTAAATTAAATAATATTCTTGTAAAAATTTATTTTAAAAAAGAGGCTTTAAAAATTAACTAAAAAAAATATTTTAAATGTTTGAGAGAAGAAAAAAAATTAAAAATAAATTTATTGAAAAAATTATATTTAATTTCAAAAAAAAAATATTTTAAATTTAAAATAAAAAAAATATTAAAAGAAAATTAATTAAATATGTAATAGTTAAATATTTTATTTAATTTTAAAAAAATATTATTTTATATCCAATTTTTAATTTTAAAAATTATTGTCCATTATTTAAAGTTAATTTTATTTAATTTTTTATATTTTTTATAATTAAAATAAAATATTTAAAAAAAATTTATTAATAGCTAAAATGCCCTCCTCTATTATTTCTTTTTCCTTTTTAAAAAAATTAAAACAAATGAGTGATGTGAGAAAATTAGAAATTTAAGTAGTTAAAAAGGAGAAGGGGGGAATAAATGGAGAGGGCAATAAAAAAACAAAAAAAGTCATTTTGCACTTTTGCCTATTTCGCGTGTGTTTTCCGACACTTTTATGTTTTTATTTTATAATATTTCCGGCAAAGGAACATTTAAAAAAATACAGTAAAATATATATGTAGAAGGAATTAATTAAAGAATATAATTTTTTTATAAAATAAAAACACAAAATAATAAATTTTAAAAAAAGATTAAAGCGAATAAATAATTTAGAAAGTCCCCGTACTTCACGATTCTCGGGTAATTTATCCTTTTTAATTGTTTATGGAATAGGGACAAAGGCAGGTAAGTAATTATAAAAAATATTTAGTCAAAGAATTAAAAAAAAATTAAATAATTAAAAAGTAAATGTTTTTTTTTGAGTTTAAAGATCGAAGAAAATATTAAAAGCTTTTAAAGTAGTTAATTATTTAAAAGAATTAGTATAAATAATTTATTGAGAATAGGTATGTAAATTTGTTTTGATAAAGAATTAAAGGATATAAAACAAAATATATTTAACCAGGGTTATTTAAATTAAATAAATATTATGAAAAATATAAAAAAATATTAACATTAAAGTTTATATTATTTTTTTTTAATTGTATTTGTTAATTTATGAGAAAATTGCCAAAAATTATATTTAGGTATTTTTTCTTTTCTTTAAAAATAAATTTGTGTTTTAATGGACGGAAATGTTTTTATTATATTTTTGTTTTGTGTTTTAATGTTTTTCTGACGTTTTTAAAGGAAAATAAACTTTTAAAAAGAGTACATATTATTTTTTAAATAAAAGAAAATAAAAATAATAGAGGAATTTTAGAAGGTATTTAGTTAGTTAGTTAATTTTTAGAAGGTAAAACACTGTCTCAAATTCCCGGCTAATTATAAATAAGCACAAGATAATTTTTTAGCAGTAGATCTGCATAGATTATGATAAATATGTACAAAGAAAAGTATGTGTTTTTAATTAGAGAGTGGATATATTTTTGAAATTAAATTTTTCTTTTTCGCTTATTTATGTCAGACAATAAATTAAAATGAAAAATAACTTTTCAAATAAAATTAATAAAAATGTGAAGAAAAATAAAAACTCAAAGAATTTAATTAAATAAATGACAAAAAAGAGAGCAAATAAAAGAAATTTAATTAAAACTAAAAAACATTTAATAAATGTAAATATTTTCCAATAAAATTCTTAGAAAAGTTTTGTTAGATAAATCGTCATTCAAAATATATATGTGGATTATTTGTATAAATAAGTCTGACCTAAGAAGCCTCTATTAAATATGTCAGCTAATAATTAGGTATTTGAATTTTATCAATAAAGAATTTTATCAATAAGAAGCATTATGTAGGTAACAAAGAAAGATTCATTCTCCCTTCCCCCTCCCAACAATTTCTTGGCCTTTGTTTTGTATTTCCTTTCGTCTCTTAAAATTATTTTCGGAACACTTTCAGATAAACTACATAGTAGGTATTCTTGACTATTAACTAATATTTTTTAAAATATATGTTTTGTTCGAATATAAATATAAATGAAAGGATTTATTGTGAAATAAACAATTTAATATTAGTATATTTTTTTGACTTAATCTAAAAAAATATTAATAAAAAGAATGAACTAAAAAAGAAAATAATAAGTCAAAAATAAAATAAAAGAAAACATATTAAAATATAATAAATTAATTAATGACGAGATATATTTTTATTTAAATTATTTTTATTTAAAATTTTATTTTTTGGTGTTTACTTTTATTTTAATTTATTTTTTAAAAATAATCTCAAAATCCTCTTTTAATGAAAAGATCTAAAACAAGAAAAAAAATTTGTTTTTTAATAAAAGATTTAAAATCCTTAGAAGAATTTTAAACAAAAAAATTAAAAAAATTAATCCAAAAAATAAATATAAAGTTTTATGAAGAAAAGGAAAGTGACCACTATGGAATATATTAATTTAAATAAATGATATAAAATATCAGAAAAATAATCATAAAAATGATGCCATCATAAAACTTATAAAAATATTCGTTATTTAGATATACAGACGGATATCGACATAACATAAAATGGTACAAAGTGCTGTGGTTCGGTTTACTCTAGTTTGTATTTGCCAAGGTTGATTTTGGCACTAACTTTTTCTGAAAAATATAAAGGGTTCACAATAGTATACGGCACGAGATGATAATCTCGCGAGATTTTTTTCAGAAAATTTTTTGAAAGATTTTGAAGTATTTAGATATTTTTTGAAATATTTAATAATAAAACTTTACAAAAATATCATGGCCCCTTCTAGCTGAAGCTTAAAAATATTCCACAGAATAATTATTCAAGAAAACACTATATTCTATGTAAACTAAAACAAATTCATTTTAATGATCTAGTTAGCCCTTAAATAGCATTTAACTGTGAGAGAGTGAGTGAAGTTGATTTTAAATCTTTATCTTAAATCTATTCTCTCATTTTTCTAGTTTTTTTTCTTTATCGAACACAAATAAAATATGAAACAATAAAACAAAATCTCCTGGATCCTAAGAGATCACTTATGGAGATAGTAACTTACCGTATTCCCCCAGTCTCTTTTAATTCCCCAGTCTCTATTAATTCCCCACTCTAGAGATGGGTTGAAACAATAATCCCCCTGGGGGATTATTAGAGCAAATACGGTATACAAATAAAATATGAATTACAATAAGAAGTATTTTTTAAAATATATGATAAGTTTTAGAAAATAAAATTAAAAAAAGTGGACTTTTATTAACGAAAAATAACAAATAAATACCTATTTATATTTTAAATAAAACACAGAAATATTTACAAATATCAAATATAATTTAAAAAATATAAAAGTTTTGGTCAAAAACTAACATTTTTTGTTTTTAGCTTTGACATAAAAACATTCAAAAATAAATATAAATAAAACACAAAAAAGTGAGAATATGTCAGAAAATAAAGAATAAATAAATACAAAATTTTGTAAATAATTAAAATAAAAGAATGTTTTTTGCTTTCTCCTCACGCTTCAGAAAATTAAAAGATGAAAGGTTTTTATTTTTATATATCCAAAAATAACATAAAAAATAAATATAATTTTGGTTATTTTATTCTTTTATTTAAATGACATTTTTAGAAAAAAATAATAATAATAAAGGTTAATAGAGATTAAAAAGAGAAAATAATTAATTAATTAAAATTAATTTTGATTAAATTAACAAAAAAATTATTTTAGAAAATAATTTGTAACAAATAAAAAATTAAAAGAAATAATTTTTAGAGAAGTAGTAAATATAAAAATTGTTACTTATATTTTTAAGATATTTAATTTATTTAGAAAATGTTGAAAAATTTGAAAAAATCAAACATTTTAAATGTGCAAAAATCTAAATAGAAAATCTCCCAACATTTTTAGTTACAAACACATAACCAACAACTTTATTATTAATTAAAAATAGGTACCTAATTCTATATTTTTTTATTAAATAATTATTTTATTTATTTTTATGTAACTAAAGAAATCGGGAAATAAATTTAAAATTTTTTAATTTAAAATTTTTTAAATAAAATTTAATTTTATAAACAAAAGAAAGGGAGTGGGGTAAGGCAGAAAAAATAAATAATTTGTAATATTTTAAAATTAATTTAATAAATAAATAAATATTTATTTTTATTTATTTTAAAATTAGAAAATTTAATTTTAGAGAAAAATATTTTAAATTTAATTACTGTAGGTTTTAGTCTTTTATAAAAGAAAAACCCCTAGTATTTTCTGTACTATAATTAAATAAAATCTAAAAATATTCCAGAAACAAAAAAAACTTTTTTTAAATTAAATATTTAATTAAATCAGAAAATAATTGTTTGGCATTTTTATTTATTCAAATAAATTATTCCAAAAAAAAGTTTTAAAGATTTACCAAGTTTTTCTGATGGGAAAAAACTTTTTTTTCTTTTTTCTTTCCGTTTCTATTTAAAATAATAGTTAAGAGAGAATCTTTTCTTGAAATTAAAAAAGAAAGAGTTTTTGTCGGTGTGAAATGGGCATAATGGGAATTGAAGCATTGAAATTTACAATAGAAATTCTGATAAAATATATTTAGGGTTAATAGAATTAAAATATCCAAAATTCAGCCGTTTTTACAACAAGAAACCTCGTCTTCTAATTTAAACAACTAAGTAAAAAATAGGAGAAATAACAGTCTAATTCAAAACCTTAATAGAAAATAGATTAAATGATTTAGAAACTCGATTCCGTTTCCATTTTATTTAGCTCGATCTCAGATTTTCATAAAAATCGAATATAAGCCCTCCAATAGACTGGGCTGTGGTAGATCAGGATACGATCATAAGATGGCGTCCCTTCGAACTTAAAAATCAGCTTTATTAAAAAAAATTTTTATCTAAATCCATTTTTCGGTTTGTGAAAAAAATTTCATTGAAAGAGGGGAAAAATACTAGGGAAGTTGAAAATAAAGAATAATATAAAAGTAAAATATTAAATACAGACTGTGGGAAATAATTTAGAAAAAAAAGTTTTATTATTTAATTTTGGAATATTTCTGGAATAAAAAAATAAAAGAGGACACAGCAAGACAATAAAAAACCTTTTTTTCTATTATTATTAACTATTTAGCTAATTTTTCTCAAAAATAAAAATCCTAAAAAACGGTAACTTATTCTCTAAATTAATTATTAATGAATGAGAAAATGAAGGAAAAATAAAGAGAATATATTTAGGATTTTTGGTTTGATATAATAAGAAAATATTTGGTAGAATTATTGATAATTATTTAATATAATATTAGTACATTTATATGTATATTTAATATTTTATTTAATAATTAGCCTTTGGAAATATTCTTTAATATTTTTAGAAGCATAATAAATTTAATTAAGGGATATGCAACATTTCTGGTGTTGAAGAAATTTCTTTAATATTTCAGAAGATTCCATCGGATATCCAAAAATCGAGAAATCCCCGGTTTTTCGGTTTAATTCCGAATTGAAATTATATCTTTTTTTATTTAAAAATATTATTTATGGTTAATCATTTATTAGAAGAGTGAAGAATATTAAAATAGAAAGAAATTAAAATAATAAAAAGATAAAACAAATTAAATTTTAAGAACAAATTATTTAACAAAATTTTTATTTTCGAATTTTTAAATAATTTTTTGGAATAAAAAACTTTTTTGATTTAAGCTTTATTTTAATGTTAAATTGAAAAAAGGAACTTAAAAAAATTAATCTTTATTTTTTAATAATAAATAAATATATTCTCACTTAAAAACTGTTAAAAGTTTTATTTTAAATTTAAAATAATTTAAATGGGGAAGGGGGGGGGGGTGGGGTTGCTATGTTAAAGAAGGAAATAAATAAAAAATATATGTATATCAAAATATTATTTAAAAAAATTTTAAAATATTTTTTGTTTAAATAAATTTAATATAAAATGGAATTTAAATTTTAAAAAGAAAAAAGTTTTTTGGACTTTATTATAGAGGGCACCTATAATTAATTAATAAAATATTTGTTTGAGTTTTAAAATAAGGACTACATTTTGTTTATGATAAATTTTCAAAAAAATTATTTTTATTAATTTAAATTTTAATATTTGGAAATTATATGTATATTAGCAATAAATAGTATATTTTTGGATTGGAAGTTTTGAATTTTGATTTTTTAAAAGTAATGACCAGATTTAATATCGTAGAAAGGGATAAATCTTAATTATCGAAAAAAGGAAAAATTCATTGAAGATTTTGTTTGGATCAAGGGGAGGGGGTTTTTAGAAATTGTCCCTAGTTTGGACAAGAAAAGTTTTAAAAATCAAAAAATATTTTGATTAATCAATGTTAAATGGAAGCTGGAAAAAAGGGAAGTTGGGACTGAGGCTAAACATTAAATAAATAAACGATTTCTTTCTTTAACAAAATTAAATAAAAAATGTTTTTATTTAAAAAAATTAAAAATTGAAAAAAAAAGAAAAAACGAAGTTGATTAAAAGATAAAAAATGTTTGTAATTGGATATATTTATTTAATTTTTGAAGGTTTCCGCCACAACCATTTTATTTATACTTTGATTCATTCAAAAAATAAATATAAAGTTAAATTCTTATTTTTTAATTAATTTTAAAGATAAAAGTTTAAGAAATTTTATTCAAAAATAAAAATATTTGAAGAATTATTTGTTAAATAAAAAAAATTTTGAGCCTTTAACTTCTGTTAAAACGTTAATTACACATTCCATATATCATTAGAAAGCTTAATTCTTATTTAGTTTGAAATAACTAACCAAATCCGGATTTTTTATATCTGACGGAATCCATTTATTTAAGTATACAAGTACATATACATATTTCATTGAATTTAATTTTTCGAGACTTATATTTATTAATTAATGTTCTGATAGAGAACCCAATTAAAAGCTAAATTCTCCATTTAACAATTTAAATAACTGTAGATATTCAATATACAAATTTTGAGCGTTTAATTTAAAAACAAAAAAAAATAAATTCAAAAACTGTTTTGCATTCTATAATTATTTTCCCCATTCAAAATTTTACTTGAACGGGCACTTGATGGCCTTATTATATTAAGATTACTTCTTTTATTTTCTTCACATTTTTCTTTTGAATTAATTTCTTTTTTAAATATTTTACTTAAATTTGTTGAAATATTAGAATTATTCTCTTCTTTTACAGAATTTTCATTTCTCTCGTTATTTTTGGATGTGCTAAAAATTTTAAAGTTTAATAGAAAATTTAAATGATAAATAAACTAATGAACATCTAAAAGTTGGGAAAAAGGTAGCGCTTATCGAAAGCTTTCGAATGATATGATTTATTCGGATTGGATTAAGTATTAAATAATTATAGCAGCTCAGATTCGGAGAAAAGGAAAATGGGGGCGAAATTCATAAGAGTAACAAAAATTATTTCAGAAATTTTGAATTTTGTCAATTATTTTTGAAAAAACTCTCAAATTTTGTGCAAAATTCCACAACTCTATACAAATACTTATTATTAGGTAAAATACCACATAAATTCCCTCGCAACCAACCTAGGCCCAGAAATATAACAACATTCTTCTTCACACTTTTCTTCTTTTTTACTTTTTCCATCTTCATTATCATCATTTAAATTAATTTCTTCAAATTCATCCACCAAATTAATTGTTTGGGGTAATTCTTCTTCTTTATTATTATCTTCTTCTTCTTCCCTTTCTTCATTTCTTTCAATTCCCTCTTCTTCCTCTTCAATTCCATTTTCATTCATTTGTAACCATCTAATCCTTTCATTTTCCCTTTCAATTTCTTCAAATTCCATTTGTAATTCATTTGGAGATAATCGAAAATTTAAATTTTGAAAATCAGAAATTTCTGGTCTATCAGTAGTTGGATGTACAAGATGACGAGAATTACGTGCTGGAGGGGCTGCGAACTTAAAAAAATCTTATTTGTGTTTTTATGTTAATAAAACTTTTATTTTATAAAAAAGAGAAAGAAGCAAAGTGAACTCAATCAGTAAAGCATCTAAACTCGAAAACTTACTTTTGGATGTTTAAGAGCATCCTGATAAGTTGGGGGAGCTTCAATCAAACTAATAGGTGCTCTATCTGAAGGAAATAAATAAAATCTTCTATCTCCAAGTGTTTGAATTGTTGGATGTTGACAGTTATTAATAATTGAATTGTTAAAATGTGAACAATTTTGGTGATGAGTAATACCTGGCATTAATCTCCCTCCTGTACCTAAATTTAATTTAGATGGAAGGAACTCATTATAACGTTAATGATCGTTATATGTATAACACATGTAACAGAAAGTTAATTAGTAATTTTAGTTGAATTTGTTTTTTTATTAATTAAATTATTTAAGTAAATATTTTTTCGATTTTAAAAATCTTTTTTCCAACCCTGACAACAATTAGCCACCCGTTGATTATTTCCAATACTTGCAGTTACAGCAGAAGCCTCTCTTCTCCCCCTTCTCCTTTGATTTCGATTAATACATTGAGTTGAACGTGAAGGTAATGAGTGAATTAAATGGCGACGAGCAGTGCGTGAAACAAGTAAAACCATTAAAAGTGTAAGTAACAATAAAGCTAATAAAGCAAAACCAACGGTTAAAACTGCACTTTTCCATAAAGGATCACTGAAAAATTAAAATTATTTTTAAGAGGTAATATAAGATTATTTTTTTAGAGGATGAGGAGATAGAGATAATTGGAGATTGCACCAAGGGAATATATAGATCGGCTCGATTAATGTCAAAGTCCTTAACTGTCTCAATATTTTGCAGGTTTTCAGACTAATAATACCTAATATAGTAGCTATAGCACCCGAACAGAATAAATTCAAATTATTACTATTCAATATGTATTTCTCCTCCTTTACACATTTCATCACTAGAATCACCACAATGATCATAACCATCACAACGTAAAATTCTAGAAATACATTTATGATTATCACAATAAAATTCTTCAACAGAGGCACATGGCGGAGCTGGCCAATGATAAAAATAAGAATAGGGTATACTCAATCCTGAACTGAAAAAAAGAAGAGAGAGAAAATATGAAATAAGAATTTTATCGAAACTTTTAATAATCTAAGAGTTTAATGTATGTACATAGAACCAAATTTTATTTTATTTTCGAAATTCCCAGACAAAATTAAAAGTATACATATCAAAATTTATTTTTTTATTTTTTTCTTCCCAAAAATTAATTTTAAAAAACTAACATATTTTCAATTTTTCCTGTTAATTTAACATAAAATCCATTTTCTTTATTTTCTTTATTATCAGAATTTAATGAAGAAATTTCAAATCCTTGTTCTGACTGTTTTTGTATTAATTGTTTAGTTGTTTGTTCCCCTTCAAATTCAATTAAAATATTTCCTTCAGAATTACTTCCTTCTCTAATTTCTAATTTTAAATTTTCTCCTTTCAAATAGAATTTATCAACTCGAAGAGAAATATAGTCAAAATGTGGAAAATCGGTGTAAGTTGGAAAAGAAAAATTTTGAGAAGATTTTTGGTCAATATTAATTAGCCAAATACACTTTATTTCTTGGCCAATTAATGATTCTTGGCCATCGAGGGAAATTCGACCTCCAAGATTGTTAATTTGATGACCACAATCTAAAAGAAAAATTATGAGTAAAAAATTTTGAAGTAAGGAATAAGAAAACTGAATTAATTGCCCTCCTTCAGATAATTACCCCACTTATATTTATTACCCCTCGAGCGATAGGTTGAAACAATAATTAATTACCTCCATCTAATTTCAAAGCTAGAATAAGTGTTCTCCCTAGATTAATTACTTCCTCGGGCGGGAGCTCGAAACAATATATAATCAACCAGAATAATTACCCAGGGTAATAGTTATTCAAGGGAATATTAAGTAGAGAATTATTATCAACGTTATCATGATTAGAGACCGAACTTTAGGATTGATTAAGATTTTAGGCCGGTATTTCAAAAGTTTAATCTTGGCAACCATAATTTTTGAACTACATAGCTTAATCTTTCAAAAATAATTAAGCTCGTACTGAATATAACTAACAATTTTCTGTTACTCTCATGTTAAATTAAGTTAAAAAAGAGTTATTTTTTGTAAATTTATTTTTTTTTAAACTAGCCTTTAATTTGTGTTTCTTTTTCTTGTGAATTTATTAAAAATAGAAAGTTCAAAATTAGAAAAAAATTATAAAAAATATTTTTGAAAAGAAGCATTTTAAAGAAATAATTTTTTTGGTTGTTAATTAATAAGTTGTTAATAAATATTTATTAAATTTGGTTGGTATTTAAAATAACTGGAGAAAAAAAGGGATTAATTTTAAAAAAAAAAGTGATATTTATTTATTAAATAATATGTAATTATTTAAAATATTTTTTTATTTAATTTTCATATATTGCCACATTCCCTCCTACACAAATTTTTAAAAATTACAAATCTAATTTCTTTAAATGTACAGAAAAATATTTGTAATTAAAGGCCGCGCACTCCAATGAAGCAGTCAAAATTATAGAAAGGTAAAAGTGTGTTTAGTTAGTTAGTCCTCCTCCTCTCTCTGGATAGAAAAAAATTTTTGGAATAAAAATATATATTGAATAAAAAAAGAAGCGGAAATGCAATGAGCGGAAAATATAAATAAAACATTCAAAAGAATTATTTAATGGCCACAGGCAGCAGCTGTCTCACTCATTGAAAGTCTATTTATTCTGCGCATACAAACATTCACACTGTGAACATTTATTTTAAATAAAAGCGAAAATAAAATAATATTTTTATTTAAAAATTTATTTGAATAAAAATATTTTAATTAATGTAAAATTATGAAGAAAAAAAAGGAAATAATTTTAGAATTAAAAAAAATATTATAAAAATTCAAATATATTTTATATAATATTTGGAATTCTTTTTTCACTCGATTTTTTGTAAATTTTTTATTCGAATGAAAAAAATCTATAAAATTATACTTAAAAAATTTACTTAAAATGAACTTAGTTAGAGACTTGCCCTATCTTTTTGTCGCGCAAAAATTAGCACTACCTTTTTATTTCAGTTTGGGTTCAGTAGTGTAAAATATTAATCCGGCAAAATTTATACTCATTGAATAGAGAATTAAATGGAGTATTTAATAAAATAAAAAAATTTACTTAAAATAAATTTTTAAGTGAGAAAATGGTCAATTTTCATTTCAGTTACTCTTGCCCCTATCTTTATGTCGATGACTGTAAATTCTTAACAAAATTTATTTACCTAATTTAAACAATTATTAAGTAGTTTTTTAATTAAATTAACAATACCTTTTGTTAATTAATTTTTTTATTAACAAAAAGGGAAGATATTTCTTATTAAAATATAAATATTCAACAAGAAATATTTGATTTTATTATTTTTGGATGTGTTAAGAATTCTTTTCAAAGGAGTAATAAAAATTTAAAAAAAATGAACTTGCATGTGATGAATAATTTAAAGAATAATAAATTGTTGAATTTTAAAAAAGGAATTTTTTAAATTCTTTTTTTGGTTATTAAAAGGGCAATAAATGCTAAAAAATGATAAATTTAAAAATTCCAAGAGAAACAATTAATGATTATTAATTTAAATTGGATATTTTTAATTTAAAATATTGAAAATATATTTTTAGAAAGATAATTTAAAATATATCAAATTTTTTTGTAAAGTTAGTTTTTAACATTTAATAGTTCTCGTCTGATCCGAATTTTAATAAATTTGTGAAAAAAATATTTTCAATTTTAAAAGATTGTAATATTAACAGGAAATGTATTATGCAAAAATAAAGGAAAATATTTATCCATCATTGAAGAAGATATGAATAATAAATATAATAACTATAAGAACATTTAAATTATTTCTAAATAAAGTTGATCTCGATTGATATTGAACATTGAAAAATCCAATTTAAAAATAAGGTTAATCTTAAATAGAGAGCCCCTAACCAATGGGAAATAAAATTTAAGATTAAAGTTTATCTAATTTTGAGAGTATTTCAATAATTTTGGGCATAAAATTCTTTTGTAAATAAGAAAATTGATTAAAACTTGTTAGAAAAAGAATACTTAACGATTCAAAATTTTATTTAAGAGAGAAGTTATTAATTAAGAGGAAAAGATTTAAAAAAAGTAAAATTAGAGCTAAAAATAAAATAAATATGTAGTATTGAAGTTTTTATTTAATTTTTGTTTGATCTTTGCAAGCTGGGAAGGTGAATGCTAATGACATTTAGTCTATTACATAAATTGGTGAATCCTCGAGAGAAAGAAAATGCTTGTGTAATTTATTTAAACACATTTTCTATTTTTTTAAATTTATTAATTTTTAAATTTCATAAAATGCTTAAAATTATTTTAATTAATAAAGGCTAAATAAATAAAAGAAGTAAAAGAAAGCTTTCTTGGCTATCCAGAAAAGAATGAAGTATTGAAAAAGTCAATTTCTTGTGCCAACGTGAAATTATATTTTTGAAATATATTTGCCTGTGGTGCTATATTAAGGACGATGAAAAAACTCCCCATGTGCTGACTCAGGACATTTACATACATAATAGTATCTACCGTTATAAAAGCACCGAAAGTTTACACCCGAAAAAGTAATGAAAATATTCATATATGTCAAGATATATATCATACATTCCCCCCCCCCCCCCCCTTAGCGATAACGATATGCTAACATTATTTTTATTAAATATTAATTCCATTCACATTTAATAATTACTTAGAAATTGTTTGGAAATAAATATAAATATTTATACAAATGCAAACATAAAAGCCGAGAGTAAAGAAAATTTAAGAGCAAAAGGCCAGATGAAGAAATGACATGAATATATACACAAATATAAGCTAGAAAAAGAAACTGGTAAACAACAGTTGATATATTTATTTATTTATTATTAGTTGAAAAAAAATAATAATTTTGTATATTTTAATTGAAAAATTAAAAATTTTTATCAAAATTTTAAAATTATTTAGAAAATGTTGACAGAATATTAAAAAAAATGAAAATAAATTGAGTTTAGAAAAAAAAGAGTTTGGGAACAATTAAACACTGACAGCTTTTGTAGACAATAAAATTCGAATATGCAGTTAAATAGGTAGGCTAAATTATGTTGGTATTTTATTAATATTTTAACGTAAGAAGAAAAAGCTATTTTTGATATTTTCTCATCCTTCACATAAACTAAATATCAACGTAAAACTTCTACATAAATCCGAAAAATCTGAAGAAAGTAGCAAAGAAGTTTACAGTAATTAAACAATTCCAATAAACAAATACTAACATTTAAGAAAAAAATAAAGTAGCTGGGCTATAGATAGCTATTTCTCTCCTTTAGCTTGTGCTAAAGGTTATTCGGCGGCTGGGTGCGAACCAGCATCTTCAGTAGACCGGACTGATGTTTTAGCCATTACACCACACCGCCTACTACGCAGCCTTAGGAATTAAATAGCTATATGCTTTACAATAAATTTTTAAAGTTTTTTTTAATGGAAAATTTTTGAACAATTTATGGGCATTTTTAATTGTATGGACATTATTTAATTAGGACATTTTTATATAGGACATTTATTCATTTAACTTTTCCGCAAATATCTCTGCTGTTAAAAAGAAAGAAAAAAAAAGAAAATATTTATAGAGTGAGAGAATTAAATATCTCTGACCTATTTTGGGCCAAGTTAAATTTGTCATCTTGACAAAATGCCATCTAATGACAAATTTATAATGCCACTTAGTAAATTTTTCTAATGATGAACAGAAAATTTGACCATTATGTACCATTTTGTCGGTATCTATTTTTTCAGCTTTATATTGTGAGGTTTTGTGCATGTATAGAAAGTCGATATCTCTCGTTAGGAGAGGATAGAGAAAATCTCTCTCGTTACTGCGCATTCGATAGAAAACTCGAGTCTAGACAATTAATTCTTACCTGTGAAGTTTCGCGTATTTTTTTATATTCCTGACGAAATAGAACAAATACTATGTATTTTGCGTTATAGATATTTACTAAATTATTAATGTTTTCTTTCTTAATCTGTAAAAGTCTAATTTTCCGTAAACTTATTTCTGACTCAGTCGTCCTCTCCGACGCTGAAGTGTAAGCTAACAAGGCTGCTTTGTTAGTCTATTTGATTCCTTCGTCCGAATACTAGTTAGGTCAATCCTTACCAAAAACTAGCCATTGCAACAAATCTTGTCTAACCTTTTCTTTATTAAATTTACCATTTAATTTCTTCAAGAAATTATTTCGTAATTTCTTTTAATTTTTAATTTTTTATACAATTTTCAGATTTTTCTTGAAGTTCACTCTGTATAGTATTTTATTTATCATTTTGATCTAAAATCAGCTTGTTCTGCTCTTCATCAAATTTGTAAGTTTTCTTTAAATTTTACTTTTCATAATATTTTAAGAATTTAATTTTGAATTTGGAATTTTCTCTTTCTCTTCAAAAAAAGCTACCGGAAAAGCAATCAAAATTCTTCGGCTTCGTTCTCTGTCCTATTTATTTTTGGATTTTAATCTAGTCAATTTAAAGGTTCTTTTATATTATTTTTAAATTAAAATTAATTTCATTTACTCTTTAGCTTAAGCTGGAGATTATCACTTTCAACAACATCAAAAAACAAGTAATACAACAAATATTATGTCAAATAGAGGCGCCACTGGCGCTGGCACAAACAAATCACGGGCGCTGGTAAATAGTGGTATTACAGGCAGAAGTACCACCGCCCAAGTGGCGGGTGGGAATAAAGGAAACGGTTTCTTTTTTTATTTTTTTTGTCTTTTAATTTATTTGTAATTTAGATAATAAACATGGAGCAACAATTGGAACAAAAAATATTGTTAGGCGAATGCCTCCGCCTGCAACTTTACCTTCTTTAAAATCCGAACATGGTCAGGATCCAAGTATAGTCATTGTGCCACAAGGAGGAACAGGATGGAATTCAAAATCTACAACGCCCATTGTAGGGGCACCAGAAGGCAATACTGGACAATCTTCATTAGAAAAGATTGCAAAAGTATCTTTAATTTTTCAACTTCATAAGATAAAATCAAAAATGGACACAAAATATTTCGAATAAATATAACTTACTGTCAGAACTTTCCAAAAATTTCCCATTACTTTATATATTATCTAAATTTAAAATTTTTTAATTTTAACTAGAATGTCTCTTTGGACTCGAGAATCTCTTCATTCAGTTCTGCAAATGCTGCAGGAGCTGGCCACGATCTTCGTCCCACTTGGGCAAAATCAGCTTCAGGCCACACCGCGGCTACTTCTTGTCCATCTTCTCAATTTGCCACTCCAACAGAGTCTGTCCCAAGAGTGATTACGAAGCAGAATGCGAACCAGGACCTAGCTGTTCAACAACAGAGATGTTCCAGCGAACGAGATTTTCCGTCGTTGGAGACTGCAGCAAATGCCAAATTTCAAGGAGTAAGAATTCATTTTAAGGAAAAAATTGTTTATTTTTATTTATTAGGATGGAAAAAAGAGTCCAGAGACGGACGTCTTATCAGCTCCTATCCCTTTGATTCGTCAACCAAAACCGACAGGTTACATTGGCGCATCTGCTCCAAAGCCGAATGCTGCTCGCAAATTACCCGATCGTTATTGTGGTGGTGGCCAATCTGCTGTTTCGAATTCTTCACAGAAATACGACATCCTACAGCGTATTTCAAAACTTTCATTAGAAAAGGAGCAAACAAAGAAAGATTCCTCTCCGCAGCAACAAATACAAAACGGTTCTTTCAGAAAAATTTTAACCTAATAAAATCACCAATTTTAGAACCGTTAGAAGCTGTCGACGACAATTTACCTACCCAACAATCTGTAAAAGAAGAATCCACAATTATTTCAGAAGAGACGGGCGAGGTTGCCGCAACCGATTTTCAATCAGGGATAGTTCCCTCAACTACTGTTCAACAACAAGTTCAAAATCCACCACAGCAACCAATAACTTCGACTGCATTTCATCAATCGGCAGAGGCAGAACTTGGAGATCTTCAAAATCTACAACAATATACAATTCCTCCTCTAAATGCGCCGCCTCCTACTTTAGAACATCAGCATTTACAGCAGATGCAACAAACATTCCAATTGCCCCCACATGTTTCATCGATTCTAGGACATCCCAAACAAAATTGCACACAACTTCAAATTCTGAAGAAAATGGATCAACGTCAAGATCAACAAGGATATCAGATTCCACAGTCCCAGCAATTAGAAGGTACGTTTTTGCACATGCAAATATTTTTACTTTCATTTTTGTGACGGACTTAAAGGATATAGTTTCTATTAGTATTACCCAAAAAATAGAGGACACATTTCTATTCTTTTACAAAACTAAATTTAATTTTAGCACCTTTTCATATGAATATGAATGTCAACAGTCAATCTGCTCCTATTCCAAATACTACGATTCCCCTTCATTTCAACCAACCTCCTCCACAAATTCCACCGCAAAATATGCCAAATTTCCATCAGCAGCAACAACAGAGACCACCAACCGGACATGTACCTGTTTCACATTTCGAACAACATCAGCAAAGAGACGTTGTGAGTGTTGGTGTTTGGGGTGAAAATCCTCAGACAATAGCTCGGAATGACGAACACAGCCATTTTGTTCAACGTCAACAGCAAACATCTCAACAAAGTTGTGAAAACAGTGGACGTGTTATTGAATCCTTTGGAGGAGGTAGTGGGGAATTGGAACATAGTCAAACGATTGGAAGATGGTATTTTTTCTTTGATTTTTACTTTCTATTTTTTAATATTAAAAGGTTTCAACCTCCAACGTCTCAGCCATCGTACAATCAATTTGGTCTTCAACAAAATGTTCAACAAAATAGCACTACCGGATTTCGGAATGGCGATTGTCCACCGTCTTTACTCTCACTTGATTTTAAAGGATCATTTAATGATTATGACCAGGATGTTATTGGTTTCCGTCATCCTACCAACAAAAATATGCAGTTTGGTTTGTCCGAGACTCAACGAAATGGTTCAATTTTTTTATTCTTGTTTTTTGTAAAATTTTTAAAATTTAGAACAACCAAATCGTGTTATTGAAAACTCTTCATATTCAATGCAAAATCGTCAGAACAGAAACGTTGAACACCCTCGTATTCAGTTGTTTAAACATACGAGTGAATCTTTACATGAATCGGAGGAAGCTGTTTCTCCTTTTCAAAAATATTTTGAGCCTATTGACAGCGATTTAAAACAAAATGACAGAGCTCCTGCTGCTCATGGCAAAAGAGGAAAAAAAGTTGATGATCGACATTTTCGAGATACACGCAAAAAGAAGTATATTCAACTTTTTATCTTAAATTTTATTCTTATAGTTCACGACCAAAGCAAAAAGGTTCAAAAACATCAAATTCAACTTCTAGTACGCATTCTGATACTAATACTTCGAATCGACAACCTTCCCATTTTCAACAAGTTTTTTATAATTCGGGGAAGACGAAACAAAAAGGATCAAAAACATCAACTTATAACAAATCAAAACCACAACCGACACACAATATTAGCGATTCCATTTCAAAGGGTGATGGGCGCAAATTACCCGATCGTTATTTCGGTGGCGACCAATCTAATGTTTCGAATTCTTCGCAGAAATACGACAACTTACAACTTACTGCAAACCTTTCAGTGGAAAGTGACCAATCAAAGAAAGCTTCCCCTCCACATCAACAATTACAAACAAGTATTTTACAGATTTTTAATTTTCTATTATAATCGGCAATTTAAGAATCATTTGAAACTGCTGATGATTGTTTCATAAAGCAGCAAGTTGTAAAAGACGAACTTGTAGTTGCTGGATTGGTCGGAGATGTTACTCCTTCCGGTTTTCAGTCTGAAATATGTCAACCAACTACTGTTCAGCAGCAACAACAACAAGAGACTTATCAAAATTTAGCACAACTACAACAACCAATAACTTCTGTTGCATTTCATCAATCGGCTCAGTCAGTTATTGTCGGAGGTTTTCAACAGCCGCAACAATATACAATTCCTCCTCTAAGTGCACCGCCTCCTGCTTTAGAGCATCACTATTTACAACAGATACAGCAAACATTCCAATTGCCCCCACACAATCATCAAGTTTCTGCTGCTCTAGGCCAGCCACAGCAATATTGTCCGCAACCTCAAATTTATCAGATTCCACCATCATTGCAAATGGAAAGTATGTTTGGAATATTATTTTTATTAATTTTCTCTTTCTTTTTAAATCTTTTATTAAATTTAATTTTAGCACCTTTTCATATGAATATGAATGTCAACAGTCAATCTGCTCCTGTTCCAAATACTACGATTCCCCTTCATTTCAACCAACCTCCTCCACAAATTCCACCCCAAAATATGCCAAATTTTCAACAACAGAGACCACCAACCGGACATGTACCTGTTTCACATTTCGAACAACATCAGCAAAGAGACGTTGTGAGTGTTGGTGTTTGGGGTGAAAATCCTCAGACAATAGCTCGGAATGACGAACACAGCCATTTTGTTCAACGTCAACAGCAAACATCTCAACAAAGTTGTGAAAACAGTGGACGTGTTATTGAATTCTTTGGAGGAGGTAGTGGGGAATTGGAACATAGTCAAACGATTGGAAGATGGTATTTTTTCTTTGATTTTTACTTTCTATTTTTTAATATTAAAAGGTTTCAACCTCCAACGTCTCAGCCATCGTACAATCAATTTGGTCTTCAACAAAATGTTCAACAAAATAGCACTACCGGATTTCGGAATGGTGATTGTCCACCATCTTTACTCTCACTTGATTTTAAAGGATCATTTAATGATTATGATCAGGATGTTATTGGTTTCCGTCATCCTACCAACAAAAATATGCAGTTTGGCTTGTCCGAGTCACAACGAAATGGTTCAATCTTTTTATTCTTGTTTTTTGTAAATTTTTTAAAATTTAGAACAACCAAATCGTGTTATTGAAAATTCTTCATATTCAATGCAAAATCGTCAGAACAGAAACGTTGAACACCCTCGTATTCAGTTGTTTAAACATACGAGTGAATCTTTACATGAATCGGAAGAAGTTGTTTCTCCTTTTCAAAAATATTTTGAGCCTATTGACAGCGATTTAAAACAAAATGACAGAGCTCCTGCTGCTCATAGCAAAAGAGGCAAAAAAGTTGATGATCGTCAAATTCGGGAATACTTAAATCGCAAAAAACCGTAATTTAAATTGTTTTTCTTTTTAATTTCAATTTTTTAAGTGCTGGAAAGCCAAAGCAAAAGGGATCAAAAGCTTCAAATTCTACTTCTAGCACCCATTCGGAAACTACCACTTCAACATCTCGACAAGCTCCTCCTTTTCAACAACTTCCTGCCCCGCCTCCCACTTTCAATATTTGGGCAAATCTCTTTTAAGAAAAATACTATTTAAATTAAAAAAACATAAATAAGTAAATATATGTATTTGTTTATTATATTTTGACAGATTGTCAATATTTCATCCCTCTTACAATTTTTCATGCAGCATTTTATTGTTGCGCAATATATAAATGGGATTTTTGAATAAATTTTCTGACTTTTAAAATTTAATTTCTAAATAAATTTTGATTAAAATTCAATATACTTAATGATAAAATTCTTCCATTCCTTGCTTTTAATTGAGATAATTTATGTTTTTTTATATTTATAAGGCTATAGGAAGATATTTTTATAATCTTATTTCTCAACCCTGTCCAAAGGCTGAATTAATGTTTTCGAGTGTAACAAAGGTTTTTAAATAACATTATTGATATATTCTTTTAAATATTAGTCTGGTGTAATTACTTGCAAAATTGAGTGGAAGATATTAGACTTTTGGGACCTTACAGAATTAATGAGCAATGATCAGTGCTTAACGAGTTAGTTTATAATTTTTCCTATAAGATAGTCTTTAAGGTAAACATTTATGTGATCCAAAATTTCCCTCAACAGTGATTGAGTTACGTATTTATCCAAATTGTTGTGTTTATAGTGAAGATGGTATTTTAGATTAAAATTATTTAATAATGAATTTTTACATGTGTTTATTTATCGGTCAATAATGTTGGTCGTGAGGTTATCCGAAAGGCAAAACTTAGTATTGATACTTTTGTGGATTGTAAAAGAGAAAATATTTTCTCGTGAATTTTAAATTTTTAGATTATAAGGCAATTTAAATTTTTCGACTATTTATATTTTAAGCCGTTCATTTGATATGCAAGGGAGAAGTGAATCGCAAAAACGTGATATTAATATACAACCTCATCATCTTAGTGCGGATGGTAATTTTAATTAAAATCTCTTTAAAATATTTTTAGGCTCTCTTATGCTTTATTGTGAAGTTAAATTTTTGCCTTATTCTGATAACAAAAAACCCGATAATAATGAATTTAAAAGTAATCATTCAGCTTCTAATAATACATCACAAAAATTACTTAATAATATGCTTGAACAAGGAACACTTTCTGATTGTTTAATTAAAGTAAATTAATTTTAGAAAGTAATTTTTAAATAATTAAAATTTTAGATTGGAAAGGAAACAATAAATGTTCATCGATGTATTTTGGCACAAAATAGTAAAGTATTCCTTAGAATGTTTGAACAAAAGGATATGACTGAAGCACAAAATGCAGGAATTAAAGTGTTAAATAAATATTCAAATTTATTTTTTAAGGGTGAAATAGAAATTGTCGATTCTTCTCCCGAATGTTTTCGTGCTATGATTGAATATTTCTATAATGGTGAAATTGCTGAAAGTATTTTACTTTTTTTAAGTTTAAAATTTTTTAAATTTAAATTCAGATACTTTTGAAAAACTTGTTGATGATTTATTTGTTATTTCTCATAAATATGAAGTTTTAAAATTGATGGATAAATGTGAAAATTTTATGGCATTAAATATTGGTAAGCATAAATATATTTTATTTACTTAATTTGATTTTATATTTTTCCATAACGACGAAATTAGGGCTGGACACAACCAGTTAGTAACCCTTACCCACGGTTTAACCGTTTTTGGTTAAATTTTCCCTCCGGAATATCCCATTTACCTATATTCTGCTTTGAGTAAATATTTTGGACACTAGGCGAAAATTTCTGAAATTTATTTTTTATAGCTGTAACTAAATTTTTTGTTTTTAAGATAATGCTAATTTTAGCAAACGTAGCCATTATGCCGAATTGTATAATCTTTCGTTACTCAAAAATGTAAAGTTTTAGATTATTTTCAAAAATTTTGTTTTATTTTTTAGGCTTGTATTAAATACATTTCTGTTAAGCGAGACAGCTTTTTAGTTAGTAATGAATGGAATGAATTTAAAGAAAATAAAAGTTCATTGGCTGTTAACTTGCTTGAATCGGCTCTGAAACAAAAGTTTTTTTGAATCATTTTAAAAAATTCGAAATTCCTAAGTTCTGCTACAGTCGAATCACGCTAATACGTTCTTGACATCTTGAACGTTTACCACACTGACAATATTTCATACGTCAGCGCAATTCGGCCCTGAAGGTGACGTATTAGCGGGATTCCACTATTTGTGTCATAAAGATTTTTCATTTTATAGAAATATAATTCTGCTCATTTCGGCTACCTTCCTGCTCTTATTTTTTGTAGCTGGCTTTAGAAACCTAGAAACAGTTCAATATTTATTTTATTCTTTTTTCATTAAGGCATTTGATTTTTAACACGTTTATTTTTCAATTTATTAAATATTTTTCCAGATCTCCGGAATTTCTTACTTAAAATTAAGTCTAAAAATTAACACATTTATCAACATTTATTTTACAAAAAATTACTGGGATAATAAGGGAAATAAAGAGTATATTTTTTTAATATTTAACAGGGAAAAGAAAATGTTTATTTTAATTACTTACCCACAGAGAGAGATCGTTTCCTATTATATATCGCCTCGCAGAATTTATTTATACTTTTTGAGCAACTCCTTAGCTTCTTTCACGTCCGAATCCTCTTCACAATCACTTGATTTAGCTTTCTCTCCAATCTAAAAATTTTTATTTTTTAGATTTGGAATTAGATTTATAAAAATAAAAAACCTCGACAGCCATTTTCAGATATTTAATCGCCTCCTTCTTTTCATTCTTTGCCAAATAGCATTTACCCAAAAATACCAGATTCTCAATCCATTCAGGTTTCAATTTATATACGGCAAGAAAATCATTGAGTGCCTCATCATATGTTGCTTTTGGTGGATCAGAGAAAAGTGCCGCTGCAGCCTTCCTTTCAAACCATGAGAGACCAGCAACCGAGTAGGCAAAACGACCGCGCATGTAAAGAAGCTGAATAAAAATATTTTAAACAAAAAAATTTGACAGAGATGAGGTTGATAAGGATAATTTTAGATCATACAATCTCCAAAGAAATAAAGGAACGATCCTTAATTTAGTCGTTTAAAAACATTTTTGAAAATTGGACCCAACATCAATTCCAAATTAATATAAAATAAATTACCGCATAATCCTTCGGGCTTTTTGCAAGCGCCTTATCGATTAATTCCTAAAAATTATTAATTAAAATTTTAGATATAATTAAGAATACTTTGAACTTATGGCCTTGTTTAATCTTCTCTGCCGTCCCAAGAAAATCCGTTCTACCCCCAGTACAAGCAGCATACCATTTAATGACATCGAATTCCTCTGGTTCTTTTTCATAGGCAATACCAGCATGTTTATAACCTTAAAATTTTAAAAATATTTTCCCAATCGGTTCAATATTTAAAAAAGAGCCATAATTGGAAATATCCCAAATCTAGATTGAAAAGCGACGGGATTAAATGGACAAGTCAAAAAATGTTTAGAAATACTAATTGTTTCCCATAAATTGAGCTTTTTTAATTAAAAATAGGGCTGGGGGTCCTGTCCAAAAGATCGAGTAGGGCATCGATTCCGGCCCGAAAGACTCGATAGGGCGGGCCCGATAAAAATGAGGCCGACAAAAAAGACTAACGTCTTCCCACCAACCCTAATTAAAACCCAAACCTTCATCCATATATTCCTTCCTCTTTGCACTTTGATCATCGAACGAAGAGGCCAATTGGTAACAAACTCGAGAGAGTCGCCAAAGAATTTGAACTCCATTCTGGTCTCCAACTTCTTTATTCAACTTAAAATTTATTAATTAAATTAATCTAAAATATTAAAAAATACTTTTACAAGTTCACCATAAAGTTCATCAGACAGACCATCCTCGTAAAGTTTGTCAAGACGCTCAAACTAAAATTAAAGGAAAAATTTTTGGAATTTTAAATCGGAGAGCTTTTCATTTGAATTTTTAAAAACATACCATTATTTATTTACAAAATAATATGTATTTTAGAAAATTAAAAAAAATATTTTAATTATTTTTAATTATTGTTGAGACAAATCAACACTTAATATGTATAATTCAATAGAAAGTTAATATAAATTTAAGAAAAAATATCGTTAATTGTATTTTATAAACATTAAAAGAAAAAAAGTCATTCAAAAGGTTCCAGTATGAACGAAGAAAAGAAAATGACTGAAAAATCTAGAAAATTAAGTGGTGAAGGGAGGATGAATAGAAGGGAAAGTTATTGATAGAGCAGCTGACAATGAAAAAAGAAAGAAAATGTCACACAAAATATATTTTACCAATCAAATTTATATGTACTTTTTAATAAAATTATGAGGGAATTTTTAAATTAAATTTAAAAAATAATTTGAAGACCACCCCAAAAACTTATGAATTGATGTGTTAGAAAGTTTTTATTATTAGGAAATTATCAAAAATTAAATTAAAAGATTAACTCACACTAGGCGATTTATTGGCCATTCTTACTGCTGAACAATTATTTTCGGGTAGTTGATTCTTTGTTTCTGCTTCCACAAATCTTTAAATAAAATTAATTTTATTTAAAAAATTAAAATTCCCTCATCACCTATCAAAAGATTTGCTTTCTATAGATCGATTCTCCTCCCAAGTTTGTTCGACAGCGTCTTGATATTCGCTGTCTGATACAGTACTGGAAGCTTGGATTGCTTTTAAGGAACGTCGAATGGAACTTAGAGATGCTCTTAAAAGAAGAAAAATATAATTTAGAATTAAAGTTAAAGTACAAAGGAATTAAAAAAAATTAATTTTTAATAAATAGGATTGAAAAAGAAATGAACAATTAAAAATTATTTAAATAATAAGTTGATCTTAAAAAGTGTCTAACCTTTTAGAGATAAAAAGAGATTAAACAAGATAGAGACAATACTAAAAATGAGAGAATATAGACAAACAGTTTAATTATTTTAGTCTACTTGAGTATTGAAATTTAAATCAAATCAAATTTATATGCACCAGCGCGACGATTTCAGACAATAATATGTATGATAAAATATATAAAATAAACGTAAACAAATGATTTCCTTAACATAAAACTTAAAAATTGTCAAAATGTCTTTTAATGTGATTTGGGAAAGAGTCAATAAATTTAGATAAATTCAAGTGGCTAGAAGTCGACTAAAATGATCGGGGGCTGAATTGAGCATATGTGGAGGAATAAATTTATATAACCGAGCAGTTCTAACAAGAAAGGAGTGAAATTAGTATTTAAAATTCTAAAAATATCAACAACTACATTTAAATTATAAACTTGGATTAATCATTTCTTTTTATAAAAGCTTTACACAGATTTTGAAATAATTTAAAAGAGAAAGCTCACTTTAAAGAAGCAATTTCTCTTTTCTTTTCCATTTCCATTCTTAAAATAACATTTCCAATATTTTTATATTTTCTATATAAATGGATAAAAAGGCCTGTATTTAATGCTGTTAATGCTCCAATAATAATTATCCCTGTTGTTGTTGTTAATGGAATTTTTGATGACCCGCAATCTGACATTTTTGAGTGTTAATAAATAAAAAAAGTGAAAAATATTATTTAAATTCTCCTAAAAATTATTAAATTTAAAAATTATTTTTCAAAGAAAAAGCTAAAAATGAGAGAATGGTTTTGTGGGTAATAAGGGCAAAAAAGATGCATGAAAAGGCAAAATTTATTTGAGAATCGATTGCCGATGAAGGACACTAACTGCTGTGCGATGTTGTTTACATTTTTTGTAGTAATTTATTTTTTGTATTTAGTAGTTATGAATTATTATTAGTGTTTTTTATCTACGGATTAAATTATAATTTAAATCGGCTAATTCGTATTAGGATGTGTCAATTAATTAAATATTCATTAAATACAGGGTGGTCTTTATCACAAAAAAGGGGCATGACCTCTCAAAAAGGGGCAAAAATGTGGCAATGTTGAAAAAGGGGCGTGGAGGTAAAAAAGGGGAAACCCCTAAAAAGAGGCAAAAGGACCACCCTGATTAAATATTGTATTGCTGGTAATAAATTTTATAACTGTTTCAAGGTGGAAGAAATCTGTTAAATAAAATATAGGAAGGGTTGAGATTTTACCTGTTGGTTATATTATAGTTATAACGGAAGTGAGAATGCAACCCGTGTCCATTACCATCTTTCTGCCTACAGTTAACTATCATTTTTAGCATTCCAATCCCTTTGTAACGGCCATAATAAAATTTTCTTTTAAAAAAAGTAAAATTATTAGTATTAAATATTTTGTAATAATTTCTATTTTTATCCACAATTTTATCCAAGTTTTAATATTAAAAATTTTTTTGAAGATGTCAGAGTTTCCATGACGATAAATTGAATGTACGGAAATGTTTTGAAACTTGAGAGATTCTGGAATATGAAAAATAAAAAGAGTGAGAAGATTGTGAAAGGAAGGGAAGAGGGGTTATTTTGAAAGACATTAAAATGTTGGGAAGAGATTAAAGTTAGTATATGCTTAAGACATTTTAAATAATTATTTTTAAAAATATTTTTTTTATTATGTTCATTTAAATATATTTAAAAAAATTGCACAAAATTATTTGAATGCTTAAACAGAAAATAAATTCGTTTGTCTTTGTCATAATTGTAGTAGGTGAGGATAATTTAATTATAAAGTCAACTGTAATATTAATAATTTTAAAGAATAATCTAATCTCTCGATATAAAGGCGGAATATAACTTCTTTTCGGCATATGTATCCCTACTTTAGGACTATTTTATATTTAAAAAAATCGTGACATTTTTTCGAAACATCAAACTGAGCCAAAATCCTTGCTTCTACCTTTGTACGAGCAATTGTTAGTTTCTTTATTAGTGTCCTCCTTCTCTCGACCATTGAAAAATTGCACCATCAAAATTTCTTATTATTAAGTATCTCCTGGTTGGTTAGGTTACTTTTGTGTTTCCCCTGTCACTAATTACGAGAGATTTATTTTAAATATCTTAATCAAAAATTTTTAATCAGTTTTATTTTCGTCTTCCTTTCTATTGCTTGTGTCACCAATTGAAAATAATATTCAATTGTTCGAAAGTTTATGTGAATTTTCTTGTATTCATGGATATTGTGATGAAAGAAAAGGGTGTAACAAATTTTTAAAAAAAATTTAAATAATTTTAAAGTTTATGTATTTGTTCTCCTGGTTGGTTAGGCGCCGGATGTGAACTTTGTGTTTTGGGAATGGAATGTGAGACAACAGAACCCCAACTTTCTTTAATTTTACCTCAAGCAGGGCCCTTAAATTTTGGAAATTTAAGTAACCAAGAAAAGGAGGATTTACCTAAATTTGTCTACGCTTATGGAAATGATTTTCCAAAGTTTTTTTAGAAAAAATATTTTTATAAAATTTTATGTTCCTTTAGAGTAAACTATTCCTGTATTTTTGGTTCAACAATTTCTGTCAGAGGTCAATGGATCAGTACTTCTCTTATACGTTGTGAATATCCAACAAATATTTTAATTGGACCTTCTAAATTAACTTTTGGATTAATTCCTTTAGATTCCAAACAAGTTGTTGCGAATAGTCTAGATTGGCCAACGGTAAAGTTTAGATTGATTAAAGGTTGTTAAAAACTTTTGGCTATTTCTTGATTGGAAGGGGGAGGGTTGAATTATGACGGTTTTTGTTTGTGATGTTTCAATTTATTTAAATAATTCTACAAAATATCTTTACTTTATTAAAAACAATCTACAAATAATCGAAATTAACGGTCATTCATTTCTAAAATTTGTGGACAATTTTGTGAATTATTTAACGAAATTTATCATACATATTTATCAAATAATTTTTCAAATTTTTCCTTTTTATTTTTCCAGACTCATTTTACATTTTTCTCTAATAATTGTTCACCTTCCTGCAAAGGCCATTGTTTAGGACCTCTTTGTTTATGTCCATTTAATAGGACAGGTCTTCAATGTGATCAACCATTTAATAAATTAACATTAAATAATACATTTATATTACAAAAATTTAATGGAAATATTGAGAATGAATTTATTGAATTTATTCCATATATTTTTAAATTACCTATTGAGGTAATAAAAATTGAATTAAAGTTATTTTTAAAATTAAATTATACATTAGATTAACCCTTCAAATGCACGTCTCTTTTTAGAATCTGATATAGAAGGGGGTGGTGGTGGATTAAAATTAGATCCATTTCAAGAACAAATTTATTGGTCTAGGTATTTATAATTAAAAAAATATTTTTTAAATTAATTTCCAAAAAAAGTTCATTGGGTCGAAGCAAACCTTATTTAATTTCTTTGAAAATAGAAAATGATGGAGAGGAAATTGGAAGTCATCAATTAATTAATTGGACTATTAAAGTTAATCCAAGCTATTCGGCTGAATTAGAAAGAAGTTTAACATTAGTGAATCAAACAAATGGGAGGGAGTTGAGTGGAAAAATAAAATGGGGTAAAAATATAAAAATTTAATATGTGTCAATAATTGGACCTCTATTTTGTAGACATTTTTAAATCTTTGTATTTATTATACCAGCCCTCGTTATTAGCGTTCTTGTTAATAGCAACTATATTCTTTTACTAGTTAGATATAGGAGGTCCACTTATTCATATAAATATTAAAATTTAACTATAATAAACCATTTTTAAATTTTAATAGAAGGTATTTCTAATAAAAAGCCGCCTTTTGCATTTAATTCAAGTCTTCCTTTGCTTATTCATATTTATGCCACCGATTCTGCTAGACCTGTTCCTCTTGAAGATTTGCCAATTTGGACAGGGCGATCTAGAAGAAGGGATGATGAAGAGGGTGGTGATGGTTTTTGTTGCTTCAGACGGTTGCTTTACCCTTATTTGGGCACTGCAGAGAAAATAGCTATTGTTAGTTATTTATCTTAAGTAGAATAAGCCGGGATATTTGGGAGTTAAATACAAAAGATAACTAAAATAAAAATAATAACTAAAATATCCTTGTATTGGAATCATTAATGTAAAATCAAAATCTCCCAAGTATCCTGCCAAATTTTAGATTCTTTCACACTCAAAATAATAAATAAAATCCAGACTGTCAGACATCCAGGCTCTGATTTGGAAGAACATTTACATAGTCGTGATCTTCACGATGAGACAGATGCTCTCGAATGGACACAAGAACGTGTAGAAATAACTGATTATTTAAACGAAGTTCAACCAAAAGAATGGGACCAAAATAACAAAAGTTTAACGTTAAATTACTCTTTAAGACTTTCTCCTTTGGGTGGAGATTGTAAGGATGGATGGCGTTTTGAGGTTCTTGAACCAAGAGAATTTATTTTTATCGTTGAAAATGATAAATTACAAATGTTGCAAGACAAACCTGTTAGTTTTGAAAATATTTTTTGATAATTAAAAGTCTTTCTTTGGGTTTAGAATAGACCGAAAAACTGAGACAAGGGAGAGAATCATTCTTTATGATTTCCTTATAGAATAATCTTGTTAACTCAAAACCTTAAGTGTTTCTATTTGCTTCAAGCACCCTATTCCTTCTCAATTTCTCGAAAGATAAAAATTGCTTATATATTATTTTATAGGGAACGTATTTTGTAAAACTTAAATTCCAATCATTTGGTGATGTGGAAATTTCTGAAGAGAATAATGCTCGAATACCGTTACGTGTTGTATTTATGTGTATGCCTACTGGACAAAGCCTCACTATAGAGTAATTTTTGAATTAAATTTAAATTGTTAATGACGGTCTCCCTAAATATATCCAAATCCCCCATATATTAGTTGTTTATAAACTCCGAAATTTATTTTCGGGATTAACTTTTATTAAGAAAACATTTTCAGACAAACACTTGTTGGCTTAATTTTTCCTGGAAAGGAGGAAATCAAAGTAGTTACTGGAGCTAAATTAAATCCAAAGCGTTTATTTGTTGATTTAAACAAAAATCCATTTAATGTAATTTCGGTAATTTTTTTTATTAAAAATTTTTAAAAATTATTTTTTAAAGTTAAATATTTATTTACCTAATGATTTATCAAATAAATTACAAAAAGATAATTTAAAAGAAACTGAATCTTTTTTACCTTTTACATTAATTTGGATTAATCGACCTTCTCAAAATAATTGGCGATTTTGGTTAAAATTAAAATCAGAAGAAATTGAAAAATACAAAAATATATTGAATGAAAGTGGGGGAAATGTTGATGGAGCTTTTTTAATTAAAGGAAATGAAAATGTATTTAATTAATTAATTAATTAGTTAAGATATGTAGGTAGTACAAATGGGGAAGAATCAATTTATAAAATATTTTAATTATTATCTTTCATTATAACCAAATCAATTATTCCATTTTCCCTACCTCACGTTCATATGAAAGTAAGATTCTAGGACTTTTGGCAGCTGTTCACCATGGTATTGCCGAAAATACCGACTCGATATTATTTGGTATTGACCGCCACTAGTTCAGAGTTTGATCTTTTATCTTAAGCGCAACCCCTGTCTTATTGCAACCATCATCTTTCATTTTCGAGAACCCTTAACCTTTTCCCTCACTTTAACCTCCATTTAGGAGAATATACTACTTCTTTTGTCCTTTATTTTAACCCTATTTTCACATGTTCTCTCAATTTAAAATTAAATAATTATTTAAAAAATAATTATTTTTTAAGTTAATTCTGTCAGTTCCATATAGAATTCAACAAAACAATTTAAAACAAGAAAATGACCCTTCTTTATTTTTCTTTACTTTGGTGGTTAAAGGAATTGGTGGAGGTACTAATTCTTTACATCCAACAGATGTTGAATTATTTACTCAAGAACGAGAACAATATTTTGCAAAAACTCTTTTTTTAAATAGTTTTGGATTTTTTGAAAAATTTTTTTAATTTTCTTTTCAGCTCCAGAACAGTTTGGACCTCTTTTTGCTTCCCTCTTTCAATTAAAAATCCGCTCTCGTCATTTCCTTCCATTTACTAAATTAATTAGAATTAATCCATTAGATAATATTTTTATTGTTGAATTAATTCCAAAACCTTCACAATATTTTACTTTTGATGGAAATCAATTTAATTCTGAATGGCAAGGGATGGAAAGAGTTGACGATAAAGAAGAGGTGGAAATTATTTATTTTTTTAATCAACAAAAATACGGGATAAATAAACAATAACCTTTTTGCCAATTCGGAGGGAAAATTAAACACCTTTCTGTTTCTGACCTATTCATGTCGTTGTTCAGACTGTGGGTTTGTTTGGAACTCAGGATTTTTTTGAATAAAATAGCAAGAATTAAGCATTATAGGATAACAAAAAATAAATTAAAATAATTTTAAAATAACTTTATTCCTTAATTCTTATTAAAATAAAAATATAATTAACTCTAATTATAATTTAGTTATCCATTTCCTTAAATTTATAACCTTAATAAATTTAACTAATTTAATTTTTTTTCTAGACTTCATTATTCTCTCCACCAATTGTTCATTTCCGTCCAGCTGTTTTTACTCCTCAATCTCTCTCCAACTTTGTTGATGTTGTTTATGTCCAAGGATCAACAAATTCTTTTGTTTCTGTTCAGCCTGGATGGAATTCCAATAACCAAATTTTGGATTTTCCAATGTCCAATTTAAATTCAAGTCTTTGTTTAGGATGTGGATTTAGGCAATTAATTAATTTAAAACAAAGTTCTATGGAAACAAAATGTGATGCAATGACTGTTTCTGTTCCTTTTTGGTCTGCCCAACCTATTGGACATTCTCCAGCAATTTTGAAATTCTCCCAATATTTTTTGTTAACTTCAGAAAATAATAAAATAAATAATGAAGAGGAAGATATTGGAGAGAATGGAGAAGAAGAAGATAATAAAATATTAAATAATGATAATCAACAATTTAAATTTCCCCGAATTTGCCATCAAAAAGAAGATGAAAATGTGGACGGGCAAGGTAGGTAATGAAGTCTTCAGGATTTATGACTTTCCTGGCACCATGACTGAATTTCTTCTTTCTTTCTGATAAGAATAGAAAAACCTCATAGGAGGACAATTCTTTAAAAGTTTAGAGAATTTTAGGGGAATTTCTCTTAAATGACGTTTTGTTCTTCTCTATCAACAACATTAAATATAATAACCATAGTCTCGTTTTCAGGTCTTCTACCATTTGCTATTCGAACCCATATTTTACAAAATTGTGCATTATCTCATCTTCGTATCTGTCGCCAACTTTATAGTCCATCAGGCCCTCGTTGTCAAAATTGGTGGAAACAAATACCCGATTCCTTACTTTCAATACATTCTATCGCCCAATTTATTCTTTTATCAGCTAATTGTAATAAAGAAAAGAATGGTCCAAAAGAAATGCTAAAATTAATTAAATGTATTCGAAAAATTGATTGGAATTGTCCTTTACATCCTATTGAATCAGAAATGGCACCCCACATTGAAGGACAGATTTTTAATCAGGTAAATGACAAAAAAAACGGTTTACTACCATTGAAACTGGAAGTAAATCAACACTTCCTCCTAATTAGTTAGATCAAGAGTGATTAATTATAATGACTCCCAAGGTTATTCCTAATCAGTACAAGCAAACTTTATTAGAATTTTCTTTGTGAGGAGTTAGGCTCTAATCACACTTGGTGTGTCCAATAGACAAGTTGGCATGATTAAATTTATGGTAAACTTTTGATAGAGTTCTCCAAACAATATATTTTATTTGCCTCAAGGCAAATATTGAAACTGGAAATATTGAAACTGGAAGTGATGATCACCTAATGGTTCTATATATTTTTTATTTTTTTTTGTTTCTTGTAGTAATTCAAAAAGAGGCTTTATCAACGTTTTAGGAAAAAACATTTTAATTCCTAAAATTTACTTTAATAATTTTTTAAAAATAGATTGGCTATACAAAACCCTTCCGTTCCGGACTTGGATTATTATTTCCAGCATTGGGCCTAATAGAAGCTCAATTATTAAATTTCCCTACACTCTTGGCTGATTTTCTTCAACAATTAAAAGTTTTGAAATTTTAAAAAGATTTAAATTGAAAATATTTTTTTAGAAAATATTTCCTCAATCAATTTTTTATTCACTCACTTCCGAACGTTTCTATAACCAATTTATAACAGCAATAAGTACAAATTCACCTAATGGTTCTAGTGTTGATTGGAATGAATTGGATGTTTCTCTTGGAGGTTTTTTAATTATAAAGAAAATATAGCAATTCTCCTACTTATTTTATCCCTGGGAGTTGAATACTTCTAAATGTGGACCAACTTTCGTGTGTGGAATAAGTTAAAATTAAAGGGGAAGTTTTTTTATATTAAGTTTGGAATTCCGGAAAATATTAAAAAAATACTTAATAAATTACAACCAAAATTTATATTATTTTTTAATATTTTCGAGAACAAAATTGTGTAAAAATCTATTTTTTAAAATAAATTTTTAGCTTTTTAGAAATTTGTTTTAAATATTAAAAAATAATTTAATATATTTTAATAGATTTACGTCCTTCTTCTGAAGAACTTATTAAACTTTGGAATTATCTAGTACAGCTTTTAAATGGAGGGCAATTAAATTTATTAATAAATGGGACAGAATCTAATTTAATGATAAAAAATTTAAAAGAATTAATTATTCGCTCTGATCGACTAAAAACTGTTACTAGACAAGTAATCTTCTAAAAATTAAAAAAATATTTTTTTTCTTTTCAAAAAAAAAAGTTTGGAGCAGACAATCCATTTTCATTATTTCGAGATGTTTTAAATAAAATTTTCGAAAATATTTCTTTTAATTCTGACAAAACAAATGTGACGGCTGAAGGGGACATTCAAGAACAAAAAATAGCTTGGGCCGATGTACATGTTGAGCCGCTAGAACCGATTGAGGGGTTGGAATTTAGGTAAAAGAAAAATTTAAAAATAAAATAGAGAAATATACTTTGACTAACCAAGTAAACTTTTTTCTAAAATAATTACCAAAGTAAAGTACCAAAATATTTTTTAATGCTGAGATAATTATCTACCTAGGATTAGTCTTTCAATGAAAAGGTTAATTAATGAAAGAGAGTATTTGTTTAAATTTCAGGAATTTAAATTCTGAAATTTTTAATTCAAATTTTCAAACTTCGAAAATTCTGAATTTAGAAAATTAAAAGATATTTTTGTTTATTTTATAAGCATTACCCTCATCTAAATTTTATTTTGATAATTTCCTTATTTTTTATTTTAATTATATTTTATTTTTTAGCATTTCTGTAACCATTCAAGCTCGTCAAGTAAATTAAAATTAATTAAAAACATTTTAAATATTTTCTTCTCTTTTTTCAGTCATTAATTAATAAATTAGAATCAATTCAATTAAATCTTCGTTTTGGGCAATCAAATAATTTAAAATTCCGTATTGGACCTATTTTTAATTCAAAAAAAGAGCCAATGAATTTACGTGCTGGAGAACGTCTTCGAGTTGAATGGACTGTTGTACCCGTACCTGAATTTCGTTTAACTGGTCCGATACTAAAAAAAGTGGGGATTAAATTAATTGTTTTGCTTTAAATAAAAATTATTATAAATAATTATTGTTAATGTGATAAAGCGGGAAGATGATAACAAAATTCTATTTCTAAACTGTCCTTGGAATTGGGGTTTTATTATTGTCTCAAAGTAAGAGCCAATCGAAAAATTTCTTGAAATTTGGTCAACACTGAGATTTTCTTCTTAAAAATCTTTCCTTTTTCAGATAGATTTAACATTTGCTTACCAACTTGGAGGAAGAAGATTAGCCCAAAGACTTAATTCCCCTTCAATTAAAATATTACCACAACCTTCTCTTCGTTTACTAGCTTTTGGACAACCAACAATTCCAACTTCTCTACCTGGATCTCCTCCTTTTAGTTTAATGCTTTCTGCCATAAATTCTGGATATTCAACATTAAAAATGGTTAAAGGAATTCTTTTGTCATTAAAAAATTTTTTTAGGTTCAACTTCTTGAACTTCGACCAAATTTTTCTTTAATTGGAAATGAAAATAGACAATCTTCAATTGATTTTAAAATTGATGGAATTAATTTGGAGAGTTTAAAAGAATTAGGGAATGAAGGAATGGCAGAATCTCTTTCTTTTGGACAAATTAAATCTGGCGAGGCTTCTCATTTATTTTTGAATATTTCTTTGGAATATAATGATGATAGACAATATAAAATTGAAGTAAAAATAATATTGAGCTTCCCTTTAATTTAATTTATTTTTAAAATTAGAAATCAGCACTTTTTCGGAGCTTTTCTGCTGTTGTTTCTGTTGACGGTTCTCTTCTTCCTCCTGGTCAATTTGAACAAAAATTCTTTTTAATTCACGAAACTACACATAATCATGCAATGTTAATTGTTTCGGAATATTCTAATCCATTTCCTTTATATTTATTTTCCAAAAGACATAATTCATTAACTCCCTTAACTACATTACAATTAATTGAGGTAAATATTTTGTTTTTAAAAACAAATTATGATTCTACAGGAAAAAGAATCTCGCCCACAAATAAATGGACATTCATTCCTTACACGTATTTTTGCTCTCCGTCGTCTTTCACTTATTTCAACATCCCAAGAAGATGAAAATTTAAGATCAAGTGTTGGTGCCATTTTTGCTTCAGTAAATGTTGGAACAGCGCAGACTTTTGAGAATGGGGCAAAACTTTTGAGAGTAGCAGAAATAGGTCCACAGGGAAGAAGAAGGCCAATAAATATGAGTTTGGTTTGGATTGGAAGAATTAGTAATGAAAAGGTAAGTTTAAGAGGGAGAGGGAGAGAGGTGAAGTGTCATTCACTCTTGAAAGAATTTTCTTTAAAAAATAATCCTAAAAATTTACTTCAGACAACACTAATTAATTTCATTGATTTGCGTGCTTCTCCAGCCATTCCCCAACTTATTTATGAATTATTATTTGGTTTACCCGAACATTTTAATTTACCTTTCTTCTCTCAACCATTTTATCAATTAAATTTGGCTTTACCTGTTAAAATAAATGGAAAACAAAAAGTTTTGGCTAGAATGGAAGCTATATCTCCAACAAATAAGCAAATAAAATATTCTTTATTAACCACACAAATGAATAGTACATTAAGTATTGTACCTTCAACAGGTGTTTTTTAAAAGAATTACCTATATTCTCTGTTTGAAAGGGGTTCTTTCTATTTCTCATTTTGGATCGGAAAAAATATCTTAATACTTTCCAGAGAGGACATTTCTGTTAAAAACTTTGATTCAGAAATAACTTTATAAGGAAAAGAGAGATGATAGTTTGATAAAAACTATCACCTTTTTGTATTAAAATAAACAATTCCTTAGGTGATATTGTCCTGTCTGACGATTTATTAGAACCTTACGAATATTGTCTAAATGTTGTAGCTACAGATTCAGAAGGACAGAGTTCTCGAGTTCCATTTCAATTAAATATTTTAAAAAGAGAAAATGAAGGAATGACAGAAGAATGTCAATTATTTAATGAAGAAAGTAATAATCTTTACAATAATGAATTTAAACCTATAGAAAAACAAAAAGAAGAAAAAGACTTCTTTTATTTTACTTCTACTACTACAACAATTCAATTAACCAACAACAAAATAGAGGAAGAAAAAATAACAACAATTCCTTTAATTATTTCATCAGAACCTTCAATCTCTGCTAAACCTATTTTTGTACATAAAATTGTTGGCGATTCCACACTTTCTCCTTTAACAACATTAAAGGGGAAATTGGCAACTGTTGGGGATTCTCTTTTAGAAAAAGAATTGAAAGGAAATGAAACAGAGAATATATATTCTTTAGCTTCTACAAGTATTTTACCTCCTTTAGAAGAATCACCTTTAAATAATCTTCGAACAGTACAACCACACAGATTTAGTACAAGACAACAATCAGGATCTCTTAAAATTGCTGGCCTTTCTGGAGGAGGTGTTGGAACAAGAATTGGACAGAACAATGTAGATAATATATATATTTTGATTATAAGGGACTCATTTTCTCTTATGAGAGAATCCGTTTAACTGAGGTTTTCCAAAAATGATAATAGAATATGAAAAATAGGTTATAAGAACAACCATCTGCCGATCCTTAACGATTCCTTTCGGAGTTATTTATAGTAAAAAGTGATCGACAAATAGCAGAGATCGTCATCAGGTAAAAACTTGGGAAAACTCCAATTTTTTTTAAATTTAAAGTGTATTTGGGGTTAACAATTAAATCTATTACCTACAGTTCAGTTTTAAATCTATTCAATTCAAAGGGACGCAAAATTAACGGATCAAGCATTCAAAGAGAAAGTAAAGGTGATATGGCGAGCCAAGCAAGTGCAACAACAATGGCTGAAATGGCATGCCGACTCAGATCAACAAAACCTATTTGGGCTTTGATATGTGATATGGCAAAAACTGTATATCGTTCAACTATGATAAATGCTTAGAAAATAAATTGTATAAGTGTTTAGTGACAACCTTTAAAGTTTTCATTTTTGTGTCCAAAAACAGAAAAAAAACAAAAATAATATTAAATTTAAATTCTAATTTTATGAAGGAAATTTTTAAAATGCCTGAAATTTTAATTGCCGCCTTTCTTCTCTTTCATCGTAATATTCAACCCCCTCTTCATCATCTTCTTCCTCACTTTCCAATTTAATATCTTCATTTATTTCTTCATCCCAAGCATTTGGATAAAAAGGAATTGGAGTCGAAAACATTCTTGGATCATAAACAACATCAGCCAAAAATAATCCATTTGGAGGGGCTAACTTCATTCCACTTTGATGATATTTTGTTGGGTCTGGGTCTTTAAGAAGAAATTCTGCAACAAATTTAGCGTGGTCTATTTTACGTGCTGCTAGGGAAATAAGTGAAACCATACGGCGAATCTAAAAAATGAAAATTAGAAGAGGAAACACTTAAATTTAACCAGAAAAGTGACTAAAATCCGAGAAAGTGTTCCGGATTTTTGGCGTAGCCAGGGGTCGATTTCAGGGGGGGGGCTAAAATAGGGTACACGCCAAAAGTACGGCGTTTTGAACGCAAATTTTGTGGTACATAATTTAATTTTTTCAGCGTCACAGATGAAATTTTTTTAATTTGGATGTCGTAAGCGAAAAAATTTAATTTTTCTTATCATCTTTCTCACGATATTTTTCTCTATTCCCCAATTCAGGGGGGGCTATGGCCCCAGAAGCCCCCCTTGCAAAATATCGAAATACCAAACCAGACATATGTAAATGAAAGATTTTCCAAAATTAATTCAAAACTTTCTTGTTAAATTTAAATTCAGATATGTAAAAGGAAAAGTCCCAACCTGTTGCCTCAAAAATCCATGGGCGACAAACTCAATATTAAAATATTCGGCATCCTCATCAGGTAAAAAATAAGGCTCTCCTTAAATTTAATAATTTACATAAAAAATCATAATTAGAAAAAAACCTCTATAAATTTGTAAAAGTCTTGGCCATCTTCTATCCGTTGTAGTTTTGAAATTTTTTCCTTTTAATCTATCTCCCATTTTGTGAAAATAAAATGAAGCATAATCTAAACCCGGCCTTCTCAATATTGCACACATTTCATTGGCTTTTTCAACATTAAATGAAGGAGGTTGTGTCCAAGAATAATCAAATTCAGCTAAATCAATGAGTGATTGTTGGTCAGTTTGTCGACTTTTTAGATAAGCATCCATTGAATAAAAACGGCGAATTCGGTAAACATAACGTCTTCAAAATTTTAAAAATATTTTTTGAAATTTTTTACCCTTTTAATTTTTTCCTAAAATTTCTTTTTGCCTATGGTTAGATAGGGTAGGGGACGATTCAGTATCGCCGATTCAGTATTGGCCGATTCAGTATTTGGGCTTTTTTGCCATAACTTTTTGCTTGATCAATATTGTAGGGATTATTTTATATGATTTGATAGGTCTCGTGGTGCTGCATCTTTTTCATAATTGGACTGACCTGATCTGATCACTCTACAAAAAGTTATCACTGATAAACGACGTCACAGGCATAAAAAATCGGTTTTCACGCTGTAACTTTTTTTGTGATCATCAGATCAGATCGGGCTAATTATGAAAAAGATGTCGAATCTCGAGACCTTTCGAATGATATGAGAATTATTCAAATCGGTCGTATATCAGGAAAGTTATGGCCATATACTGAATCGGCGATACTGAATCGTCCTTAACCGGGTTAGATACCATTAAAATCAGTAAAGTTGGAGTTTGAGGAAATTTTGGAAAAAATGAAAAAGGGAGACGAAAGTTAACAATAAGCTTGAAATAATTGAAGAAAGAAAAACCTGTAAGAGACATGAAAGTTAGGATTAAATCCTTTCGCCACGGGAGTAATTTCCAACAATTTCATTGAATGTTCAAAACCAACATTTTTAATTAAATCTTAAAAAATAATTTTTAACAAAAAATTTTTAAATTAAAAATACCATTAAAATCATCAACAAATTTTGATTGAGAAATTGGATTTTGAATAATTATTGAAGTACGTTCATTTGGGGGTTTAACCAAAAATGGCGTACGCAGAGCATGTACTTTGGCATCTGTTCTGAAAAGATAGATTTAGGTATTTTCGTATTTTCTTTTTTTATTTGATCAGTCTTGAATTATTTAACTTATGTTTGGAATTTAAGGGAAATATGTGTTAATCAATTAACCTATAACCCCTACTAGTCTTCTTTAACTATTTTGTGGGTCATTCGCATTTTTACAGCCAAAACATTAAATTAAAAAGGAATTCTGCAGCAAAAATAGTAAGTAAAAATAACATCAAGTCCACGTTTAATATAACAATTTTTCCCGAATATCCTCAAAAATAAAAATTTGTTTACCTACTAACTGTAGTTGAAAGAATTTTTGAACAATCTTCTTCAAATAATCTAGCCAAGCAAGATTCAAATAATTTGAAAACACTTGCTCCTGTATGTGGTGCTGCACCTTTTGCCATTGAAGAAAATCTAGAACCATCATATCGAAGCCAAAATAAAAATTTACGAAAAACAATATCCTCTTGCATTAGAATTAAATAGGCATCTTAAAAATATTTTTATTAGAATAATTTTAAAATACGTAAAATTATTCCGACAGAAAATGGTAAGTAGCAAGAACTTAGCCTGGGGGTCGATTTCCGGGGATAAATTGTGTGTGCGCCAAAATGGCGTTTACCTTGGCGTTCCGAACACAAATTTTTTGAACATATTTTTATATTTTCGACGTCGCAGGCTGAAATTTTTTGATCTTGGTATATCCGGTAGATCCAGATTATATCCGGTAGATCCAAGAGTAGCTAGAAAGGCCAATCAGTAGTTAGAAAATTGTAAGTATAAACTGTAAAAAATGCCAACACAAAGAAAAGTAAAAATAGAGATACTGTACATTTTAAAATATCTTTTAAAAAATAAAATCTACAAATAAAAATCCTTTATAAAAAACACAAAAGAAATACTATTAAGAATCAAATATTATAAATATAATTTTATTTAATTATTTTCATCAATTTTTATCATTAATTTCAATTTCAATATTAAATTGTTCTCCAAATTCGCCTAATAAAGAATTAAAAGAATTGGCTGGATCAGTTTCCAAATGAGAGACCTTTGAAAAAATTATTTTTTTTAATAATTTTTATTAAAATAATTCACTTCAACAGCATGAATAACAATTTTCTCAGGACGGTCAGATTCAGAATTTGTACGGTAAATGTGGATAAAAGTTGTAGATTTTGAGGCAATGAAGGCAAAAACAGGCTTTGCATAAAACAATTTTTTGTTTGTTGATTTTACTTTGATTGCCTATAAAATGGGGGGATTTTTTTTGGAAATTTTATTAAAAACTAAACAATTCTTTGTTCTCCCAAATTAGTAATTTCAATAATTCTAAAACCTCCTCCTTTAGTGTATTTTAATTGTTCGGGATATAAACTGAGTTTGATTGGTCTACTCTTGAATTTAATAGGTTTATCCACATAATTAAATCCCACAATTCTTTCCGTACTGCAATCCGTCTTGGAATTTGTTCTGAAATTGACACAAAGATATTAAGTATTTTAAAAAATTAAAAATCTCTCAACAAAGGCCTTAAGGTGCCTCTTAAAAGTTCTCTGTTATTTACATGAACTTAAACAAACCTACTAACAGAAGTACTTGTAAGAATCTGTTTTGAAGTCCCTTGCTCATTAAACAATCTAGTCGAACAATTTTCACATAATTTACAAGTACATACTATTCCTCTCTCAGATGCTGTATTTTTAGTATTTGATGGAAATAAATAACCATCACATCCCAGCCAAGACATTAATTTTCGGAAACCCCAATCTCCTTGCATTTTTCCTTAAACTTTAGGCTCAGATTTTGTTTAAAAAAGGAAGTAAAAATGAGATGTTAAACTCAAAAATAATTTCAAAACAAAATTATTATATTATTTATTGAGAACAATATACATATATCACATATTCGAGCAATTCCTATACAATTTAAAAAGAAACAAGGAAACGAGTTATACATCACAATTTGTACATACCAACAACAAATGGGAAAATGAGTTGGGAAAATAGGGATGAATTCTATATATACATACAACAAGCATTGTGGATGAGTTTATGCAAGTTTTATATCTTTCTAGCTTCAGAGGATTGCTTCACACATCTTTTCATCTTCATGTTCTTCTAGACCATCGGTTTACGCGCTGCTGGTCCTTGGCTTGCTGAGCGGCGTCCCGCCGAGCTGCGGCTACCCTTCTTGCCATGGGATCGAGCACCTCTTTTGCCCCTCTTTGACTCGGTTCCTGCTTCAGGTCCGGCTCCTGCCTTCGAATCAGCTCCTTTCTTCTTGTCTCGCCTTCCCTTGGATGAAGCGCCCTTGGATGCTTTGGAGCGGCTAGAGCCTCCACCTCTCTTGCCCTTGGGTTTGCTGCTACTTTCGCTCTTTGCCATGCCTTCACTGGTGAACTCGATCCCGTAGTTTTCGCGCAGATAGGTGTTGGCGTACTAAAAAAAGTAAAATATAATCGAGTAGACAAAAATAACAATAAAAAGTTTTAATAAACTTACAAAGCCGGAGACGAACATGATGATTGCGGCGACCAAGTAAAGCCACGCTGACATCTTGACGAAGTTGTGTTGCTGACGATTTCTTCTGCGAAGACTGGAACTGGCGTGAAGAAGTGATGGGTAATCGTTCCGCTGCTAGAGATGATTTGAGGATTTTCTAGAAATTGTCTACTTTTATAGTCCACTAATGATGGTTCTAAAACCTAATTATAAAAACATTTTTCGTGAGAATATAAATCTCTTCCTGTCCAAAAATCTCAAAGCAGCGTTCTAGTGTCAATTGCCAATAATGTTGTTGCAATCCAGCTCAAGTGGATGGCTCATATGGTCTTCTCCTGGCGCAAACTTCTTTGTGGTTGTTGTTCTTCTCTCTGTGCTATCAATTCACTCACTTCTCGACTGCTGTTGTTGCAAAAAGAAAAAGGTGAAATTCTTTAGATGAATCACGTTATAAATTTTTATCAAATTTAGAAGCGACACGATAAAGTAGTTGTGGTTGAGGAGAAAAAGGCATCAGGTCCAATTTTTTTAGAAAATTATTAAATTTTATCTCCCCGATTTCTAGGCGATGAACATCAAAAACGCGAATTAAAGTCAAAACCTAAAGCTAAAGACAAAAAGACATCTCAAAAGCCTAGCAAAGAAGCGAAGCCATCGTCTAAATCACCGCCTAAAAAGAGCAAGGAACCGGCAAGTGTACCTAAATTGAAGAATGACCGCAAAGATCAGCAAGGAATGGGCACAGGTCTCGACTACCAAACACTTGAAAATTTGGATCGTAACATTTTTGTTAAAAGGAAGAAAGGTAAAAGTAAGCAAATAAACCTTAATAAAATTTCAATTTAAGGTGGTAGCAGTCCCAAAACCCAAGCTGGGGGTCCATTGCCAAAGCTAAAGGAAGAAGAACATGATGCTGGAATGGGAGGCGGTTCAGAATACAAAACACTTGGAAATTTAGACAAGGACATCTTTGCGAAAAACGAGAAAAAGACAAAGCCTCTCCCAAAGCCGAAAACAAAGGACGAAAGAGATGATCAACAAGGCATTGGCGAGGGGGCTGACTATCAAACTCTGCAAAATCTCGATAAAAATATATTCGTCAAAAGCGAAATTCAATCAGAGGAGAGCGAATACGATAAGAAGGTTAAAAAGAAGACAAAGAAAAAGATTGAAGAAGAAGATGATGATGAAGGAACGAAGAGTGAACATGACAGGAAAACGAAGAAAAAGGCTCCCGTGAAAAAGACAAAGCCTCAACAAAAGCCTAAAACAAAAGATGAGAGGGAAGATCAGCAAGGCCTTGGCGAAGGAGAAGATTACCAAACACTGCAAAATCTCGACAAAAATATATTCGCCAAAAAAGGCAATCAAAAAGAGGAGACCGAGGAAGGGACGACAAGTGAACATGAGATCAAGAAGACGAAGAAAAAGAAGAAAGTGAAAAGTGATGAGGACGTGAAAGGAAAGAAAAATAAAAAGGGACCAACTAAAGAAACTAAAAAAGCGGTGAAGAAGAAGCCAGTATCGGAGACGAGTCTTTCAAGGTGAAATAAATATTGAATTAGGTATTAAACAAGGGGATGATTTCAGAGTATGTTTAATCCCTTTTAAGGGAAAAGGTGAGAAATTTGGAGTTGAGGACGAAAATGGGTGGGACGGTTTCATTGAATGAGTTGAAATTATTCCTTCCCAGTCTTTTGGGAAAACTCCAATTTTAGGAGTGTAGATAATCTTTGTTTAATTTAATTTTCTTTTTTAAACAGATCAGAAGTTAGTCCAGATACAAAGAAAACCAAAACTAGTGGCAAAGTCAAAACACGTCATAATAAGACTTATTCTTTGCATGGTCTAAGCGAGTTAGAATTAGATCCGGATTTGGAAGATGAAGAATAAATGAACGGGATAAATGAATAATAAATAGAATGTATATATTTGATTTATGTATTTAATTTGTTCTACATATATGAAAATCTTTTTTTTAATATACATATAAACTTTAAATAATTGTTAAATATTTGTTTGTTTATTTATTCTTGCTATTATTCTTTTTGTTTAATAAATGCTTTTACACCTTTGATAAAATTGATAAAATTATTTGATGATAACAAAATCAATTATTTGTTTCAGTTAATTAAATGGATAGAATGTCCTTTACCAATTTATATTGTTTTACGAATTGTTAATTTTAATTAGAAATAAATAACTACAATAACTATAACAATAATAACTCAAAAACATCAGTAACTACATACTAAAAATTAATACCCCCTAAAATTAATTCAGGATAAATAATTGAATTTACAAACTACTATATATTTTTGTAATTAATTTTTATTTGACATTCCTTTGTAATCACATTTAACACTACGATGTACCTACATGTGATTGTCTTAAAATTTAAAATATTTTATTCAATAAGTCCATTATATTAATAATTAACCTCTCTAATAATTACCACCTAATTTTCTACGTGTAATTTTAAAAATACTAAAAAATTATTATCAAATTTAATTATTGGCACATTTTAGAACTTAATATCAAAAAATAAATCAACAGATGCCGTATTTATCCTAAAGTGCGACTCTTTCTATTAGACTGACCCTTTCTAATAAACCGACCCCCTAGAGGATGGTTGAAAAATAAACCGACCGTCGCACTATTAGGAAGAATACGGTATATGTAGCTCAGTACGTCTTCCCTAATAATTACTTCCTCTAGAGAGAGATTGAAACAATAATTATCCAGAGTAATTACGTAGTATATATTTTTTAAAATATTCTCTGTTATGTATTTAACTTTAACAAAGTTTTAATTAAAAAATATTCTTTTATTAAAAAATTTCGAAAATTTCTTTTAATTATTTTTCTCTATAAATATTTAATTAATTGAGAATTTATTTTTGTTATTATTTTTCTTCTTTTAATTTCCCTACTTTCAAAAGGTTTTCCCTGAAAAATAACAAAAAATCCACGAGAAAAGCTTACTAGACGATGAAAAATATTAAGATATTGTCGAAAAATTGGAAAGGATGGAAGGGAAATAAATAAATTGTTTTGGCTATTTTTTGTTGATTATTTTTGTTGTATGTATGTACTAAATAGTGCATAGTACACACATTTATTTTTTACTTTTTTTTAGTTTTTCTATTTATTTTTTAGAATAATGTAAAAACTGTAAATCCTATCCTTAATTTATAAAAGAATGCCAGGAGGTTTAGAGCTTCTTAAAAATTTTTTTAAATCATTTCATTTCAATCCTTTCCAACCCTTTAAAAATATAACAATTATTATATTATATAAAATATTAAGCTCAATTAAATTTAAAAACTCATATCTGCCGGCCGAAGGCCGGCAGCTTCCCCGAAGCCTGACATCCTGGGGGGTACTTTTTACGGGGCATCCAGGAAAACTATAGAGATTTTCCTGCGATGAAGTCTTGGCACCGAAACGGCCGCGGTCACGTACCTATCTCGTGAACCAGAAGTCGGAGCGGAAAGGGTCTGCTTAGAGGGGCCTGGTCTACTATTAGGGGGTTTCAACAAAAAAAAAATTTTGAAAATCGGGTGAAGTCCCGGGGACTTATGGGCGCGCAAAAATTCACCGAATGTCCGTGAATTGTCCAATTTTGTCGGACAAAACGTTGTTTTTAAGGTATATCTCGGGAACGGTTGGGAGGATTAAGATCGGACCTGGGGGGTATTAGGTAAGTGACTATGGGGAATTTTTTGGGATAGGCCATTTTGGTGCCGCACTTGAGTGTGGCACTGAGATGGCCGGATGAATATTTCAACGCGTTATAACGCGTCTTTGAGAAGTGGGGGGTCTTGGGGCCTGGGAGTGATATTGTAGTGTGGGATGTTAGAAAAATATTTGGTGTTGGACACTAGAGTCTCGGGTGAACTTTTGGGGGTGTTATGGGTCAAAGAGTCGGGGTCGAAAAGTCGACTTTTTGTAACGTGAATTGAAACTCGATTTCGATAGCCAGATCGAAAGAGCGTCCCCTGGCGGTCAGAAAAAGGTATAATATGTTGGGGGTCCACTTGAGTCTCAAAAAGTTATAGCCAAATTGGCAAAATGTCGCAAAACTTTATGAGACTCTAACGTACCGGGGAAATTTTTAAAAATTTTTCTGACACCGGATTCGTACTCAGCGCATGTCAGAGTACCATATAAGTCGAATTTTGGGTCAAAATTCGAAAATTTTGTCCCCGCCCTCAGAACCAAAGGGCGGGGACAAACCCCTTTTGGGGAAAATTCGGGAATTTTTGGGGGACCATAACTTTTTTTGGGGTGGAAGGAATTGGATGGGGGTTGCTTTATAAAATAGTATAAAAAATTAGAATTTTTTTGACTGAAGAAAATTTCGAAAAAATTCGAAATTGGGGGTGTAGGGGTCGAATTTCGAAAACCCGAAAATATTTCGGTTTTTCGAAAAAAATTCGGGATTTTTGCCGGCAGTTCGGGCCGCAATTATTTTTCCTGTTTAGTGCAGAATTTTCTGCATAGAATAGCTCTTTAAAATATTCAAAAAAGGTTAACTTTGGGAAAGTTATGATTTTTTGAAAATTTCGGCGATTTTCCCGGCCGAAATTTTCGACCAAAAAAATAATTTTTCCAAAATGGCCATAAATAGGCCAAATGATACATCAATCGAAAGCTCTCATCGAGCTGAGCATAAAAATATTTTTTGTATAATTTTCTGACCATTTTGGCAAAAGTTATAAATGGTCGAATTTTTGGGGGTGGGCGGTACCATACCCAGTGGGGTACCAAAAGAGTGGCACTTAATAAAAAAGACTTACGTTATATTGTAGAGCAGCCTCAACACCATCGAAAAATAGATATTCTGTTTGGGGGTCACTTGAGTCTGACCAAATTATGAGGGTCAGAGTTTTCGAGGGTGGGGGGATTTGGGGGCCGAAGGCCCCAAGCCGAAGGCCGAGGGGGATCTAAACGCTGCGTTTGGGGGGCCTTCGGCCCCCCCCCAAACGCCTCGGATAAACCCACCACAGCTACCAAAAGGCACAGTATCCGTCTAAACACTGGGTTTGGGGGGCCGAAGGCCCCCTAAACGCCCCGAATCAACCCTCAACAGCTACCAAAAGGCACAGTATCCGTCAAACGCTGCGTTTGGGGGGCCGAAGGCCCCCCAAACGCCCTGAATCAACCCATCACAGCTACCAAAAGGCACAGTATCCGTCTAAACGCTGGGTTTGGGACGCTGCGTTTGGGGGGCCGAAGTCCCCCCAAACGCCCCGAATCAACCCTCAACAGCTACCAAAAGCACAGTATCCGTCTAAACGCTGCGTTTGGGGGGCCGAAGGCCCCCCAAACGCCTCGGATAAACCCACCACAGCTACCTAAAGGCACAGTACCCGTCTAAACGCTGCGTTTGGGGGCCCGAAGGCCCTTTTTTTGGGGGGGGGGGGCGTTTGGGGGGCCGAAGGCCCCCCCCAAACGCCCCGAATCAACCCACAACAGCTACCAAAAGGCACTCGAAACGAAAAGGGGGCCGAAGGCCCCCAAAATCCAAAGCCAAGGATTCTAAATATATTTAACGTAAATCGCCAAGCAAAAAAGAAAATCTAGCGTCCTTTTAAAGCCGCAGGCTTTCCACGCACGTCCCTGGACGCGCCCCCAAAGCTCTAGCAGCGCGCGAAGCGCGCCCCAAAGCCGTCAGGCTTTCCAAAACCAAAAAGTATAGTATCAAAGGCTCCCCCCGATAAAACAACCCACAGTATCTTTACACCCACCCAGCTACTCACCCTTCAGCTGGTTTAATTTAAAAAAAATTAATTTTTAAAGATAATTAATTTTTTATCAGTAAAAAAGATGGGGTTATTTTATTTTTCAAAAACACATGTTTTACTATTTAATTATTTTTAAGAAAAAAAATTAAATATAAAATGAATGCTGTAGTTTATGGTTATTTAAATATTGATGGCTCTATTACTGATGAAAATCAACCAAAAATAAGTAAAGAAGCCTTTGCAGTAATTAAAAATAAAAAAATTGAAGAAAAAGAATTTTTGGAAAAAACAACAAAATTAAACGAAAATGAAACAAAAACAACTTTAATCGAAAAAAGAAATTTATTTTTGGGGTAAAAATAAATTTTTGGAAATTTTTTAAATTGTTATTTTTTAAAGGAGTAAATGCCAAACATTTTATTCGGCAGACCCTTTTGTTGTTTCTAGGGCTTTTATGCAATATATTTTTGATGAACAAGGAAATCGTTTTATTGACTGTATTTCTAATGTTCAACGTGTGTTTTTTTAGATTTTAAATTTGAAAAACATTTGAATATCTACTAGCAATTAAAAATTATTTAACTAGCGGGTTGGTTACCGTCTGTCTTTTAGTTTTATTTCCATACTAATTCTTCAAAAAGGAATCTCTCATTTCCTTACTAATTAATTTATATAGTCTTCCTAAACTTAATAATTAATAATAAGATTAGAAACTCAATGTAAAAATTGAAATTTCTAACAAAAATTATTTTTAATAATTTCGACTATAAATCCTTTTAATATTTAATATTTTCTTTAATTACCTAACTATTTATTTATAAAGATGTTGGTCATTGTCATCCACATGTTGTCCAAGCAATAGCAACCCAAAGTAGTTTATCTACTTGTAATATTCGTTTTGTTTCTCCAATTTTGGGAGAATGTTCAAAAGCTTTAATTAATACTTTACATCCTTCATTAAATACAATATTTTATTGTAATTCTGGTTCTGAGGCTAATGATTTGGCGTTACAATTAGCTAGGGATTGGACTGGGGGAAATGATGCTATTGTTTTAGAAAATGCTTATCATGGGCATATAACTACTGCGGTGAATTTTTAAGAATTATTTTAAATTTATAAATAATCTTTATTCCAATTTTAAGGCTCAATTAAGTCCATATAAATCAGAACATGGTGCTAATATAAAAAGACCTGAATGGGTACATATTGTAAGTAACAAGAATTATCTACATATAAATTTCAAAAAAATGTTTAAAAAAGGCCCCAACTCCAGATGTTTATAGAGGCAAATATCGTCTTTCAGATGAGGAACTTAATTCTCCAGATGCTCTAAAAGATGCCGGAGAATTATATTCAAAAGACATTTTTGTTTTACTTGAAGAATTAAACAAAAATGGAAGAAAGTTGGCTGCTTTCTTTGCTGAGGCTTTGCAAAGTTGTGGAGGACAAATTATCCCACCTCCAGGATACTTTCAATCTGTAGCTAAAGAAATACATGATAATGGGGGTTTAATGATTGTAGATGAAGTTCAGACAGGGTTTGGAAGAGTTGGAGATACTTTTTGGGCGCATCAATTATTTGGACATGGAGAGGAAGGTGGGAGGGAGGGGGTTTATAAAGAAAAAATACAATTGATTCCACTTTATAGCACCAAAAATATAAAATCCCATCCAACGTGAAGGCTTCCCATAAAAATATAAATGAATATAATCCATCCTATAGGTCAATTCCTTGTGATGAGGTTATAACGGCAATCAACTATATTAATTATTTTAAAAATATGTAGATATTCTATTTAATTTTAAGAATTTATTCCTGATATTTTAACAATGGGCAAACCAATGGGAAATGGTTATCCAGTTTCTGCTGTTGTTACACGGAGAGAAATTGCAGATAAATTATGTGGAAATGTTGAATATTTTAATACAGTATATTTATTTTTTAATAAATGAGAGTGGATAATTAAATAAATAAATATTTTGAATCTCTCCTGTATTTTTTAATTGGATAATTTATAATTATTAGAATTGTGTTCTATTTTTTATCCATTCTCTAATATTTTTATTTTTTTCAGTATGGAGGTAATCCAGTTTCTTGTGCCGCTTCTTTAGCTGTTTTACAAGTTATTGAAAAAGAGCATTTATTGCAACATTCAAAACAAATGGGAATTTTGTTTAAACAAAAATTGGAAATATTAAAGTCTAAATATTTTTGTATTGGCGATATTAGAGGTGTTGGAATGTTTTGGGGGTTGGATTTGGTTAAATGTAGAAAAACAAGAGAACCAGCAACTAATTTAGCTGGGAAATTGGTAAAGGAAATTATTTTGGATTTTGGAATTTGAATTAAAAAAAATAAAAATATTTAGAAAAAATGAAAAATTCTTTTAAATATTTTTAAAAATAATTTTATTTAATTACTTAAGATATTAAATTTAAGAATTATTTTAGAATTATGAATTTAGATTTATTGAAAAATATATTTATCAGAAGTTCAAAACTAAGATTTTTCTTGAAAATCTAAAAATATTATTAAAAGCCCTTTAAAAGTTGAAGGGAAGGGGGGAGGAGAAGAGACTACAAATTTATCAAATTAATAATTCAATTTTTATGAATTTATTCTAATGTTTTTAAACAAAAAAATATTTTTAATTATTCTTAGATATTAAAATTACGTAAAGAATATGGAATATTATTAAATGCAGATGGGCCGTTTGGAAATGTTTTAAAATTTAAACCTCCACTTTGTTTTAATTCTGATAATTTAGAAAACGTTATTAAAGCATTAGATGAATGTTTAAATGAATTAATTAATGAAAAAGAAGAATAAAAAATATTTTTTTTTAATTTTATTTATTTAAAATATACTTTTTTTATATTTGTATTATGTTTATAAAATATAAAATTGGAATGAAGAATAATTCTTAATTAGTTTTGATTAATTAGGTAATTTTTTGAAATTTTATTTTTGTAAATCAAACAGAAAAAAAACCTTACTTCATTTTACATTATTTTATTTAAATAAAATTCAATAATAAAATATAAATTTGAAACAAAAAATAACCTTTCTTATTTTGATAAAATAATTCTAACTAAAAATTAGCTTTAAATCCCATTTAGATTTTATTCTATTTAATTATTTTTTTAATAATTTAAAGGGCAAATTCTTTAAATAAGAAAATAGATATTTTAATAAAATAAATTTAAATTGTTTAGTTTATAAATATAAATAGAATTTATTTTTTTCGGACTTCAAAATGCTCTGCGCGGTACTTATCCCTTATACCACACCCCCTCAAAGTAGTGTCCAAAATGTCATATATGGGGTAATAAAGGGTGCTGATCACGATTATGGTGTTTATTTCTCAATATAAGAACCCCCTCACCCATAAATTGTCATGGTTCATAATGGTCAAACTTCAAGTTTTTATTTAAATAAATATATAGATATGAGCAATATTAATGCCTAATATTTATTTTGCACTTATATTTATTAATGCACTAATATTTAATATTTATTTTCTGTGTGATTATTGGTCGTTTAATGAGTATATAAACGATTTCATTCATTTGAACCCATAATAATAAATATAAATAAAAAATGCCCTATAATTACGACACACTAATGGGGGGATGTCCTGATGAATCAAACGCTGCAAAATTTTTTCAAAATTGCGGTTTGCTTCATACTGAACGTTTCTGCCATTGTGGTAGTCAAATGCGTCCAAACTTGAAGTTTGACCATTATGAACCATGACAATTTATGGGTGAGGGGGTTCTTATATTGAGAAATAAACACCATAATCGTGATCAGCACCCTTTATTACCCCATATATGACATTTTGGACACTACTTTGAGGGGGTGTGGTATAAGGGATAAGTACCCTCTGCGCTTTTTAAAAAAATTATGTAGGATTAAAAAAAGATGGTTATTTTCCAATAATAATTCTCTCTTTTGCGAGATATTTGCAAATAATTTTGCAAACAAAATAAAAATAAAAATCAATTAAAAATGAAAATATTTTCCAATAAATATCCTCTAAATAAAATAGAAATTAATTTTTATTTTTTTATTTGGATTTTACATTCTTTAATAGCTTTTATAATTTCTATATTTGTTTCTTCAAAACCTAAGAAAATTGGGAATTGGTTAAATCATTGGTTAGAGCCTAGCAAGTTTGTTTTGTGTTTAGTTTTTTAAAGTTTAAATTCTTCTTTAATTAACAATAATAATTATTATTTTTTTCTTTTCACATTTTAACAATTTACTTACACTAAGATGACATGGGTTCACAAAAAGGGGGCATTGAAGAAAGGGGAAAAAAGGGGGCGAAAGAGTCAAAAAGGGACAAATGCCCCCTAAAGGTGGTAAAGGGGCTTCCTAAAGGGGCTTCCCTGACTTACACCCATCATCTTACCCCGTTAAGACATTCTCAATGTTTAATTTAAAATTTATTTTCGCCCATTTACATTTAAATAATTAAAAAAAAAGTCCGGAATACTCCAAATAATGTTTGGGGAAAAAATTTTGGAAAAGAGAATTTATCTCAAAATAATCCTTCAAAACTTATTTTTTAAAAAATTATTTAAATTAATTTTCTATTTAATAAGAAATTGGGAGGAATTATTTATTTAAAAATATTAAAATTAAAATATTTAAATAGTTATATTTCCAATTATTTTATTGATAATTCCGATGTTGAATGGAAATTATTTAAAATTGCTTTTAATTTAATTTTGACTACTTTTGCTTTAAATTCAAGTAATTAGTAGTAAATATTTTTAAAAATAAAAAAGATTTTTTTTAAAAGTTTTGTTAATTATTTTTAAAAGAATTAAATTAAATAAAGAAATAAAAACATTATTTATTTTAATACCTTTTTGGATTGTTTTACATGTTAATTGGACTAGGTAATGGTTAATTTAAAATAAAAATGTAGATTTAGAGAAGTTATATAATTAAAAGCTGAACATGTACTTGATCGAATTTTTCCCAAGATTTTTCGAGTTTTTTATCGAAAAAACTCTACTATCAGTCCTCTTCCCTAAACGACAACTGGGGAAGAAAGACATCAAATATTTGTTTGGTCCGATCTCTAGTTAGAGTTTAGATTTTCATTTGATTTCTGAGATCCGACATCTTTAATTGCTATGACTAATCCCTAATAAAATTGAAGAAGTATATAAGAAAGAATAGAAAACAAAAATCCTTTTAAAATCTTTTAATTCTTTTTTTAGTTTAAAATGTATTTTTGTAATATCAACATTTTCTTTAATTATAATTTTAATTTCTTTATTAACCAAAAACCAATTATTTGGATGGATATTTAATTTAATATTTATTTTAAAATTTATTAATTTTATTTCTTTTTCTAATAAAGAACCTTCAAAATATTATTTAGAATTTAATTTGTATTTATATTCTTCTATTAAAGTATGTACATAAAATTATTATTTATTATTTTTTAAAAGAGGGAAGAAAAAGACTGAAAAATAATTTTAAAGAATAAATTAAAATAAAATTTAAAAAAAATGAATTTTGAAAAAAAGATTAATTAAAATTTTTTAATAAAAAATAAGGATTTAATTTAAAGCAAAATTTGATTGAAATTTTTTGATTTTTGTGAAAAAATTTTCAGTCAACAAATTCCATTAAATAAATAAATTTTAATTTATTTTTAAATTAATTTTCTAGTTAATTAATTTATCAATTTATTTGAGTAAATCTAAAAAGAATTTTGATTTAAATTTATTCTGTGATATATTACTTTATTTATTTTATCCTCCTTATTCAATCAGTTTAATTGTTTTGTTTGAGGTAGTTTTATATTTAAGGGGAAGTTAGAAAAAAGTTTTGGATACCCGAAAATTTAGAGGGGGGGGGGGGGGGTAAAAAGGGGTTTTTTATTAATATCTGACAGAATTCACAGCAGGGATTCTTGAAAAATTAATTAGACAACGGGGTCGGATTTAAATTAAATTTTGGATATAGAAAAGTTTCTTTTTGAATTCTCATTTATTATTTGGATTTGGATTTTTAGAAATTTTTAATTCACTAAATATTTTGTTTTAATTTTAAAGGATTTTCAAAAACAATTTAATAATTATTTATTTAATTCTGAATTATTTACTACAAATTATTTTAAAATTTTATTTAAAACAATTTTAAAACTTTTTTGTTGTTTTTGTTTATTAGAATTATTATTACATTTATCTAGAGTTAATGCTTTATTTAATTCTCCTTTTGTTATGCTACAGAATTTTAATAATTATGAATGTAAAGTTATTTTAAATAATTATTTAAAATAAAATAAGAATTGGAAGTTTATTTCCAGATTTTCTTTAATTTAATAAAAAAAATTTGGGTTCTTTTAAAAAATGAATAGGAAATAAAATAAACATTTTTAGTTTTAAATCTATTTCTAGGGTGAAAACATGTTTTCTTTAATAGATATTTGAGTAATTTAATTTTTGTTTAATTACTCGAAGTAATTAAAAAAAATTATAAAAAAAAATTATAAACAATAACATTGCTAAATTTCATTTAGTACCGATCTTTACAAAATTTCGTTCTCGTAAAATTCTTCATTCCCCAAATCTCCAACCCTTTAAGTTCACCTCTTAGAAAAATTCCTTCAAAATTTTTACAATTTAAAAACAATAATATAACAATTTCATTTAATTTTAGTAGTTTCAATAGCTTATGTAGCTGGTCAATTATTTCATTTAAAATATTATTTAATTTTTGGCATTCCAAGTATTTTTGCTAAAATTGATGGAATGCAGCCAAATCCTTCACCAATTTGTATTTCACATGTTGCTAAATATTCTCAAATGTGGAGATATTTTGATAGAGGGCTTTATTTATTTCTTAAAAATCAGGTAAATAAATTATGTGGAATATGGAAAAATTTTGGTAGGGGAAAGTAAAAGTACCCAGGATTTTCTTTACATAATTGCTTTACAAAGGAGAGTGCTTGGGGTGTCCGCGGGACTTCGGCATGAATCTGGTAGACAGGTAGATCACTTTAGTTGTGAAATTCCCGAAGTTCCGCGGACACCCAGGCACTCTCCTTTGTGTAGTATATTCTTTCTGAAGGGCCATAATGTTTGTAATTTTAATTGAAATATTTTTGCTCCAAGGTGGAAGGATATGTTAGTAACTTAAACTGCACTCTCATTAGATATTGTCTAAAATTTGAAAGATGCCCAATTTTTTAAATAAAATTTTTTATTTATTTTCAGCTTTATATTCAATTAATAAATTACCAATTTAAATGTAAATATCAAAAATTAAATTTTTATTTAAATTTTCCAATATTCCGTAAAATACTAGCTACTTTATCTGTTTTTATTTTTGTTCTTATTTGGCATGGATTTAATTCTAATTTTTGTTGGTGGGTTTCTCTAAGTGCTTTTGGACTTTTTATTGAACGCTTGGCAAATTCTGATATATTTTTATTTAATTTTATTCAAAAAAATATTTTATTAAAAATGTCATTAGCAGCAAATATTCGATTAAAGGCTATTTTTATGTTGACAACTTTAATTCCTGGTTAATTATAATTTTTTTTGAATAAAAAAAGGAATTTTTGTTTTCTTGTTCTTCTAGGGTTCCGTATGGAAATGATTTTTATGGGATAGATAAAAATGTTTATAGAAATTTTTCCTGTACTCGTAAAAAAGTTCCATCGTTTTCCATAGAAATCAGAGCCCAACTAATGGCTAGTGGAAATTAATCTTTCCATGTTTAAGTATTTATTTTAAGAAACATAAGGAGATGGGAAATAAATCATCCTCAAGGATAATAAAAAAGTCAATGAAAAATTATTAATTTTAATAAAAATTTTAGGAATATTTGGAATTTTCTTTTTCCTTGGACATGGATTAATTGGAAATTATATTTTCTTTAAAGTACTTATAGAAGGATTTAAACAAATTTTTACTTTACAAATTTGTATGGGAAATCCTGGGTGGGTAATGGGACATTTACTTATTTTGGGTTATTTCTTTAATAATGTTTCGCTTTTTATTGAAGAAAAAAAGAAAAGAAAAATAATTTAAAAAAAGATTTATCTCTCATATACATATTTTCATATTTATAAACAAAATTCTTAAAAATTTTTACTTAAAAGACAATATATATTTATCAATTACCGTATTTCTTCTTTTAGTGCGACTCCTTCAATTAGACCGACCCCTTCTAATAAACCGACCCTCTAGAGGATGGTTGAAAAATAAACCGACCGGTCGCACTATTAGGAAAAATACGGTAAATAATATCACAGGGTTTAAATAAAAATAATTATTTAATACAGCAAGTGAAAATAAAATAGGTAGGGGTATATAATGCTTGGAAAGATATTTAAGCAATTAATTAAAGTTTTTTGATAATAAATATTTATAGAATCTTAAAATTGAGCTATACAAGCAAAGGGATAAAGAGAGAAAAGGTTTTAGATATAATAAATATTGCTTTTTAAGGAGGGTATTCTCAACAATAAAAATAAAACAAAAATATTTTTAAATTTAATTTTTCTTCTTCTTTTTTTCTTTTTTTAATTCCCATTCAGTCAATATATTTTCATATAAATTTCCCCATTCCCATTTTTGTGATTCAGAATTAGGACTACAAGGATTCATAAAAACTTCTCCTGTAGAAGAATCACAATCCAAACATAAAGAAGTTAATACATGAATTAATTGTTTATTTTTTGATTGATATTTAAAATGCTAAAAAGAATTTCGAGATTTTTAAAAAATTTAAAAAAAAATTTATTTACCTGATTTCCTTTCATTCCATGACAAGCAAACAATGTAATTGACGCTTTTGGTTGATTTTGAGCAACATCAAAACACAAATTTCTTCCTTTAGGCCGAATATCTTCCCAAAAAGAAAAACGAAAATCCTTAAATTTAAATTTTTTTAAGATTAAATGATTCTATTTATTAGGATTGCGCCATTTTATATATAGAAAATTTTATTTGAGAAGCATTAACCAAAAAAATGAATTTTAACTAAAAAATATATTTTTTAAAAGGTATTGTTAAAAATTCCCTTTAATTTTTTCACTTTCCTTATAATTTTTTTTGGTAATCAAAAAATTCCAGTAATAGGGTAACTCCATTAATTATTTATTAAATATATTTTTTAGGGAGAAGAGTATGTGAGAACTTCCCTTTAATTTTTATTATTTCTTTACTTTCATTTTTTAAATTAATTTTTAAAATTTAAAAAATCTTAATTTTTAACCTGTTCTCCTCTAACAGAACTATCTTCACTTTTACATTTTTCCAATTTCAATTTAGAACCAGTCCCTTCATATCCAGTATCCACACATTTTTTGGCTGCTAAATTCTTTAATTCTCCTTTAAAAATTAATTTAATTTATTAAAAATTATTTTAAAAACCGTTAGCTCCATCTGGGGGTTCTATAGCTGGATAGAAATATTCTTGATCAAAAGCAATTTCCTTCATAAACCAATCAAAAGATTTACATTTAAGTCTTTCTCTAACTGCTTTTTGTTTGGTTAAATCACCTAAATTTTTTTATTAATTATTAATTAAAAATATTTTTTTTTGAAATTCGGGATCAGGCCAACGTACCGCAGAGCCGTAACTTCGTTCAAAATTGTCGAATCCGGATGCGCCTCGACAAGCTGAATCATCCATTCCAGGGCGACACAGATTCGACAATTCTGAACGAAGTTATAGCTCTGCGGTAAGTTGGGGTTTAAATTCAATTTCAGACAATTTTTTAAATTCCCCAATTAAAAACATTAATTTAAATATAAAAACCTTCATCTGCCGTTTCCAATGCAGGTCTTCTCTTATATAAATGTTTTTTATATTCATCCATCCAAACTTCTGCTACACGACGATAATTTCTTGAAATAAAATCTCCAACACCTGGATTACTTTAAATGGAAATTTTTAAATTTATTAATTTTTCGAAAAAACTAACGGAAAAGGAATATATTTGCATCTATAAATATGCCCAACACGAGAACAGGGAGCATCTACTAACTGTCCATGACATTGCCAAATTTTAAAACTTAATTCATATTGTTCTCCTCCCCAAATATCCAAACCTTCATCATAACCTCCCAATTCCCAAAACCATTTTGTACTTATTGCAAAATAACCACCAGCCATTACTGGGCTTTTAAATGGTTTTGTTGGCGATTTTAAATCTTCTTCAGTTAATGGTAGACGTTTATAATTAAATTCCCAATCGAATGAACCTTAAAAATAAATTAATTAAAAAAGGATTAAAACAATAATCTAGTTAGTTAAAAATATATGGGAATAATAAAATATTAAAAAAACTAAGGGAAATTAATAAAAATTAGAAAGACTGAAAAAGTTAAAAAGAAAAATTATCTAATTTGCACACAATCTCACTCCTCTAAAAAACTCTGTAATTTATTCAAAAATAAATTAAAACAAAAAATAAGAAACAAAAAATATAATCATAGTTTTCAATTATAAGAAATTATAATTTAACTCTAACAGAGAGAGATAGAGAGGACTGACACAAATCCTTAATTTATCAGAAAATCCCCATATTTTTAATTTATTTAAAAAACCTCTCGCCCCTTCATCCTGTGCTCTATATTCATAAGTATCACAATCAATTACATCCACAAAAGGACAAACAACAGTTCTATAATTTAAAGCAATAGGTTCAATTAATGGAGGTAACCAATTATAATTAGCTTCAGAATGAGCATCCAAAAAAATAATAATTTCAGCATTAGCTGCACGAGCACCAATAGCACGAGCACGAATTAGGCCTTCTCTTTTACTAAAAAATAAAAAAAAAGAAAAGTAAAAAACGTTAAATAATGAAGGCAGAAGAGGTCTGAATACAAAATTTACAAATTTGAATCTAATTCAAATTACATAATTTTCTCCTCAGCCTACCAGAATAAAATGAATTTTCATAGCAGAAACAGAAATTAGGTTTTCATTCAAAAAATGTTTTTTTATTTGTGGAATTAAAAATTTACACAAAAATTAATGGAATTTTTTATTAACGGGGATAACTCGAACCATAAAAATATAAAGAAATTACCTTGTTCTAACAATTTTCACAATATTATCCAAACTTTTAGCTTTCCAATGTTGCTCAAAAGGTTCTTTCAATTCTGGTTTTGTACTAGAATCATCCACAAAAATAATTTCTTTAAGAACATCAGAAGGTGATCTATTGATTATTGAATACCCACTTCTCAACAATGTTGAATAATGCTAGGAAAAAATATTTTTTGTAGAATTAAAAAATGAAAAGGCTAACTTCATCATGAAAAGGCAAAATAACCGAAACAGAAGGAAGTCTTTCAATATAAGTTTTTGTTTTACATCCAGGATGTCTGATATCCTTAACACTTCTATCTAATGCAATATGGTCACTGACATAGGCATTATATCCATTTGCACGATATAAAGTATCCTTAAATTTGGAAAATAAAAATTTTAAATTGAAAGAATATTATTTAGATGAAAAAAATTAATTCGTAAAAAATACCAAAATTTTTTCCAAAGTCTGATTATTTTCTTTTTTAACAACAAATCCTTTGCCAACTTCCCCATTTCCTTCCCTTCTCTGCTCCCTTTCATAAAAACTTTTATCTAGCCAATCTTTCTTTGGAAGAGATCTATAAGACAAAAAAGGATCAACACCATCTGCTAAATCTAAAAAAAGAAAGATTTATTTAAAAATTCAAAATAGACCTGCAAATTTTTGAGAATTTTCTCTAATTTTAACACGTTCAACAGTAACTGTTTTGTAGAAATATACTAGGAAAACAATAAATACAACATAAATAAAAGTATATAATAAACGTCTGGGCAAGTAACGAAAAATTAAACGAAGTTTTCTTTTATGTTTCATTGAAATCTAAAAAATTAAAAAAAATTTTTGAAATTTTATGGGGAAATTTAAGAAAATAATTAGCAATACAAATTGTTTAAGCTCAACTCTTCAATTGAGAATTAACAATAAATTGATAACAATCGATTGCGTAAGCAATGACAACAAAAGGAAATTCTCATTTGAATTTTTTATCGTCAGCCACGTTTTAATATGTGATACGCGGGTTTAAAGCAAAAGAATATAAAGATAAACTTATTGAGGTTTAAAACCTTCTATAAAATATTTTTTAAAAACATTTCCTTATTTAAAAATTCAAAAACTTTATCAATTTAAATGTTTATCAAAAGTTAAAAATTAATTTAGAAAATTAGACAAAAATAATAATAATTTAAAAACCCTGAAATGTAACAATTTTTAATTAAAGAAAGAGAAGGCGCTTTAAGGTGGAAATTGAAATAAAATTACAAGAATTATTTAAGAAAGATTAAAATATAAAAAATTAGTAAAATTTAGAAAAATATATGGATTTTAGGAAACAAAAATTTTTTTTTAAATATTTTATTTTGATATACATTATTTGTTAAAGAAAATAATTAATTTTAGTAGATTAAGTGGTATCGAAACTAAATAATTGTTCAAAATTAAAAAAAATATTTTTAGATTTTTGAAAACCCCAGAAAAGTTAAACCTATCTTTTTTCAAGTTAGAGAATTAAAAATTAGGTAAAGTGGTAAATAATCCAACATAAAAAGAGAATTATTAGGAAAGTTTAAATGGCAGTTAAAATAAAATTATTAGATATCTTTCAAAAAAACTTCAAACCATCAAGCATTAAAACGAGTTTTGCTTAAAACACTATCTCCATATGGAACGCGTGTGTTGAGCATAGCAAAATCGATCATACGTTCTCCAGTAATACGAGGAATATATTGGGGAGCAGTTCTAAAAATTGTGAATTTATTTTTGAAAATATTAGAGAAATTAACCGTTTCATCTCCACATAATTATTGCTTCCACGCTTCGCAAGTTCCTTAGCCTGCAAAACAGGAGAAGGAAGAGCAGGCGGCATATTAACAATTTGCCACATATTGCAAAGTCCAATGATGAATGCTTGCAATTCGTCATTGTTAGCCTTGATCTCATTAATTGGGATCATGTATTGAGGAATCTTTGATGTGCCCTAAAATTGATTTTGTAACAAATATTTTAAAATAAGTTTACTTTAAGTGGATGATGCGCCTGCAAAAAGAATTCATGAAGGTCGACACGGACGAACTTTTTGTCAATAACAGAACCCGGTTTAGGATTGCGATTTGGACCAGTGTTTAAGAAAAAGCGTTTTGTATGGCGCTTATCAACAATAACGAAGACAAATTTGGGAATCCATCCTTGGTTGATGCTTCTAAATGTCTCAATAATTCGCGAGAATTCTCCATTGACAGCCTTTTAAAAATTGAATAAAAATAGAATAATATAAATAACAAAAGTTAATGTTCTAACCTTAGGAACCATCCCTTCACTGATTCCATCACGAATAATGAAAATAGTTGATGGAAGTTGTTTTCGGTTAGCTTTCAAAGTGCTAACAATCCATTTGATTCTCTCTCCAAAATAATCAACATCAAGGACATCTTGCTTACAAGGCTGATAAAGGTAGTCCCCGACAAATTTAGAAGGATTAGCCAAATAATTGCCGCAATACTGAAAATAATAATTTAATAATTTTTAAACTGTACAAACCCCAATAGTGAGAGGATCTTCCGAAGTGAATCCTTCCATTCCTTGTTTGCTTAATTTAAACTTCTCAAATGCAGTAGCTCTGGGCGGACGAGAAGTATCGATGCCAAGAACCAGGATTTGACCAGAAGCAATGTCAAGCTTATTTTTGCTTAAAATTAGAAAGAATAACAACAATATTTTCATAAATTCTTACGTAACAGGATCAAAAATAGGCATATAATTCAATCCAAACAGCCTAAAAAATAAATTTAAGGATAAATCATACTATAATTTAAGTATCTCACTTCATATTCATTTTTGCAAGAACATTGCTGACAGAAGCTGGTCCAGCCTTGCTAACCATCTCAATGTTAACATGTTGTGTAAGAACAGTATAACGACGTTCACAAAGTTTGAGTTTTGCTTAATTAAAAAAAGTTGAGCAAATAAATTTTTAACAATTACCATGGGATTTAACAAAACGTTCATCAATGTAAAGGACAAATTGAATTTTCGCCTTCGAAAATTCGGCAAAACGTTGTTCCATAGCATTGACCTCAAGATTTTCAAAAACAGGTTGAGGCAGCTTCATTCCACGCTGATTTGCCATTCGCTGAATATCGCCAATAAATTTACTTAAATAAAAAACATTATTAAGTGGGTATAAAAAACAAATACTTGAATGAATCCTGTGTTACTCTTCGGGGAAAAGCCACAATCCAAGAACGAAGAACTTCAGAAGGCTCCAAATAGCGAAGAGGTCCACGAACTTCAAAACTACCCTAAAATATTAAAAATTTCATTTACAGTGATAGTATAGCTCATAGAAGGAAATACGACTCAAACCTTTTCGTTTTCATTTGGATTTGCTGTTTGATTATTTCCAAACTTGATAACCGGTAAGTTGCGCTGGCCAATTTGAACGTTATTTTGATCTCCACGAAGTTTGACACCAAAATGAAACATAAATTTGGCACAATCACCATCTCGTCCAATTTGTCGCATTACATCCTTAATCATTTCACTACGAACATCAGGTCCAACAGCATTAGCCTACAAACTCCAAAAATGTACGAAGGAAGACTGAAAAACCTTAAGAAGATCGCTCGAAATTTGAGCCATTTCATCAGTCAATTGCATTTTGTCTATAGATACGCGTTGAAAAGGCAAGATCTCAAGGCATTGGAGAGGATAAAGTGCCTAAAATTGAAATGTTAAGGAGCATTTATAAATTTCTCACATCACGATCAACATGCTGGCGCACGGCAGGCATGTTCCCTTCAATTCGAACATTTTTCTTTTCAGCAAAATATTGCATCATTGGAATGTTGCGACCATCAACTTCAAAACTATAAAAAAAATTTAAGTCGACGATCAAAGCAAATTTGAAAACCTTATTTCAGAAACAAGTCGAGCAGTGATAGAATCAATAACGATCACTCGTGAAGGCGCATAAGTCAAGTAAGCGCTAACTCCTTTGAAGAGGTGACCGAAATCTAACCAAAAGCTTTCCATCGCTTTACGGTCATTTGTTCGGAGAGGATTTCTACGACGATTCATGGCGGATTGAACCATTCCTCTTGCAATATCCCCCAAATTTCCTTTCGCAAAGAATGCGCAAGTTTTGACTAAAAATAAAATAAGAAAGCTAAAAAAATTTACCGTCAGCAACAAGCGCAGGACACGGCTTAACATCACCATTAACGATGATACGAACACCCTTTGCCACTCCATTATGGGCAGTGATAGCATCGTTTAATCGCTTAGCCACTCGTTCTTCAAAAAGCCGACCAGGTCCAACGAGTCGATGCGAACGACTAAAATAAAATAACACAATTATTTAAAAATTAATATCGCTTTTTAATCTTCGTGATCTCAAGTGTAATTCTTAATTAATGTATAAGAGGGAAATAAACGGACGGAGATACTAATGGTAAATCCGATGAGAAAAATAAATTAAAAAGATTACGCATTGATGAAAGACTGAGAAGTCAGCATCTCAAAAAATGTACGAAGTGAATGATCCGCTTGTATGTGAGGCGCAGGACAAAGCGCCGATGGAATGTCGTTCAAATTTAACTCATGACTTGAACCTTTACATGGCTGCAATTCAAATGTAATTGTAGCATTGTACAAAAATTTCCTGCAAAATTCACTCATTCGGTCTGGTGTAATCTCGCACGTCTAAAATTTAGAAAAATAAAAATTGAAGTCTTTAAATAAATCAAAACCAAAGCTGGAACACGGCAATTCGTGAACAATATCTTTCGGTTATCATAAACGAACAAAACCTGTATAAAAAATATTAAACAAAATTTTTTAATTAAAATACCTTTCCATTACTGCCAAAACCTTGGGTGTTTTCGAAAACGTGTGTTACCAATTCGAAGCAGATGTCCCGTAAAAGTCCTTTCTTTCCATCATCTCCACCACCTTTTGTCAGACTTTTATTTTTAACCTTATCAGAAAGTTCCACATCGTAGCGGTAAACCATTACAACACCAGGCTTAACATCAAATCTAAATTTTCAATTATTTTTAATACTTTTATTTTCAATTCTTACGTATAGATATTGGCCAGACCTTCATTGTTTTTAATAAATTGAGTTGCTTGTGGTGGAATATTCTGAAAATTAATTTTTTAAAGAAATTTGGATTTATTTGCTTACCGCAGCAGCTCGAATGGTATTGACCACCTGGGACAAGTCTGCCGGCATTTTCGAGACGGATAGAAATTTTAAAGAATTTAAAAATCAATAATCCACCACTGAAAATTAAGTTAAAGACCCTTTAGTTAGCTTTATTAAATGTGTGGAGTAAATTAATGTTTCAAAAACATAAAATTAAATAAAAAAAATTTGTTAAATAAATTTACTATTAAATAAATCTCAACTGGTTGTTGCGTAAATATCCCAAACCTATTTACATACCTATGTTATAAGGGAAGGAGGAGCTATTAATGTCACCGCTCATTTCCACAGATTAAAATTAATCTGAGAAAGTATTAACGCAAAAACAAACTTTTTATGCGTGAAAAGCAGGGAGAACAAAAGAAAATACAAATTCCTTAGATTTTCCACAAGTTTGAATTTTAAAGTTATCTAAGTGATACTTAAAAAACACATCTGATTAAATCTTAGCCAGTCTTTAATCTATTCCCTTTTTTAAATAAAATTTTGCAATTCCGCTTTGCAATCTATTTACAAAAACATTCAGAAATGGAAATATAAATGTTCTTAACCTATGTAAGCGAATGGAGAAGGTCATCGACTAAAAATAATAGTAAAGACCCTGCTTGGGTAATGTGAATGCAACATCAAATATCGACCAAAGAATGGGCGTTCTGTCTATTGGAAGGAAAAATATGTTCGGAAAACAAAAAAGCTTAGAGATAAAAATAGGAAAATGGCAAAAAAAGAAGCAATTTGCATTAGGGAAATTTCTTTGATTTTTAAATATGATTTAATGAAAACTAATTTCAATCAACCTTTACCCTGTTTACCCTTTGGTTAGGAATTCAGACCTTTCGGATAACCAAGTTATTTAGGAGTTTAAATATATATTATCTTTTGAGATAAGAAAAATTTTTCAAGAAAATTTGATGTCTAGATAATTTATCTTGAATAAACAAAAAATAAAGAAACAACAAAAATATTTTGCAGTTTTAAAGGGTGTTGTTCCGAAGTAAAATCAAAAATATTTCCAATTTTTTAAATTTATAAAGAAATTTTATCGCTTAACTATCAACCCTATACAAAAAAGGATTAACACCCGGTTAAACAATGAACGAGAAAAATCTTTTAAAATCAAAAGTAAATGTCGGTTTTTAATATAAAATAAACCATTTTAATCATACCATATCAACATAAAATAACACTCTATAATAAACTTTATGTCTTCCAATATCCAAATCAAGCATTAAAACGAGTTTTAGCCAAACCAGTAGTTCCATAAGGAACACGGTCATTAAGCATAGAAAAGTCAATAATACGTTCTCCAGCAACACGAGGAATGTATTGAGGAGCGTTTCTGAAAATGTAAAATTGATTGTTATAAAGGAATTTAGATATGTACTAACCGCTTCATCTCCATATAATTATTACTTCCACGCTTCGCAAGTTCTTTCGCCTGTAAAACAGGAGAAGGAAGAGCAGGCGGCATATTAACAATTTGCCACATGTTGCAAAGTCCAAGGATGAACGCTTGTAATTCGTCGTTATTAGCTTTAATCTCATTAATTGGGATCATATACTGAGGAATCTTTGCAGTACCCTAAAAGTATTTTTTTGCTTATTGTTAGGCACGTTAAGTTTAAACCTTCAGCGGATGGTGCGCCTGCAAGAAGAACTCATGAAGGTCAACACGGACACATTTCTTGTCGATGACCGAGCCAGGTTTGCAATTTCGAATAGGACCATTGTTGAAGAAAAAGCGCTTTGTATGGCGCTTATCAACAATAACAAAAACAAATTTTGGAACCCATCCTTGCTCGATGTTTTTAAATGTCTCAATAATTCGTGCGAATTCTCCACTGACAGCCTGATAAAAATTGAATAAAAAATAATAAAAATAAATAACATACATTAGGAACCATTCCTTCACTAATACCATCGCGAATAATAAAAATAGTAGAAGGAAGCTGCTTCCGGCTCGACTTGAGAGAACCAACAATAGCCTTAATCCTTTTTCCAAAATAGTCAACATCAAGAACGTCTTGTTTGCAAGGCTGATAAATGTAGTCACCGACAAATTTAGCAGGATTCGGTAGATAATTGCCACAATACTAGAAATTACAATTTAAATAACTTTTAATAATATTATAAACCCCAATAGTCAAAGGATCTTCCGAAGTGAATCCTTCCATTCCTTGTTTGCTTAATTTAAATTTCTCAAAAGCAGTGGCTCTGGGTGGACGAGAAGTATCGATGCCAAGAACCAGGACTTGGCCAGAGGAAAGGTCAAGCTTATTTTTGCTTAAAAATAGAAAATTTTGCTTAAAATTAGAAATAAATTCTTACGTCACAGGATCAAAAATAGGCATATAATTCAATCCAAACAGCCTAAAAAATAAATTTAAGGATAAATAATTTAAGTATCTCACTTCATGTTCATTTTCGCAAGAACATTGCTGACAGAAGCTGGCCCAGCCCTGCTGACCATCTCAATATTAACATGTTGAGTAAGTACAGTATAACGGCGTTCACAAAATTTGAGTTTTGCTTTAATAAGGAAGAAATTTGGTAAATAGAATTTGAAAGATTACCATGAGATTTAACAAAACGTTCATCAATGTAAAGAACAAATTGAATTTTTGCCTTCGAAAATTCAGCAAAACGCTGTTCCATAGCATTGACCTCAAGATTTTCGAAAACGGGTTGAGGCAACTTCATTCCACGCTGATTTGCCATTCGTTGAATATCGCCAATAAATTTACTTAAATAAAATTTCTTAAATCGTTATGAAGAAAAGGTATCACTTCAAACTGTCTTGCGTTATTTTGCGAGGAAAAGCAACAATCCAAGAACGAAGGACATCAGAAGGCTCCAAATATCGAAGAGGACCACGAACATCAAAACCACCCTTAAATATAATAATTTCATTAAATGTTTAAAATTAGTAAATCTATGGGTGATATTGGGTTTCAGTATGCGTCGTTGTCATGGTCCGAGTGATAGTATAGTTGAAAATAAAGTGGTAAAAGGTGACGAGAGAAATTAAAATCAAACCCTTTCGTTGTCATTCGGATTTGCTGTAATATTATTCCCGAACTGAATAAGAGGCAATTTGCGCAGTCCAATCTGAACGTTGTTTTGATCTCCACGAAGTTTGACACCAAAACGAAACATAAATTTGGCACAATCACCATCTTTACCAATCTGACGCATTTGTTCCTTAATCAACTCACTACGAACATCAGGTCCAACAGCATTAGCCTACGAAATTCGAAATTCAACAAAGGAAAACAAAGAAAAACCTTAAGAAGATCGCTCGAAATTTGAGCCATTTCATCAGTCAGTTGCATTTTATCAATGGATACGCGCTGAAAAGGCAGAATCTCAAGGCACTGAAGTGGATAAATGGCCTAAAATTCAAATGTTAAGGAACATTTACGAATTATAAATCACATCACGATCAACATGTTGACGCACGGCAGGCATGTTCCCTTCAATTCGAACATTTTTCTTTTCAGTAAAATATTGCATCATTGGAATGTTGCGACCATCGACTTCAAAACTATAAATAGAATTAAGCGATTATTCAAAATAAATATAAAAACCTAATTTCAGAAACAAGTCGAGTAGTGATAGAATCAATAACGATCACTCGTGAAGGCGCATAAGTCAAGTAAGCGCTGACTCCTTTGAAGAGGTGACCGAAATCTAACCAAAAGCTTTCCATCATTTTACGGTCATTTGGACGAAGAGGGTTTCTACGTCGATTCATGGCAGATTGAACCATTCCTCTTGCAATATCCCCCAAATTTCCTTTCGCAAAGAACGCGCACGTTTTAACTTGAAATTTTAATTACTATAAATAATTAAGAACTAAAATACCCTCCGCAACAATAGCCGGAACAGGTTTATCACCACCATTAGCAATAATACGAACACCTTTTGCCACTCCATTATGTGCAACAATAGCATCATTTAATCGCTTGACTTCCTTTTCTTCAAAAAGACGGCCATTTCCAACCAGACGATGCGTACGACTGAAATAAAATTAAGGTATTATTTTGCTTAGTTAAGAGTTTAATTTACGCATTAATGAAAGACTGAGAAGTCAGCATCTCAAAAAATGTACGAAGAGAATGATCTGCCTGTTTATGAGGCGCAGAACAAAGCGCTGATGGAATGTCGTTCAAATTCAACTCATGACTTGAACCTTTGCACGGCTGCAACTCAAATGTGATTGTTGCATTCCGAAGAAATTTCCGGCAAAACGGCGTCATACGTTCCGGCTTAATCTCACAGGTCTAAAAGAATAGAAATACCAACCAAATATTTAAAATTAGGATTGTTCTCCGTCCCCAGAAGTCAGGGAATTTGATTTTTTGAGAATCTTACACCTTCCTGAGATGTAAGGATTTTCTCCATCCCAGGCATAGCCCTAGTTAAAATGGTTAAAATAACACTAGTTAATCTCTAATTTTGTAAACTAACCAAAGCAGGAACTCGAAGATTTGTGAACAAAATCTTGCGATTGTCATAAACAAACAAAACCTAAAAAATTAAAGTTGTAACCTTTAATATATATATATATATATATATATATATATATATATATATATATATATTATATATATATATATATATATATATATATATACCGTTCCATTGCAGTTCAAATTTTGAGTGCTATCAAAAACATCTTTGACAAGTTCGAAACAGATGTCACGCAGAAGTCCCCTTTTCCCATCATCTCCACCGCCTTTTGTTAAGCTCTTATCCTTAACTTTATCAGAAAGCTCAACGTCATAACGGTAAACTACAGCATCCGGCTTGACGATGAACCTGAAATTTAAACTAGTATCAGTAAATTTAGATAAGAGTTTTTAAAAATTTTTAAAAAAAATTAGACCCGTAAATGTTGGCATAACCATTTTGAGTGCTCAAAAATTGTGTCGCCGGTGGTGGAATGTTCTGAATAAAAGGAATTTTTATCTAATTTGATGTACTCTTACCGCAGAAACTTTAAGACTGGCCACATATGAAGCCAAGTCCATTTCAGACAAATTTTAAAGAAAGCAATAAACAAAACGTAAACCAATCTAGAGCGCAGACCTAGATAATTGTGAAGAACAAAAATATAAAGGTATCAAAACAATTAAAAATGTAAGAAAGAAAATAGAAAAATAAGTAAAGATTTTATGCTTTTCAACAAAATTTGCGTAATGGGTACTGGACAATAAGCGTTTTGTTTACATTAAAATCAAAAGTAAAATTTTTTTAACAATCATTCATTTGCCAGTCCATCAAACCCCATCCATTTCCATGTTCTCAGCGAGCTGTAGTACAGTCACGCGCGAAATGTCCCGTCTCTCCGCATGAATAACACTCTACAAAAATAAACATGAATTAAAGTTTATGGTAAATTCTCACTGGAGCCACCACTTCCTCCACCGCCACCACGTCCACCATCGCCCTCTGGGCATTCACGAGCAAAGTGACCAGCCTTTCCACAACTGAAGCAACTGCCACCTGGAAGCATATATCAAATTTCAAAAATGCAACAGTATAAAACCCTCACCTCCGCCGCCTCCTCGACCTCCGCCACCAGAACGACCAACACGATCTGGACAATCACGAACAAAATGCCCAGTCTGGCCACATTCATGACATTCTGAATTTATAATTTTAACAATTTCAAAGGGTTTCAACAATATACCACGTCCACGGCCACCGCCGCCTCCACCACCACCAGAGCGATCCGGACAGTTACGGGAGATATGACCAGCTTGACCACAGTTGTAGCACGCTCAAATAGAAAAATCTTTGAAATATATAATTAAAAATACTTACAACGATCAGACATTGTTAAAATAAATCGCAAAGAGAAAAATAAATAAAATTTTTGTTTTTGGAAAAATCTAAAAAATTAACGGAAAAAACATCCAATAATTAAAAATCAAAAATAACAAACAATAAAACTTAAAGGTTATCTAGAAATGAGAAAAAATGAGCTTTACTTGAGCTTAAATAGTATGATAACGCATACAAATACATAACGCCAAAATTACTTAGAATTAGGTCAATTTAAATTTTACAACTATGACTCAAATTTATTTATTTCCCAACTAGAGGTCGGCAAAATCGCATTTCCGGGATCCCGAGTCGGGATTTTTTTTCTTGACCGATGCCGGGACGGGATCCCGAGGGAGAAATCCCGAAAAAATCCCGAATTTCAAAAATCCCGAGAAAAATTATCCGGGATCCCGCCCGGGATTCGGGATTTTTTTTCAAAATAAAAAATTTAAACATTTTATGAATAAAGTGCATAAAATACTGCAATTTATAAGTAAATAAAATTAAATTTGTAAAAATATCAATAATCTTTTATAATTTGAATGGCTTTGACTAAAAATATCAACATCTCCGGTCTTAGGAGCAATACTATATCGAAGATAGTCGTATAAGTCCCCCGATATGATCTGAAAGGTCTAAAGATCTGTCATATCAAAGCTTTGTTGTAAATCAAAGCAGTCTTACAATCTCAATTGGGAGTTCGACGGACAATAGGAAGTCGACGGACTTCCTATTTCAGCGCCGCAGGCGAAAATTTTGAGAATTTTGAGGAGCAAAAAGCCAGATTTCCTTTTCAGCGCCGCAGGCGAAAAATTTGAGAATTTTGGGAGGACAAGAAGCCAAATTTCCTCTTTTTTTCAGCGCCGCAGGCGAAAATTTTGAAAATTATAAAAATCCCGAAAATTATAAAAAATATCCGGGATCCCGAGTCGGGATTTTATTTTTTGACCGATGCCGGGACGGGATCCCGAGGGATAAATCCCGAAAAAATCCCGAATCCCGAATGCTCCCGAAAATAAAAAAAATCCGGGATTTCGGGATCGGGATCCCGGAAAATCCCGTCGGGATCCCGTCCCGCGCCGACCTCTATTCCCAACAGTCCGATGCTTTATTTTCGAAACAATATTTTTAATTTTTTTTTGTAGTCCAGTCCAATAAAAATTTGTATAACCAAATTTTATGTCCGTTAGATTTTTTAATAATTGGACATATAAAATTTACAATAACTCTTTGCGCATATTTTTGTAATAAACTCTTGCTTTCAAGATTTTTATTCCTCATACATATTTTTTAAAGTGTAAACTAGTTGAATTATATCTCAATTATGTCTCTACAAGCTCTCCTTAGCGAAGTTCGTCCAAATATGGAAATTCTCCAGGTTTGAATTTTGTTTTTAATAAGATTTAATCATCAATTTAAGGCAATTAAAGCGGCTGATCAAATTTTTTACAAGGACAGAGTTCATTATGTGGATTTTAAACCTATTTTTACTTTTAAAAAGGAAGGAAAAATTGAAGGAGTGGTTGATGCTGACAATAAGCACAAGGATAACTTGACAAAACCAGACAAAAACTCTGTTGGGAATGTTCCAGGTATATTTTTTAAGTTTTTGAGTTATTTGATGATTCTAAATAAAAATTGGATTTTTTAGTTTTTATTTGACAATTGTCTTTATTAACATTTTATTTTTAATTTAAATTTTCTTTTTTTAGCAAAGGAAAGCGGCAAGAAAGAGAAGGTAAAAGTCAAAACTGCAATGGACAAAATAGAAAATGGAAATGTTAAGAAAGAAAAAATTGATGTTCAGAATGTTAAAAAGGAAAAGGCAGACGTCCAAATTGTTAAAAAGCAAAAAGAAAACATTTCTGCCAATTCTGGAAATGCCACAAGTAAACTCCAACAAGTCATCCATCAAGCCCAGAAAACTATCGAGAAAGCTCTAAACACTGGAAGCAATCCTTCTGTTTCGATTATGGAGCATCCTAGTTCTTCGACTGACGAGCTGAAACGTTTGCGTACGGAGAATGCCGTTCTGTGCAAAAAATTGGAAATGCAGGAGAAAACAATTAATAGATTGGAGAAAATAACTCAAAAGGTATTTTATTTTAGTCCAAATTTCGGCAATCCCGGAGAATCGTGGTCCCTGCGAAAAAAAAGTTTAAAAATAAGAAAAAGGGTTTTTCTAGGGTAAAAAAATATGCTGATTACGAATCTGAACTCAGATTTTGAAAAAGTCGAATCCCGAACCCGAAATTCGGACATTTGACATTTTGGGAAAAATTTCGAATAATAAACTCAGTCAAATAATATCTCATTCGAAAGAGCTCGACGAGCTGAGTCGAATGACATCAAAATCATCGTGATTGATCAAGATCGGGCGAAGTTATGACACAAAAAACATAGGTTTACGTTGTTTGTTTTTTGTGGTATAACTTCGTCCGATCTTGTTCAATCATGGTGATTTTGGTGTCATTCGACTCAGCTTGAAGAGCTCTTTCGAATGAGGTATAATTTGCATATTCCAATTTTTCACTCCAAAATCAGCTTGGTCCCCCCTATGGTTTTTCGATATTCAAGGACCTAAATTCGGGTTCGGGATTCGACTTTTTCAAAATCTGAGTTCAGATTCGTAATCAGCATATTTTTTTACCCTAGAAAAACCCTTTTTCTTATTTTTAAACTTTTTTTTCGCAGGGACCACGATTCTCCGGGATTGCCCAAATTTCTTTAATATTTTGGGTTTTTTAAGTTGCTTAAAAAGTCTGGTTTGACGGAGGCTGACCTTTCTGATTGAATGAGATGGATCCTATTAAAATCTAGAAAAATATGTTGAGAAATTATATTGAGGACGTTATTTAGTATATACATGGGTAATTATTAAATAATTGTTTTTTGTGGAATTCTTTGAGTTCACAGAAACCTAAACAAAAGATAAATTCAGAAGATTTTAATTCTTGAAAAAATTCCCTTAATTATTAAAAATAGAAGGGACCGACTGATTAGTATCCTATTCAGAGAAATCGGAAATATAACTAAAATTGTTTTGTAATTTTTGTCCGCAAAAAACACAATAATTATCCAAACATATTACCCAAAATTTTACTACGGGCTTGTGAAAATATATATGCAAGTGAGGATTGTGTTTATTCCTATCTAAATATATATAATAGAAAAATTTATTGTTGTATGAGAGGTTTATTTTTAAAATTAAAAATTTGATTTTTTGGTTTGATTTTCGATTAATTTCATACAATTTTGAATTTTTTTAAATTAGATTGTAGCTCTAATATATTGATCATCATCTTTTTTCGCCATCTAAATCCAATAAGATTATTTTTTTACTCAAATACATATTGTTTATTATAGTTGTGTTCTATTTTAATTGTTAGTTAACGAAAATGAAAAATTGGTTTAATGTCTTTAATGCCGGTAATTTGTTTTTAATAAACTGAATAAATTTAAAGCTTTTTGTTGATTTTTTTTATGTTTTGCTCATTTATATTTTTTGTTTTTCTTAAAAGTCATTTAAATTATATAAATTATATAGATGGGACCTTGGAGAGCATGTCTTGGAAAAATTGGAAGGCCCGAAGCGATAAAACTTTACAAAGTAAAGTGAGTAAATTAAAAATTTTTCACGGGAACATTTTATAAGAAACCTGAATGATTGGTCTGCCCCTATCCATGAAATTTTAAAATCCATTTTTAGATTAATGAGACCTGATGGAAGTGTTGTTTTTGCCCGGACTGCAGAACCCCGAGTTCTTATTCAACTCCCAATTGATCTGCGAACCGCTGATGAATATGAAAGAAGAATTCGTATTGCTGAACGAAGGCCGATGGTCAAGCGTGAATTTGAGGTTTTTATTTTCATTAGGGGAAAACCGAGATTATTTTTCTTTAGGATCTTGGCGAGGATACTTTTAATCATCAAAAATATACGACGCAATGGAAGCGTTGATAGATGAATATTTCTTGTTTTTTTAAATAAATTTTATTTTATTCTTTTATTCTCTATTTTTGTTTAAATTAACAAATAATTATTTTAAACAAAATTTTTTAACGTTCAAGATTGATATAAATTTTAAAAGTTAAAATGCAGGCAGATGATATTGTTTGGAATCAATTAAATAATGGACATTGTTCTTTTAAGATTGTGTAGGTTTTATTAAAATAATTTAAATATACTAATTTCATGTCAGTACAAAATCAAAAAAGTTTTGCCGGAACGAGTACAACCTTACTGGAATTTGTAATAAAGCTTCTTGTCCTTTGGCTAATAGTCAATATGCTACTGTTAGGGAAGAGAAAGGTTTAAATTAATTTTTGGTTTTTAAAAACGCTGTTAGGGGTTTTTGTTTAGGTCTGGTGTATTATTCACTAAAATTCTAATCTGTGACCAAAACTTGCGGGATTTCCCAATTAAAAAGCCAAAAAAGAGATGGTATTTTTATCTTGTCCATATTTTAAACCAAATGAGAAAGAATTGGTTTTTACCTTTATTCTACTTCGAAAAGCTTTTGAGTTTATTAAATACTCATAGAATTTTATTAAATACTCATAGAATTTGTTAATAAAATAACGATTTACTATTTTAAGAATCTTCAAAAATATTTTTTAGGTGTTTGCTATCTATATATGAAGGTAATTGAACGAAGTCATTTCCCTGCTCGTTTATGGGAAAAAGTCAAATTAAATAGAAATATGGTCAAAGCTGTTGAACAAATAAATGTTAATTTATTACATTGGAGTGATTATATTAGACAAAAATGCAAAGCTAGGGTAATCAGAATTCATCAATATTTGGCAAGGATGAGGAAAATGAAATTAAGAGGAAGGCAGCCAAAAATTATTCCAATTCAGGTTAAAATATATCTTTTTAATTTCTAAAATAATGACTTATTGTTAGTTTATAATTAAACTAATAAGTACACCTGGGGAATGGAAAAATTAGATTTGAATGAAACGAAAATTCCAAATCTTGAATTGTCTGAATCGGGTCAAAAGCCTGCGGGAATTTTCAGAAACCTTTTTCCAAACACGAACAGCATTTTTTGAAAATTTGTAACAGTTGCCAGAATCAGTCGAGGTTATTAAAATGTCTCTGAAAATTAACATCCCTCCTTGATGCAGAATCGTCGATTTTAGGGTATCATAGCATGTGGGAGTCATTTAACATTGATCAAGAATACATATTATTTCCTAATTTTTATTTAATCTTTAGAGAAAAATTGAACGGAGAGAGAATCGAAGAGAAGAAAAGGCTTTAATTGCTGCAAAACTTGACAATGCAATAGAAAGGGAATTACTTGAAAGATTAAAGAAAGGAAATTATGGAGAAATGTATAAATTTAGTCAAAAAGCAATTGACAAAACTGTTGATAGGATGAGAGAAGATGAAGAGGAGGACGAGGAAGAAGTTGAATATGAAATGGAGCAAGAAGATCAACGCCAATTTGTTGAGGATTTTGAAGAATCTGAAGAGGAGGAGGAACAGGATATTGAGGATATTTAATTTTGTTTGTTGGAAGTTTTTAATTGTTTATTTAAAATAAAAATTTTATTTTAATTTAAAAAAATATTCTAACAATAAGAAAATATCTAAATAGATGTCATCACAGAAATTATTTAATGGCAAAAAATGAAAATATTATAAGGCAAGGAAGTTTTCCTACAAAGTACTTAATTAGTGCACTTCTACTATAATTGAACTTCTATTTCTGATATTTTGTAGAAGGATAATTAGTTATTTTCGATCAAAAATGTTTATGTAAAATAGAAATTCAATTGTTAGTTTTTTATAAGTAGGGGAGTTGGATAAAAATAAGGCAATCTTATTAAAACACAAAAATTTTTAGTTTTGATCTGTTTAAAAATACTCAACTCGGCCCATTTTTATCCAATCCCTATACAACAAATAAAAATATTCTATTATTAGATCCGGACAAAATTTTAAATAAAAATATAAAAAAATATTAATTAAAATAAAAATAATTAAAAATCATAAGCCACTCGAAATTCTAAAAGAATACCTTCCATTTTATTTGAAAAGAAACGAAAGAGAGGACGTAAATCGCCAGAAATCGCGCATAGAATTGCTTCACAAACCAAATTGTTAGTTTCATTAGTAGAAAATACGGGAGGAAGTGAATATAAATTTAATAAAATATTTCCAAGCAGACAAGCAGTTTGATTTGTGCCTTCTTTAAATGGTTGTATATATTGCTAAAAAGGAAGAATTAAAGCGAATATAAATTTAAGAGATGTGGGAAAAGCTCCATATGCTTTTAAATCTGGAGTCAATAAACTTTAGTAGATAATTTTGATTTTTCCTGAACTAACGAAAAGGAGTTGGAATAGAACGACCAAACAGAAGAAATACCGAAATTTATTTTTTTTAAACGATCAAGTAAAGAAGAAAAATAATTATTCTTGGTTAAGTTGATTTCATTTAATTAAAAGTTAATCTTAGTAGATCAACTTTCTCAAAACTTTATTTTCTTACCAAAAAGAAGAATACCAAAACTGTAAACTCTAAAGGATGCATTTGCCTTTCTTTAACCAAAATAGTTCCTTCATTCAAAAATAAACAAAATTTATTCATTTCTTCTTTAATTAAATTAAAATCTATTAAAGTAAAAACTTCATTTTTATCAGAATTTTCTATTTTATTTGAACAACGTAAATTATTCTCTTCTTTTTTGTTCAACAATAAATTATTTATTTGAATAATTTTCTGTTAAAAATAAGAAAAAAATAATTAGAATTAAGAAAAATTATTTTTACCTCAAAATTTAATTTTTGAATATCTTCTGTTTCTTTAAATTCAGAAATTAAATGTTCTAAATTTTTATTTCCGAAAGAATCCACAAAAGGAAGAGAATTTTCTGATTTTAAATTTCCCTCCTCCAAAAGTTGGTCAATTCTATCGAGAATTGCATCATCATCTTCATCTACTTTGTCAATTAATAATTTTGCCATACTAAAAGTTTTTTTAAATTAAAAATGGGAATATAACATCAAATAAATTTTGGAATTGGAAATTTCAGATTATTTAATTTTAAAAAACAAAATAGAGAACAAAACTAAAAACCCCCAAAACCATAATAAAATCAAAAAATATTTTTTACCTTTTATGTGCTAATGAAGGCTTCAAAAATAATAAACGACATAAAATTCCTTCTGCTACAGAAAAATGATTAATTGCCATTTCAATGTTAAATAAAAGTTCTAGGAGTAAAGAATTAGAAGGAGCTTCGTTAATTATTCCTTTATGAATTTCTTCTAGCAATTCTTTACATTTTGTTATTTCTTGGGGATTTTGAATTAATTGTTCAATTTGTGATAATTTTGATTGAATGGATTTTACAACAACAGAAGTCTCTTTTGAAAGACGCCGACGAAAACCTAAAAATTAAATAGAAATTTAAATCAAAAATAAAGATTTTTATTCAGATTTTATCAAGTGAAAAAAAAACTAGAGAATTACTCTGGGAAATAACTCTGAGAATTCTCTCAACTCTGGGAAATTGAAAACATACCCAACTAAAAACCCAAAATTTTTAACTTCTACCAAAATAATGAAGATTATTTGACGGCAATTCCATCCAAAAACGACGACGTCCATATCCCCCTCCACCGGGAGTTTGTAATTCTAAAATATCCTAAAAAAGAGAAAAAAATTTCGCAATAGATTTCAAAAAATTTTTACCCCAGGATTAACATTTAAACTAATTTTTGCACCCAAATTGTCACGGACTCCATCTGATGCACGCAAAAGAATATTTCTTCCAATTTTGCCTGGTCTTCCTCCATTTAATCCGTAGGGAGCAAAAACTCGACGTTCAGTTAGCAAAGAAAGACGTACATTTTTGCAAAATTGGAGATAACGACAAATCCCATCTCCGCCATGCCAACGGCCTGCGCCTCCTGAACCTTTACGGAGAAGGAATTTACGAGCAATAACAGCCTTAAACGTTCGATAAAAATTTTCTTTTATAAAATTAAAAAAAAAACTAACAGGATAATGCCGTTCTAAAACCTCAACATCAGTAATCCTCGTATTCGTCATATGTGAATGAACGCCAGATCTTCCATGAAAACCATTACCGGCCCCAGCACCCCCACCAATTGTTTCATAATAACCATAAGAATCATCACCAAAAGTTAAATTATTCATGCAACCCTGAGAAGCTGCAACAGCATCAAAAGCATGCAGAATAACATCACAGAGACGTTGAGAGGTGAGAACATTGCCTCCGACAACTGCGGCTTCATCGCTTGGATTTAGAATAGTGCCATAAGGAACTCGAATCTAAAAATGAATTTTAAAGAAATAATTACAGATAAGTTATTCACATAAATATCAGAAATTAATTTTGAATCAAGAATGAAAATAAACCTTAACAGGAGCCAAACATCCTTGGTTTAAAGGAATATCTCGTCCAACAAGACAACGGAGACAATAAATAACTGATGCCATTAAGACAGCTGGTGGTGTGTTGCAACTGTTGTGAACTTGTAAACCAGTGCCAGTAAAATCAAAGAGAACATCTCCCTATTTAAATAAAAAATATTAGAGATTGGATTTTAATTTTTAGAGTCCAAATCCCTCATATCCAGGAGTTACTTAAACCAAAAGGCCATATCGTTGGCTTAAATCCGATAAAAAACTAAAAAATAAACACACTCACCATCAGCCATAATCCCCTTTTTTAATTAAATAATTCAAACCGTTTCTTTATTAATTTCCAAGGTAAGTTTAATAGGTGTTCCATCATCCATTTTATCTTCAGCAACTTTTCTTAAAATTTTATTTTCACTATTTATTCCAATTGAATCAGCAACATTTTTAATTAATTGTCGAACAGCTAATTCAGCATTTTGTTGAATATGTAACATATATGAACGAACAACAGGAAGAGAATATGAAGAAACTAATTCTTTCAAAAGAAGTATTCCTTTATGATTAGCAGCTATTTGAGCATTTAGATCAGCTAAATTGTCTGCAATATTTCGAGCACTGGAACAACCAGGTATGTTACAAGGAGCATTTAAGATATCTTTTAATTCCTTTTCGTTCAAATGACCTTCAGAGACAAGTTTAAAAGATATAAAAACAACGCCTTCTTGCTCCAAATGTGTGGAATGTGGAGGCATTGAGCCTTAAAAATTTTTAATTAGAAAAATAAAAATTGTAAGAATTTTCCTTAAAAATATAAAAAAATGTCCTACCAGGACAAAGTCCACCAATATCTAAAAAATAAAAATTTAATATTTTATAAATTTTATTTAAAAAAATTACCAGAATGGTGACCACGATTTGCAAGAAAAAAGTCTGGAGTTTTTGAATCATCGGAGATAAACACCTGAAAAAAAATCAATTTAAAATAAAAATAAATTTACTAACCGGTGTAATAACAGTCAAATCTGGTAAATGTGAACCACCAGCTTTTGGGTGATTGCTAAGATATACATCCCCTCTCTTGAAATTCTCAGCACCAACATGCTTTATTTGGAAACGTACGGCCGCCTGCATTCCACCCAAATGAACGGGAATATGCGGAGCATTAGCTACAAGTCCACCATTGTGGCAGAATAACGCACAAGAAAAATCCAGTCGATCCTTTATATTTACAGAGAAAGCAGAACGTTGCAAAGCAGTTCCCATTTGTTCAGCAATAGACATGAAACGATGTGAGAAGATGGATAATTGGATTGGGTCTAGTTCTGTTCCAATTGTGTCTTTGGAGACTGACGATAATTGAATAAGTACATTTCCGTGTGAAGTGATTTCTGCCCGACAATTTGGTTCAATAAGAATTGTACTAAAAATTTGAGAAAATTTTGATATTTTGTTTCAAAAATAAAATGATTTCAACAAGCTAAAAAATTAAAAAATACCAATTAGCGTCAACAATAATTGCAGGTCCAGAAATTAAATGACCAAAGTGTAGCTCTTTTAAATCATAAACATTTGTGTCTAATTCACCTTCCTAGAAAAGAATATATACCTAATTCTTTCTTTTATAGAATAACCTCAAAATAACATTTAGTAACAAGTTTGAGCGGTGGAGGCGTGTTTGTGCGTTCCTGCAGATGTTCAGAGGGCAACAAAAAACGTTTGGCAATACCCCGAACACTTAAATAAAATAATTAAAATATCCAATATTTTCGTTTCAAAATATAAAAACAATCAGGAATCTGCTATAAAACTAACCGAACATCATGTGCAATAATTGCTCGTTTAGGCATTTTAAACCCAAATTCTCTTGTGAATTTTTCTTCAAATGCCTCAATAAAATGAGAATAATCATCTCCTCCAGCATTTCCAATTGGTTGACACATTAAAGAATAACTAGAGTATTCGTAACCCATATTCAAAATTCTTTCAAATTTGCATTGTTCGGGGTTAAAGCCTTGAGAAATTAATTCACTGAGCGAAGCAGCTTCGAGATGTTCAAAACGTTCATTTAATAATGGGAAGTTTTCAGCTAAATTTTTTAAATTCTATATTTTAAGTTAATAAAACCATTAAATTTATGAATCCAAGATTCTTGTTGTTCATTAACTACATCAGCCAATACTAAACCATAAGCAGAAAGAACACCAGCATGTTTATGAATTTTTACTCTACTCATTCCTTTTAATTGAAAAATTGTTATAATAATCTAAAAACTAAATAAGAATAAAATTTTCTTAGAAAAGGAAAAAAACATCTACCAAGTGCTCGAGCAATTGCACATGCATGTTGACCACCAGCACCACCAAAGCAACTTAATATATGTCGACTTGTGTCAAAACCTTTAGCCTACAATTAAATTCTTTAAAAAGCTTAAAAAAAATTCTTTAAAAAACCTCCGTTAATGTTCTAATAGGTCGACACATAGATTCATTGGCAACTCGAATAAATCCAAAAGCACATTCTTGTACGGAAATAGGTGGGCGGCCCTGAACAGAGATGTGAGCGTTGACTTCTTCATTTAAAGCTTCAAATGCCTTCAAAGAAGCATTCCTTTAAAAAATTATTTTAACTAGAATCATAATTAATAAACAGACTTATCCAACGGCTGTTGCTCATCTGGTCCAAAAATTTTAGGGAAAAATTCAGGAAGCACTCGACCCAAAACAACATTTGCATCTGTAACAGCCAAAGGGCCTCCTTTACCGTAACAGACAGGACCGGGATTAGAGCCAGCTGATTCAGGGCCAACAATAAAAAGTCCGTCACGAAAGAAGAGACGAGAACCTCCACCAGCCGCCACAGTTTTAATTTCTAATTGAGGAGCTTGAATAGCAATTCCAGCAGTGATGGAATCAACAACATGTACAAAACGTCCATCATAACGAGAAACATCTTAATTAAAAATGAGGAAAATTAGTAATTATTTAGGTGAATATCTTTTCACATTTTTTGAAAAAAGGAACCTCCAAAACAATCCCAAAAATATTCTAAAATTTAACCTGTTGAAGTTCCTCCCATATCAAATCCAATAACTGGCTCTTTATTTTCTTGATCATAAGCAGTAAAAGAAACACCAACAACTCCACCAGCTGGGCCACTTAAAATTGCTCGACTTCCAATAAAACTAAAAAAATATTTTTTTCAAGAATTTAATTTTTAAAAAAGAAAGCCTTTCAATAGGACATAAACCTCCATCTGATTGCATAAATTCAACTTCAATTCCTTCCAAATTATTTACAAAACCAGAACGAAATCCTTTAATATAATTATGAATAATTGGTGTTAAATAAGCATCAGAACAGGCTAAAATATTAATTTTTAAAAATTTAATTAAATTTTAAAAAAACTTGTAAATCCTCTCGGAACAGCTTTAACCATTGAAATAACTTTACTAGACAAAGAAACATTGGAAAACCCGATTTCTTTTGCTAATTGTCCAACAGCTTCTTCATGAGCAGAATAACTTTAAAAAAAATATTTTAAAGAAAAAAATAATTAAATTAAAGTAAAAAAATATTTAACAAGTAAAGGAGAAAAAAATTTAAATAAGGTTACTTATTTTGAACTAAACAAAACAAAATGATAGCACAATATAATTGGAATTATATGAGGAAGACTATTTTTTTAAAAAATTATTATTTAAAGAAGTTGCTTCAAAAATAGTCCTCGAATATATTAGAGTTCGGCCTGGACCTGAAAACCAAGGCCTGGGTTTTTCCGTACCCAGAGTCCAGGCCCAGGCATTTTTTGACCTTCATGGGGTTTCTGGGCCTGGGCTTTTCCTAGACAACAGGCCCAGGATCCGGCACAGGTAAATAAATCAAACCCGGAACCCAGGAACAGGCCCAGGCTTTTCAAAAATCCCGATCTCTCGAATATATTTAAAAATTGGAAAACTAAATTAAAATATTTAAAAATTTACATATAAGAATGAATAAGAAGTATAGCCAATGAACGTATTCCTTTTGAATAAATTGATAATAATTGTTGTTTAATTTTATCCAAATCCAAAGGTTTTTCTATTATAATCTTTTTTTAAAAAATAATAATTAAATTTAAATTTTAAAAAAACCGGTTGTCCATTTGAAGCTTTAATTCTTTCTCCAGAAATTTTTAATTGACAAGAAGGATGGTCAATCAAAATTCTTTCATCAATTTCAATAACTTGAGTGTAAAGAGTTGAAGGAATTTTTATATCAAATTCAAAAATTTTTGGTCGAGATTGGTTTCCGATATAAAGTAAATCCTAAAAATAATTTTTAATAAGTTAAAATTTGAATGGGAATTGTGTAAGTAATTTTATAAATCGTTTACAAGAATTTATCAAAAATTAAACTTTTTATTATGAGATTAAAGCATAAATTATTTATAGAAAATTGAGAGGGTTTGAGTTATTTTAGAAATAAAAACCAAAATTAAGAGAATAGGTAATGTCAAGGGTTGTTTAGTTATAGAGGTAATTCTTCAGTTTAGGCATCTCAAGTTTTTTGGTATTTCAAGCTTTGGTATTTCAAGATCCTGGCATTACAAGATCATACCAAGATATCAGATGCCGCAAAGGGATTCAGGAAAATGTTGGGGGTCTAAACCAAAGAATTACCGTTGTAGGTCCATAACAGGACGAAAAAGAATTATTTTATAAAAGGTTTATTTTGCAAACTGGAATGCGCAAAATAAACTTTTCTCGGAATATAACCTTAAAGAATTTCCAATTTCAGAAAAAAATTTTTAAAAGCAAACAAAAAAAACTTTAAATCCTTTAGTAATCAACAAAGCCATTGGTTCCCCTTTCCTTTCAAGTAAAGCATTTGTAGCCACAGTTGTACCCATTCTAATCCAAGCAATATTTTTAACATCAATTAATTCCCCCTTTTTTATTTCTTTTCCAGTAAATTCACTTAGAATTCGTCTAATAGCTTCTGTTGGGGCGTCATTATAATTTTGTGGATCTTCAGAAAGTAATTTAAATGTTTTACAATTTCCATTTGGATAAACAACAAAAACATCTGTAAATGTCCCTCCTCTGTCAATTCCAAATCCGAGACGTTCTAATTTTTTGTTTATATTATCTATAACCATTTTTGGGTTCTAAAAAATAAAAATATAATTAATAGATATGTAGTTTAAAATATAATTTTAGCCTTTATTTGATAAAAATGAAAAAAAAAAACAAAAAAAGACAGACTAAAGTTGTTAATTAAGCCAAACTAAATACGGTAATTTTAAACTTTGTATGAACCCTTTTTATTTTCTCCTAAAATCTATGGCTCCAGCTCCACGTGTTAGAACCTAAGGTCCGTACTGTGCATGTGTACCATAACTCAGGGTGAGTAGAGATCTCTATTCCCATAAAAGATTTTAGGGAATATGGCGACTTATTAAAAATAATAGCTACAGTAGTTACAATAGTAGTTACATCCAATGTATGCATCGGTTTCAATTGCAGAAGCTAATGATATACGGCATCGATTATGGTACACATGCAGAGTGACGGGATTCAGGCTCTAACACACAAGTCTGGGTACTTATTGTCAGAGATTTGAGTAGATACAAAGTTCAAAATTACCCTACAAACTACTGGTTGCAAGTGTGAAATATATTCAATATTACTATAACTAAAGGATTTTTGTTCAAACTTTTGTCTAAAAGTCCTAAAAAATATTTAATAATTCTCTAATGGAATAAAGATCAAAAGAAGTGTTAATCTGTATTTGGATAAAAATATTTAATTTGTTGAGGCTAAAGTAATTAATAAGTTTACTTGTATTTATTAGGTGTACGGAATTTTGGTCACCGGAATTTTGGTCACCAAGGATTTTCGGAACTTTGGTCACCAACTTTTTTGGAATTTTGGTCACCAGCGGAATTTTGGTCACCAAGTCAAAAAACGGAATATTGGACACTGGAATTTTAGGCGCGGGGAATTTTGGCGTCGGAGCGAATTTTTTGATTTATTCAAAAATAACACAAAATCGAACTACGTAACTATAGGTTACAAATAGATTTGGACAAAATATGTCATTCGAAACAGCTCGTCGAACTAGGTCAAACGACTCCAAAATCATCCCGATTCAATCATTCTCAACAAAATTATGATTAATTGAATCTCGCTTGAATAAATAATTTTGTGCTGATACATAGCGGGTAGGTCGGCATTTCAAAGCTGAAAATCAGTAAAAAGGGATAGGTTTATGTTACTGTTGTAGAACCCAGCGACCGTTGACTCCCGCGAGGCGCGTGCCGCAAAATCCCGCGCGAAGCGCGGGATTTTGCACAAGCGCCTCGCCGACACCCATAGGTTTACGTTATTAGATTTTGTGTCATTTTTCGGAAAAATTCAGTAATTCGCTCCGACGCCCAAATTCCCCGCGCCTAAAATTCCAGTGTCCAATATTCCGTTTTTTGACTTGGTGACCAAAATTCCGCTGGTGACCAAAATTCCAAAAAAGTTGGTGACCAAAGTTCCGAAAATCCTTGGTGACCAAAATTCCGGTGACCAAAATTCCGGCACTCATTTATTAAGATATCTTAAGAATATCAAGATGTTTAAAATAATTTTAATTGGTAATGATTTTAACATACAATAATATCATTAAAAATAAGTATAGCTACATACATAAATGGTGTAAAATAAAAAGTTATAAGGAAGATGAATTGATAATAAGAGAGATAATACTCTACATATTTATGTTAAGAATTGATTAGTAAAGGCGTTGATCATAAAAGGAGACTAGAATTTTCTAATTATCAGTAATATTATAAATACAAGCAGATGTATTTATGTATTTATAATATTCATGATATTGCACCTGTGATTGTCGTATAAATAAATAATTAAGGCTAAAACATCAGTCCGGTCTACTGAAGATGCTGGTTCCTTTTGCACTAGCTAAAGGAGAGAAATAGCTATAGCCCAGCTACTTTACTCTACTAATATGATTTATTACCGCGCAATATTCACAATAAATAACTATTGCCCTTGTGTTGTAAACCCAAAACTCGTGTCCAACATGTGGCAACCGTGGCAAACTCCAGCTCGGGTGATGGTACCAAGACTTTTAAATGCTTAAGGAAATGTTTTTAAATTTTTTCTAACGAATATTTCCATTTTAGATTACACCAAGGTTTTTTCTCTTTTCTCCCTCATTTCTTCAACAGGAATAAAAAAATAAAAATTTTTGGCCGCAATATACCTTTATTCTAATCTTCCAAGTTTATTTTTTACATATTTATTAATGTTTTAATTTTTGAGCAGATTACAAATATTAATAATCTTTCTTAGAGGACAAAAATATTTTTAAATACCTACCTAATTCACTAATTATTCACGTGTTTTTCCAAAAAAATTTTTTATCAATTTTTCTATCACAAAATTTTCAGGTGAACACTATAATGATATTCACATAATTTTAACATTTTTTAATAAATAAATTTTCTTTTCCCTCCCCTCCCCCCTTTAATACTTTTTCCAAACAAAAAAATATAATTTATTTTAAATAGCGATTTCCTTCATTCTCCATTTCTGCACTCCTCTTTGATAAAAAAATTTTTATTTTATTTTTCGCAAAAATTTAATTTTTTAGAGACAAATTAATTTAATTAAATGATAAAACCAGTTCGATTTACAAAAGTTTTCTTAAATTTTTTGGGCTGGCACGTAATGGTGCGATAATAAAAACTACTAAAACTCGTGCACTCATTTAAGACAAATGAATATATATTTAATTAAATTATTTTCTTTTTAATATTTTTATTTTCTTATAATTTTCTAAAAAGAATTTTTTTCAATGTAAACTTTAAATAATTATTTTAGACAAAAATTTCGTGAACCTTTATTGGGTTATTTGCGGCGATATTTGTATTATTCATTTGTTCGGTATTAAAAATACACATCAAAATTATCCAAAATGTTTTTCTTTTTTTTTTTGCAAATTTCAGCTTTTAAATACGAACAAACTACTTTTTTACTCACTTTTTTTTAAATTTTGGTCTAATAATTTCGTTCATTTTACTTTTTTTTCAAAAGTCTATTAAAAAATATACTGGAATCTCTGGTTGAAATTTAAACCTTTTGAATTTAAAATAAAAGTCTTAGTAAAGTCCGTATGTTCATTTTCTTTGTTTTTATTAATTTTTAATTAAAATATTTTTAGTCAAACCAATATTTTTTTGTACTTTTTCTCAATTTTATTTAAAATAATAAAAATTGTTTTTACCATAATTTACCATAAATTTTTTCGCTTCTTATCAGTTTATTTTTTATTACAATTATTGTTCTATTTATTTTACTTTTAATGAAAAATATATTTATTTATTTATTTATTACTATTTTTCTTATCAAAAAAGCAATTAAAAGGCCTCTAAATAATTTTTTTGGCGGTTACCAATAAAAGTAAAAATAAAATAATATTTTTTTGGGAATTTTTTTTTTCTTAACAGAAAAAAAAGATAAAAATAAATTGAATAAATATGTACAATCAAATATTTTTTGGTATATAATTATCAAAAACAAGATTACTATAGTACTTAGCTGCTAAAAGTAATAATAATAATCTTCAATTAGGTAACCTAAATCTGCAAACCAGACATGAATTGCAAAAATACAAAAATGAGAGTAATTAGTAGTAAACTACTGATTTAGTAGCAGTCGACAAATTTCCTTAGTCTTTATTAGATTTTGTTCTCGTATTTTTAAATTTTATAATTTTATATATTATCACCAAATTCTCTCTAATATTGAAGAAAAATTAATAAAAAATAAATTTAATTTATTATTCTCTAAATTAGAAATAAATAAAATATTTTTTAGATAATTATCACGTTTAAAAATAATAATTTGTAAAAAAATGAAGTTTATACTTTTTAAATTATTATTTTATAACATACATTTTTACTTCCTTTTTACAAAAATTTATAGTAATTTCACACATATTTAATTTTAAAAAATATAGTTTAGACTTTTTAATTAATTTTATTTTATTTTTTTTTCTTGACATTAATTGTGTGCTGTTAGTATTTTTAAAAACAATTTACTATATTTATTATAATAATGAATTTTGGGCAGGGGGAGGGGAGTAAGGTTGTTTTGTGAGGATTTGATATAGGTAGCTTTAACTTTATATAGTAATTTCTTCAAATATTTTTTCCACCAAATATTTATTTGTTAAATATGTTTTTAAAAATTAAAAACTTGGAAAGTTAAAAATACAGAAATGAGAATAATAAATGTATGGATAATAAGGATATATAAAATTTTATTTATCTATTTTTCAATAGTTTTTGGAATTTTCTTTTCACTTTCTTTCTACTAAACACACATTCTTTTTTTATAAACCACGTGTGGTATGTAAATGTTTACTAGAATATATATTGATGTGTGCAAAATATTTAGTAAAAAAATATTTAAAAAAAACATTCGTCATTCGACAGAGCCCTTTTTTTATTTTTGTTATTTTCTCTACTAGTTTATTTTTATTTAATTTTTTATTTTAAACAGCTGACTATTTTTTTTTAAATTTAATAAATTTATTTGAATGATGCAACCAATCGGAAACTTTATAATAGTACAATTTTGAATCTTTTTATAAATTATATTGACTCACAACTTTAGAAATCCAAAAGTAGCAATAACGACCTAGACAGTTTTCTTGTTTTTGGAATTTATTTTTAATAATTCTGGCACACTAGTATGAATATTAGCAACAAGACAATGTTGTTGTTGGGAGCAGGCTACTAACGTACCGCGAGGCCAACGTACCGCAGAGCTATAATTTCGTTCAAAATAGTCGAATCCGGGACGCCATGGTTGGTTCGATGCATCTCGACGAGCTGAATCGAACCATTTGTTGTATTGTCTCTAAATCCCGTTTATTCATTATTTCTTGAAACTTTTATCATCTAATTTTATTTTTATTTACAATAATATTTATTCAATATCTTTAACGGATCAAGGTTAAAAATATTATTTTCATCAATATTTATTATTTAATCAATCACTTTTTTATAGCCTCCTTCCTTTTTTCTACTTTTTACTTTCCGCATTCTCACACATGACTGGCAGTCCGCCGAACGCGGCAACAGCTTTTTTTCTTCTCTTTAAAATAAATAAATATTTATATACACTTCACCGACCGCGTGTTGAACAAAATCAATTAATTCACGTTTTTAACTACTTTTTAAATACTCTAAAAATATATTTATTTGATCAAATTTATTTTTTCTATTTATTTAATTTTAACACCAATTTATTAATCAATGCTTCAATAAAATCCTTTTGTCGGTTCACTTTTTTATTCCTCCCATCCTTATATTTCTTTAGTTAACATTAATAGGATTGTCGATTCTGTACCGAACCGAAGAACCAATGATTCTTCGGTTGGGTTCCGGATATCTGAAGATTTTTCAAGAACCGACATTAAACATTTTTAAATAGGCATTAAATATTTTTAAATAGGAGACTGAACTATTTTTGGAATTTCCTAATTAATTTAAAGAAAACCCATTAAATTATTTTATTTCATCGATCACTTTTAATTTTCTTCGTCTATTTTTTGGAATTTATTTTTAATAAAAAACTCTAATTAATATTTGTTTTTTTCATTTTTTTGATGCTTTAATTTTTTATTTTGTTTTAAATAAATTCTTTTTATTTTTAATAACTTTTTAATTTTTTAAATTTTTTGATAATGATCTCTCTCCTCTCCTTTTCTTTTCTTAGAATTTTTATTTATTATTCACTTTATTTAATGATTAATTATTATTTATTTGTTTTATATTTCCTGTAATTGGGCATTTAAAATTATTTTAATCTGCGCACTTTTCTCTTTTTTATTTTCTTAGAATATATTTTTATTTATTTAAAAAATTTGTTTGGATAATTTTTAAGACGAAAATATTTTATTTTTTCTTATTTTTTAGTCTTTTCTTTTGAAATAAATGAAAAGATAACTTTGAATTTTTGTTTAAATTATCCCCTCAATCTATTTATCTACACATACTTTTATCAGATAAAGATATCCGTAATTTTAGTTGATCCTAGAATTGCAAAACTCAGTTGAGAGGTTAGTGGACACCTCTGGGCCCGTACTATAAGAACGAGTCGTAGATTTGGTACTATAAGAATCTGGTCATTTGCCCAGGTCATTTAACCCATACAGAGAGCTAATTTGGTACTATAAGAGGCTTGGTATTTTTTCTTCTTGCTTACCACGAACCAAGTTCTTATAGTACCGACTAAAAATAAAAAATTATTTGCCTGTATTTTGACTTGAAAAGACAAGATCAAAATAAAGGATAATTATCTGACTAAATAAAAAAGTAAAAACTGAATGAATTTTTATGGTCTCTCTTTGATTGAATTATGAAATTCTTAACGAAACTACTCAAGGGAGTTGGGTCAAAAAAATTTCAGAAAGATAAAAACTTAAATTTTACACCATAAGATAGAGGAGATAATTCCCTATATATAAATTGAGAAATTTAAAAATTTCTCAATTTTCCTTAAAGTTATAGAATTTTTAAAAAGCCTACCACCCTTTTAAACGCTAAAATTGGCTAAAAAAGGGGTACCTTGCGGTTTTACTTATAACTCAAGAAATAATTATCTAAAAATTCTGAAATTTTTATAGGGTATTGAACATACTCTAAAGAATTTAAATTTAAAATTTTTTAATTTTACTATTTTTTCGAACCGAGTTATAGACTTCGGAATTTTTGCTAACCCTGCTATAGAGCAGGGTCTGAGATTTACCACTCGGTAGGGGTTAAATGACCAAAAAGTGCTTTTCATATAGTACGGGTTAACCAAAGGGCAAATGACCTGGTTAAATGACCTGGTCATTTGACCAAAAACCAGAGGTTTTTCTTATAGTAGCAAAGGTACCTCCGGTAACCGGTTAAATAACCACAAACCACGTTCTTATAGTACGGGCCCTGATTGTTCCGACCCACCTCTGGTGGACAATAACCCCCCTCATTCAGTTTAAAATTAATTTTTTTGCTCTATTCTACCCTCAAAAATCAAATTAATTTTTCCTTTCCCATTTGAACAAGAAAGGAAAAATTGGATGCCGGCATTCCTTTCGAATAATGCCAAATTTTGTGTATTAAATTTTAATTTTATCAAAATAATTATTTTACTTTTAAACAAAAATTCTTTTTTTATTTTTGTTTATGTTTACTTCATTAGAGCCAAATACATATTTACAAATTAATTTTTATTTTTACTGTAAAATAAAAATAAAAAAAGCATGTGTATTTACATCTATTTAGCACATGTACTTTTTCTAAAAAATATTTTTTCTTTGCCAATTTTATCCTTTTCTCATTATTTTTTTTCTCTTTCACATTGCTTACACACACTCACAAATATACATTTTTAGTGTAATCCTCTAAAGTTTCTCAAAAGATAAAAAAATTTTTAAAGTGTGTCAGGCAGTACAAAACGAGCTAAAGGCAGCTGGCTTTACAAAAAAAACAATTATTATTTCCAACCTTTTATTTACGGTTTTGGATATGTTGGCGCGGGAATGTTTGTGAACTGAATCGAAATGGAATAATAAAGATTTATTTTTTTTCGTTTCGAAGCAAAACTAAGTGAAGAAGGGACTCGAAAGACAACAAAATGAAATTTCGCCAAGTCCCGGTTTGGGCTTAAAATTAAGAAAATTTCTTTTCATTTAAATTCATTGACATTTGACGATTTTATTTTTGCGCGCCCAAAACCTTCCCTACGCCAAAATATTCCCTTCCCTCCTTCATTTACTTAAATAAATATTTTTTTATTTCCTTCTCTTTTTTTTCACTCCAAATATTAAAATATTGTGCAAATTTGCGGATGTTAATTTGCGGATCAATAAAAAAATTATTTAAATAAAAATACATATTATTAAATGCTTATTTTTTAATTTTAAATTTAAACAACTTTTAATTTGTTAAATAAATATTAAAATTAAGTTTATAATTGAGAAAATTAATTGTATATGTTTTTAGTAATTAGACTTTTGAACATGAGAGAAATACCAGAAAATTTTTTTATTTAAAATTGTAGATAAATTGGAATTATTTTTGTTATTTTTGAGGAAAATTAAACAAAATTTCATTTAAATTTTTTATTAGACGATTTTAGGCTTTTTAAAATTATTTAGTTAATAAAACTTTTACTTAATTATTAATTTTTAAAAAAACTAAAATTGAATTTTTTAAAAGAATGACAGTTGAGAACGAAATTTCAAAGGCGATATTTCCTTTAAATTATCAATCACAATTTCCAAAAATTCTGAAATTTTTAGAATATTTAATTAATTAAGAGAAAAGATTTTCGTAATTTTAAGGACAACAAAGCACATCAAAATTACGTCATATTTAATGTCTATTAATTTTATTTTAAAATTTTTATTTTATTTTCCCATCACCTTTGTTTATTTTCCCATAAAGTACTTGTAAACTTTTACTTGTTTTTATTTTAAATTTATTTAATTCCTTTTAATTTTTTAAATTTTATTTACATTACGTAAATGGCACTATTTTTACATTTCTTCTTTTAAATAATTTCCATTTTGTATGTTAAAAATTTGTAACTAAAACACCTGTCTTTTGACAAAAAATTAAAAAAAAATGATTTTTTTATCTATTAGTCATTTAAATAAATATACTTTTATTTTTTGTTTCTTAAAGTAAAAATATTATTTTTTTGAAAATATCTGAACTTTTTTTTAAATTTGTTTTTTAATTTATATTTTATTAATGCTTGGATGTTACTTATAATTAGGGTTGGATTTTTCGAACCGGGCCGACGTTCGTGTCATTTTTTCGGGCCTCATTTTTATCGAACCAGGCCTTTCGAGTTTTTTTCGGGCCAAAATTCGAGGTCCGTTTCGATCTTTCGAACCAGACCGAATCGGGCCCCCAGCCCTACTTAATGGTTTAAAAAAGATTAGGTAAGTAAAAGTTGTAAATTTTTGGTTATCTAATATTTTTACATTTGGGGACCTAAGGCTATTTTTTCGGGACTTGATTATTTAACTTTTTATATCTTCTCTTAACTTTTTATATTCTGCCAAACTTCCCTAAAGTATTTATCAATCAGGTAATTTGTTTTCGTGTTATATCAAAGAAATAAGAATTGAAAATAGAGCCGGCCACCCACAGTTTTTTCTCAATATTTTGTCTGTGATTTTATCACATTTATTTAATTGTAAAAATTTTCTTTCCCCATCCTAACCTCTATTTATTTTTCATTTAATATTTATATTTTATTTACTATACTAATTTTTCTATTGAATTTTAGTTTTCTATTTTGAGGTTATTTTTTTTCTTAAAATTTTCTTTCCATCACCCATAGTCTCTCCAAAAATTAAGAAATTAACACAAAATAATCTTTATTTATTATTAACATTAATTAAAATTTTTAAAACAAAATAAATTAAAATTAACCTTCTTTAGATTAAAAATCCTTATTATTACTTAATTTATTAAAAACAAAATTCCTTTTTTAACAATAAATACATGGTAGAGGAACAACAAAAACGTAAAAGAACACCTTCACAATTAGTCTGTCCAAAAATTGAAGAAATTGGACTTTTTTGTGGGACAGCTTCAAATAATAATTTAATAACGGCAAATAATTCTGGACAAATTTATAATTGTCAAATGAATCAGATGACGTTTATGGGAGGACAGAATGTTGCCCAATGTAGGGATTTTTACAGCAAATTTATTCCAAAAAAAGATTTTTTCTTGGTCGATTTTCAACACCCTTCAAGGGAAGAGGGAAGCTAATATGCAAATATATCCATTTGACCTCCATGGTATTGGGGCCGAGGATGGGACTGGTTACCTGAAACCCGATCCGAAAATTTTTTTGAAAACCTGAAACCCGACCCGACTTTTTTCTCAACCCGGCTCTTCTGATTTGGGGCCGGATTTCCCACTTTTCCCTTTAAATTTCACTCCATGATTTTTCTTACTTATACATTCCTCTTTTTTAATTTCTTTTTAACAGTTTCTTCTCTTTTTTATTTTTTTCTACAATTAGCTAATAATACAAAAGTCTTTTTTGTTTGCTCGGCCAGAAAATAAACCCAAATTGTTGAATTATTTTTTTGAATTTTTCTGTTTAGTTTATGTGAAATTATGAACATTGTACATATTTTGAAACATTATAATCTTGAATTTCTAAAAAAATCACATTTAAATCATTTTTCTAATTTTTTAAAGTACAAAGTATGCCTCCTCCTCCTCCCCCTCCTCCTCATCCATGTGACATTCTTTCAACTAATGAAGAAATTATTGATAATAGTAATAGTAATATTATTCAACCTTCACCAACAACAACTACTTGCCTTTCTGACCAAAATAATATGACTCAAAAGCAGCACCAACAACAAAAACAACAATCATCAACTACAAATTTTAATAATAATATTTGTTCAAATCCCCCAACAGAAAAAAGTAATTCCTTAACTTGTACAGTTTGTGGGGATGTAGCGACGGGGAGACATTATGGATCTGTCGCTTGTAATGGTTGTAAAGGATTCTTTCGTCGAACAATTAGAAGAAATTATAAATATACTTGCCGTTTTAATTCTAATTGCCAAATTGATAAACGTGAGTTTTTTAGTTTAAATTTATTTTTGGGATGATGATGACTTAAATGTTTCCATCAAAAAAAACATTTTTTTTGTTCTAGAATTAAGTTAAAAATTCATATTAGGTCATTTTATTCTTTTATCTTTTAACTTCAATTCAGTGAGGATATAATATTTTGAGAACATTTTCTTTTAAATATAATTTTGTTGACAAAACTTTATTTTTAGTTTTTAAAATAATAAAATAAATTAATATTATTTTTAATTCTTTTAGATAATCGAGCTGTTTGTCGAGCTTGTCGATATTCACGTTGTATTATGTTTGGAATGAAAGTTGACGGTAATTCTTTATTGTTTTATTAAAAAAAAGTTTTTTTAAGCTGTTCAAAGTGAAAGGGACTTAATTGGGAAACGTTCTCGTTATTCTTCTGCTTCAGGTACTCCCGGGCCCATTCCAAGCACCTCTTCCCCGCCCCTCCAACACCAACAAAGTTTGGAAGAAGAGGGACAACTTTCACCTATTTCGAAAGATGAACAATTACATCAACAGACACAGCAAGGTGGGTAAAAGATAAAACCTTGGAAGACTGTATTTATACTTTCACATAATTTTGCCTTTTCCTTTCGAAAATTGGAGTAAATTTTTTTAGCTCAATTGGAGCGATTTGTTTCTACAATTCGTTCTGAGCTTTTTTTCATTTAAAACCTTTAAGTTGCACAACAACCTCAAACACAAAATATTTTGTCAGCCTCATCGCAACAACAAAATAGTGGAATTAATCGTTCAAATATTCCAACAACCCAAACAGACACTTCACAACTTTGTGAAGTGGACATAGATGAACATATATCTAGAAAAAGATCCTTATCTAGTGGTAATCACTATGAACAGCTTAAACCTGCTAGAAGGTGAATTTAAATTTTATAATGATTTGTTAATTAGGGTTAAAAGTTGAACTATCTTTGTACTTATTATCCTTTCCGAAATAAGGCTTCCAATTACGGACATTTTCGCTTTTTATGAAGCAGAAAGATTATCAGAGTTTTGGGTTTAACTCAAATTTTTTGTCGATTATATTTTTTGTCGATTTATATTTTCTCAAGCCAGCGTCTTAAATATTTTTACAGAAATTTCACTACTAACAATAATACAATACCTCATCAACTATTAACAACAACAACAGAACAACAGCAGCAACAAAACCAAACACAACCTGAATTAAATTCTATTAATGAAGCTGACCCTTGGAGTGGACAGAGTGGAAGGGCTTTATTACGTCACTTGCTTTGTTCTGAAGAAAAAATTAGCAATATGCGAGATACTGTTGTTGCTCATGCTTGTACTCTTCAATATTCGACTAGAGGGGTAATTTTTTGGGGGGAAATAATTCCTCCATATTTGAAAGGCTATTTGGAATTAATAGTGAAGACTATCTTTGTATTTGAGGAGCGTCCCATTAAAAACTATTTTCCTATTAGGAAGCTTTACGGTGACGAATTGGAAGGGACTTATTGGAACCTTGCTACAGGATTAGATAGCCTTATATTTTATTAATGTAAGGGATCATGCTAATAATAATGCTTATATTACCACTTATTGGCCCCTTTCTTTTGGGCAAAATTAGGAGTAAATTCAAAAAAAATATTTAAATTTATTTTTAATAATTTTAGTCTCGATTTCCATTTACTGGTGATGGAAATACAAGAAAGGCGAGTGAAAATGATATTTTGCAGTCTTTACACACACAATTACTTTTAGTTATTGGTAAATTAAATAAAATAAATATTTTATAACAAAAGTTTTTTTAAAGAATGGGCAAAAACGTTAAAACCTTTTGCTGATTTACCTACAGAAGATCAAGTAAAATAAACTAGTCTTAATTTTTTTTCAATTTTTAACAATTAAAGACTGCTTTACTTAAAAATTTTGCTGCGCAACATGTGGTTTTGTGTGTTGCATATCGTTCTACAACAGACTTTTTGAAATTAATAAATGATTCTTGCATTCCGCGTATAGTTAATGGAGCTGAGAAGGAGTAAGATTTTTATTTAAAAATTGTCTGATCTTATAATGAGATATCCACTTGGGGTTGAAAAATTGTATCTTATAATTAGACTTATAAGGGACCACTCGGAATTTTTATAAGAAATACAGTACGCGTCCCCATAGTGATCAACCAAATTAAAACAAGCGTATATTAAATTAGAATATTTCTAATGTATTGGAAGGTATTATTACTAGGGTTGTCGGTTCTGGACCGACCGAACCGAAGAACCGAGGATTTTTCGGTTCGGTTTCGGATATCTTAAGAATTTCCAGGAACCGACAACCCTAATTATCAAGGGTGAAATAAGACTGATGTCATTTTTGTTCTTTTACAAGTTAAGTATAAGTACATAGTATGTATTTTTTATAAAAATTTAGTTATGCATTAAGTATGGCTAGACTTTCTTTTGATTAATTACAAGAATGTAAAGATTATTTTTTTATTTTTCAGTCTTTTTTATCGAAGAGATGCTGAACGTGTAATGGATATGTTAGTTTCTCCAATGCGCTTTCTTAGAATGGATGATGTTGAATTTGTGGCACTTAAAGCTTGTATTCTTTTTAATCCTGTAGCTCGTGGTCTTTCATCTAATAGTGTTATGAGTATTTTACAAACAAGAAGACACATTTTTAGAGCTCTCCAAAATTATGTTCGAGCAAAGGCACCTAATGATGAAGATAGAATTGGGGATTTAACTTTTTTTGTTTTGTCTCCTTTACAGGTGATTTTAATGGAGATTAATTTATAACGGTATTGGGGGATGGTTTATGGCAAGTTTTCTCTAAGGACGTTGCTAATCTTCATTTAAAAATTTGAAATTGCCAGAAACTTAAAGTCAAGTTAATTAAGGTCAAGCTGCTAGAAAATAAGTACCTATTTGCATGCCAAATGCGAATAGGTAACACGGGAAGCAAGGTAATTTTCATAGTATCACTGAATTTCACTCAACTTACTGGCCTCGATTTTAAACTTATAAACACCCTTGGGATTACATACTTTCATTTAAAAATAAGTGATATTCTAAAGAAGTGTACATACTAATTTGGTGGATATTTTAAAAAGATTTCTCTTATCTAAATTTTATTTTATATAGTCATTAGCAAAAGCAGTGTCAGAAGATGTTTTGGTTAGCAAAATAACAGGAATTGCTAGGTTGGACCAATTAATGGAGGAATTAATGCTTGAAGGTTGGGGAGGTTCTAAATATTTTTTAGTTTATTTCTTTTATTTTAAATTAATTTATTTTTGAAGATCTTGATCTAAAAGAAATGTCTATGGGAAATGACTCAAATCAAGGTGATGAAGCTAGTACCTCAACATCTCAACAACAAGGGGGAGATCATTCTATTCCAATTCAAGGACATGTTGATTCTTCTTCAAATAATACAAGTGATTAAAAATGAAAATAAATTTTTAAATTATTTTTTGTCAGTTTCTGCACCAATTAGTAGCCATCCACAATCAATGAGTAGCCAATGGAGTGGAACAACAGGTCCTGTCCAGCCAAATTCCCCAATTTCCAAACAACGTGGACGAAATGTCTCCTCAGCTTCTGATTCTTCCCAAGCAACTTCCTCTTCCGGTTCTCCATCTCAAACATTTTTACAGCCAGTTCCAAGTACTCCTTCACCTTATTCTAGTGGAATAATAACAGCAACTGGAGGAGGAACTGTTCCTATTTCTCCTGTTAGTGAATCTGAATTTTCTTCTTCTGCTCTTTCTAGTTATGTTTTTGGAAATTCTCTTTACGGGTAAATTTTATAATTAAAGAAAAGTTTTTGTACCCCAGAAAAACTCGATTTTGATTTTTTATCAATGATAGATATTAAAAATAAAATTTAAAAGGTCCCCTTTTCTTTTCAAAACTTATCTTTACCCTTATCTTTACAAAATAATATTTTATTAAATCTTTTTTCCTAAATCAAACAAGTATTCTATTGAATAATTATAGTAATATCCAACCTCCATTTGCCTGGCATTCCCCATCTAATACAGGCATTCAATCCAACAATGAAATTTGTTTTTCATCCAATCCAACAACCTCAACAAAATTAATTTCTCAACAACAACAAACCTCTCCAAACAATATTTTAACTTCAATTAATCCCCCACCAATTTATAATAATTCTACAAATTCACAACAATATTATAATAATTCTAATAATATACAAGAATCTTCACAACATTATTATAGAAATCAAAATAATAATCAACAAGAAGAAAGAAGGGGAGGAGAAATAAATTCAATAAATCAACCAAATAATTGTGCTTGGGGTGTCGTGAATAAACAAATGCAACATCATTTTGTACCTACACCGTCTACACCTGTACCAGCAATTTATAGTGGAACAAGTCCATCACCTCCACAACGTTTTGGAGTTGGTGGTGTTGGAGGGGGAGGAAGATAAAATTAGATAAATATATTTTTTTGTTTGTATTTAGAAAAAAAATATTTTTGCATTATAAAATTAAAATTTTTGTTAATTGTATATTTATTTTAAGATGTCCATATTTTAAGTTGAGAAAAATAATTTTGAAGATTTTAAAAAATTTAGGGAAAAACTAATTTTTTCGAAAATAGCTTTTTCTCGTATTTATAAGATTTTTTAGTATAGTTTTTACACCAAAAAATAGGCAATAATTAATTTTAGTTTATTGACTAAATATTTAAATATGTATGTATGTAAATTAATTATTTTTGAATTGTTTAATTTACGGGGGTCTCTTTAAAAAAATAGAAATTAAATATGGACATCAAGACTATTTATATAATTAACAATTTTTGACCTATATTTTGCATATTATTAATTTGTAATTAATTAAACAATTATTTTTGTTTAATTAAAAAAATTATTATAAAATGTACATTATTTTTTCACAGAATTATTTTGCTCAAACTATTTAACCAATGAATCATTTCTTTCCAATTATTTTTATTTAGTTGATAGAAAATTAATTAAAAATTATATAAATTTAATTTTTCATTATTTACTCCCTACGTAAATTTATCAGGGTCACATTAACGTTTACTAATTAGCCTTGTATATATTAATCCATTTATCATTTAAATGTGTACCTCTCTCAATTCAAATTTTCTGAGATAACGATTGTTTTTAAATAAAATTATATATTTTTTACAAAATTACTTTGAAATTATCAAGATTATATTAAAAAAGCATTTTTCACCGGATAGAATTTATACTCAATTAAATGGTAACAGTTTTCCCGATATCAACTCAAAGACAGAAATCAAAGGCAGAAGAAACCAATTTTACGGCTGTAACATTTTTAAAATGAGCATATTAGTCTACTTATCACAGGGAATGTTGTTCCAACAATGGGGAAAAAAGTTGTTCTAAAGAATATTTTGGGCTAACTAATATGTAGAACACCACATGTTTTACAAGATGGTGTTAAAATCCTTTCCTTTTACATATCTGCCTTCTTTTATTAATTAGAGATGCCAAATCCAGCTATGTAATTCCCGCCTAAGCTTGAATTTTATTTCCGGCTACTCACAAAAAACTGGCAGGATCTGATTCGGCTTTAGTTTCAGAACCCGGAAGTGTAAGTATATAACGGGACGGACATATCGGGATTAATGTGAGAAAAATAAACTCTTGCGTTTCTATCTGTGCGCCAAACCGAGCTACGGGTCTGCGCCACAACTGTCGTACCAAACCGGTTTCTTAGCTGGCCCGCGCCAAATCGTCCCGGAACATGGTAGGGGCCTATTGAGTCCCGCCGATTGAGCCAGGCATATTTTGGTAAGATGATCTGATCAAATCAATCTAGTTGGCGAAAATAATCCTTACTTCTAGTAGGGCTTTCGATAGGATTGCGAAATAAATCCTTACTAGTCATGTGCCGTGATGTTCTGCGAGATTTTTTCTTGTTCTGTATAATCTTACCTAACAATAAAAACTTACATATTTCTTATTTTTTTAGAATCTAATAATGATTTCACGACATAATTCTACAGAGTCATTCGATTCTTGTCATTCTAGTCCTTCAATTCACGAACAACGATCAGTTACATCATCAAAAAGTCGTCGGAGTATAGAAGATCAACATGTTTTGGTTGTTAGAAATCTGAAGGGAAAAGGAAGGGTTATACTGCTTCGAGATGTTTGTTGCTTTTGATAATTTAGTTTTAAACAGATTTTCAATTTTTTACAATTTTTGATTTTTTACCCATTTTTATTTCTTTTTTTTAGCTTTTTTATGTTTTTAACATCAATGCGAGAGCCGAAGGTGATAAAGCAGATAATATTGACAATGTTGTTGACATTCATTTTGTTGGTGACTTTGCTCTTATAAAGGTTTATTTTTTAAATTTCAATTACAATTATGTTTTTAAGATGTTATCGAAAGATGCTGCTTGCCGTGCTAAATCAGCGTTAGACGAAAGTTGGCTTTTTGACAAGTTGATTAAAGTTGACTGGGCCTCTATTCCACAAATCCATCAAATACAAACTCTCGGTGCGAACAAGCCGCCGCTTGCAGTGGGATTTCGGCGAAGGGATGATCAAGCAAAAAGACGACAAAGACAATCAGTAAATGGTCCTCCTAATTCTTACGTTGGAGGTAATTTTGACAGTTCTGGAGATATTGATGATATTCAGGTAATAATTTTAACGAATATCTTAAGACGAGAGACTCATTTGATTTAAAATTTTTAGGCACAAATTGCTTATTATGGGACTAATTTGCCTTCAAAAAGGACTCGTTTCTTACGTCCTGGGACTGGTCTAAATGAAGTTCAAAATCTTAGGTAATTTAAAAGTATTTTCTAATTTTTTGTTTTATTTTTAAAGTTATGTTCGTCATCATTCTGACAATAAGAATAAAAAGGAAGACAAAGAAGGGGGAAGCAATTCAATCATCAATCAACAACATTCTCCACTGCATAAACGCTATATTAATTCTGCCTGCACAAGAACAGTTACTAGAGAACGTTTGCCTCCCTCGCCTGTTTTGTATGTTGAAGGACTTGAATATTGTGGAGATTGGACCAACAATATTTTGGCTCGCACTGACGTATGTCAAGTAAATTTTACTTTTAGTAAAATTTTTTAATTTAAAAGGAATTAATTTTTAAGTAGTATTTTCTTGTTAATTTTGGGGATTTTAAATTTTTAAAATTAAGAACTTATATTAACAAGTTTATCCTTTTAACAATAATGAAAGTATTATCTGAAAATTTAACAAGAATTTACTATTAGACTGGGTCAGGCCGGTAGCCAGGATTTTTGGGGGGGGGGGGGCTAAGTGGGGACCCCCTGGCTACGGGCCTGGACTGGGTTTAACTTGAGGTCTTAAATTTGCGAAGACGGGAGTCTGAAAGCAGAATCGGGGGAGACAGGAGCTTAATAAAACGGGATGTGGAGGGACTTAAACTTGAATCCTTTTAAATTCCATTTTATTCTTTTTGGATTAATTTTTTAAATTCTTTACTTTTTTTCAAAATTAATTTTTTTTAGTTAATAACAATATTTACTTTCTGTGGAGTAGTTAAGGACATTTATGTTGGTTATTGCAAACAAGATAATATTGTTGAAAAATGTTATGGATCTTGTAAGCATATGGCTTTAGTTCAGATGGAAACTGTTGAGCAGGCTACTCGAGGTTTTTTTTTAATTTTTAAAAAATAAATTTAAATTTATTTTTTTAAAGCAATTAATGAATTCGACCATACTTGGCAAATGGGACGTTTTATCAATGTTAATTAATTAAAAAATAATTTAAAAAAATAACTTTTTGATTAGGTTACTTATTCTCACCATCAGTGTATTGAACATGATCGAAATAATCGTCGTGATCGTTACTCACACAAACGTTTTGTTCACAGTTAAAAAGAAAAGTGGATTTTATCTTAATTGGCATTAAAAGTATTTTTTTGTTTTTATTTTTGCTTTAAACAAATATTTTCTAAAAATTTATCTATTAACATTTTGTTCTCGAAAGAGAAATTTATTTTGACTTTATTTTTTAAGTTTGTTTTGTTTAAATTAAGGTTGCATAAATATTTTAAATGAAAAGACATTTTTTGTTAAATATTCTGAAATGTTTTTATTTTAGTAAATAAATAATATTTTAAGAAAATTTAAAAAAATCTTTTTATTAAAGATTTTTGTTGGAATATTTAAAAACTAAATAGTAGGTAAGTAATACTAAAAATAAATTCATTTGTTTATCCGTTTATTTGTTTCTCGTTAATCCAATCCATTGATTACTTGGATGTCTCGAATTTCCAGCTGATGTGTTGATTGGTGTAAATACACTATTAGAGCGTAAGCCAGACAAATCGCTTAATCTAGGACGAAGCTCTGCCTTAAAAACAATTTTATAAAAATATTTTTAAAGCTTTCTTCTCCCTCAAAACTTTCGACTTACCCTTTTATGTTTACTTCTAAATTTAATTACTTCACCAGGCCTATGCCAATCACTATCCAAAAGTGTTGGTTCTTCATTGTAATTCCATTGTTCTTTATCCCTTTCTCGTTTATGTTGTCTAGTATGCCACCCAATTCCTAGTATTCTGGCAACTGCCAAAAACATTCCTCCGCCTCTTTTATTTTTATTAGAATTTTTTTGATTAGAATTATTAATTTTTGAAGATTCCTTCTCATCAATGTTCTCAGATTGATCATGCCCCAGTGTTTCACAACAAATTTCTTTTGCACAATGCAATGATTCCCTAAGCTTTAAGTGAGACTGATTTATTTTATTTTTGTTAGATTGAATGGAGGAGGGTGTTTACAAATTTTTGGTTTATTTTGGTTTACAAATTTTTGTAAATTCCCTGTATCCTAAACCCCAGATGGCAAAATAGAAGCAGGCCAATGTACCTCGAGCCCAATGTACAGCCAAGCTCTAACTTCGTATAAAATCATCGAATCCGGGACGCCCTTGTATGTTTTGATGCGCCTCGACGAGCTGAATCGAACAATACCAGGGCGTCCCTGATTCGATAATTTTGAGCAAAGTTATATCTCGGCGGTACATGGGGTGTACCCGGGTAAAATTCTTTAGATCACTGGGGATGGGAGAGGTGGCAGGTTTGGGTTGAGACAAAATTTCTCCCAAAAATATAATTTTTCACCTGAATCTGTTCAATACTATCATCACTTTCTTTTATTTTTTCTGTTTTAAAATCTCCTAAAGAATTCCAATACTTTCCTTCTCGAATATTATTATTTTCTTCTAATATAAATGATCCTTTCAATTTTTCTTCATTCTTAGAAAATTTTCCTCGTAAAGAACCTCCTTTTTTAGCACCTTTTGTTTTATTTTCTTCATTCTTTTTAAATTTTTCTTTTTCTTCATTTCCTTTATATTCTCTACTTAAAAATACTTGTAATTCTTCCCCTTCTTCTTTACATAAAAGGCTTAAATTTCGTGTCCATTTTCGACGTTGAGCGATAAGAAGCATTTGCCTTTCTCCAACTAACGATGAATTCATCTGTTAACTCAAAATTTGTGAAATATTATTTTTAACTGATAATAAATGATTTTTGTTTCTTTGTTAGGCTTATTCAGATATTTAAAAAGAAGAGTTTAGGTCCTGTATTTGGAAGTTCATACTTAGATTTGTACTCTTACGAGCAAATTTAAATTTCCAAGCACCGTTAGGGACTTGATTTGTAATCAAAATACCCATAATTAACCAACCGGTATATCCTTTTCATATTTTATTTTCTCCGTTTCTTCTGTTGTATTAGCACTTCCAATGGGCGGTGAATCGTTTTCCGAAAACATAGTGCTAAGAACAATACTTTTTTTCTTTGGAGGATTTAAAACAGTTGAACAATCATCCTCTCGAACTTAAATTATTTAGTAAATCCATTTCATCCTTTTTAATACTTCAATCTCTATTTTATCCCCATCATTTATTTTCATATATCCCAGGCTTATCCTCGATTCATTTTGAGATAGATAGAGACCATTAAAGGTGATTGATAAGATAGAGATTCATTCCCCTGTTATTATTCAAAGAAAAACCAGTAGTTGCAGCTTTAAACGATCCAATAGATCTAGCAGAACGATTGCTGTGTGTTCCACCACCTCCCCCAACCCCAACAACGTTCTGCGCAAAATTAGAACTACTTCCACTTCCATTATAACGACGAGGTCTACTAACACCTAAACAACAGGCTAACCGGCGAAATTCTTTCATTCGGAAATAACAAAGTGGTTGGCATACAGAATGAACACCAATTAGAATCTAAAATTATATTTTTAATTCTTGTAATTTAAAAGTTAGTCTTGATTCTTCTATAGATTTACTCAACGAATAACATCCATCCTTCGGTAATCATTCTTTGCTCTTTTCCTCTAAAGCCCCTGTCCATATCTTGATTTCCCCTACTCCGAATTTTTGTTTTTTTAGAGTAGATTAATCCCTACCAGAAACCAAAACTTTGTGACAGAAAACAACAAGTATCTAACATATATTTTCTACCAATCTCATTTTTCTTAAATATTACTACTTACTTGAAGCCCCCAACGTATTAAAGTACTCATTTGAGATGTTGCAAGTAAATTATTTAAATGTAAAAGTGCCACCATTTGAATACCCGAATATGGAAAAAGAAAAAGAACATCAACAAATAAAACAGTTCCAATAACAATTAAATATTTATGCCTGGACATTAAATGACTTTTCCATTTTCTATGTGAATTACAACGACGGCTACTATAGAAATAAAGTTAAACTATATCAAAAAAAAATCTAAAAAACCTTTGTTCTATATTATTGTTATTTAAAGTACAATAATGGCATTGTCCACACCCTCCCCCATCCCCTTGTTCAGCAGCAACACAACTACCTATGCTTTGTGGACTTCCCGCTGATGAAATTGTACTAAACTTTTTTCTATTTTGATTATATTGTTCTAACAATAATTGTTGTTTTTGCTGTTCTAATTTTCGAATTTGTGATGTTGCATGACTGGAAGGGGAAAATGAAGGTTGTAGATTAGGGCTTGTATTGTTAGATTTTAATTGATGTCGGTGGTTGTGGTGCATTGACCTGTGTAAGATTTAAAATAATGTATAATTAGGAATAATCTTCCGCAATTTTCAGATGTAGTCCTCGCAGATGATCTCCGCAGCCACCCCCCGTAGAACGTAATTCCTACAGGGTAAGCCTATCTCCTGCTGATCCTCACACTTTTAATAACCCTCACCCACAAAATTTCTCTCTTTCCCTATAAACCTAAAAATAACAATTACCTTTTATGGTAAATTGAACTTCCTCGTACCAAATTTCGACCATTATTGGAAGAAAGAGCAACAGTTTCTTCCTCTCGACTTTCCCCAACATTTTTTAAAATACGCCGAGAACCAACACCTCCACATTTTTGGAATTGACGGATTGTTCGGAGAATTTTCCCGTAGCAAATAAGAACAGTAAACAAACAAACATAGCAAAGTACAAAAATCATTAGCATCTAAAAATTGAAGAATATTTTATTTTTAATTTTATTGTTCTTTTTATTGATAATGCCTCGAGAATGGTTTTCTTGACCAGTTACTTACTAAATCCTTTTTAATTCCAAATACGTTTCTCGAAAATCCCCTTCTATATTTTTTTCCTTTACCCGTTACTTTTTATAAAAATTTTATTGCCTAATTGCGCACTTATAATAATCTATGAGAGTTATACCAGTTATACCTAGAAGTGATAACAAGTGGAGCTATAACTGGAGCCAAGTAAATACTTATACTATAATTTTCTGTTCTTTAAAATTTATTTTAATAAAAAATCAAATATTTTTTACACTCAAAACATTAATTGACAATCCCCCAGTTTGTCTTCTAGTAAAGTCTTTTTGATGAACAAATAAGGAAGAAGATATTGTTTGATTATTTAAAATAAATTCCTTCTCATTTTCTTCTTCCTCAAATTTTTCTTGTAAAATACTTTCTTTTCTAACCATCAAAGAATGGGCAGAATCAAAAAAATTAGAAAATATAGATCCAATACCAAAAAGTAAACTTATTAACCAACTAAAAAAAATTTTTTTTTAAATCTTTTTAAAAAGAAATATTTTTTCTTACCAAAATGCAAGAATAAATAAAACAATTCTTCTTCTAAAATATCTTCTATAATGCAAGGGATATTTAATTACAATAAATTCATTTGTTGTAAAAACAAGTAAATTAAATATTGTTAATAAATTACATGAACGTAATATTACTAATGTTACTTGATTTATCTGCAGAAAAAATTTTTTTAAGAAAGATTTTTATAAATTGTATCATCTTTATGGAAATTTAAAGGATTTCCTTCCCCTTTTATTTATCTTAATTATGTAAGGAATAGAATCTCAATAATTAATTGTCGGTTTCAAATTGAACTGAAAATTTCGGTTCGGAAGAATTTACTCAAAAACCAAGTTTAGAAATCTCAAAAACTGAGGCTTACTGGGTTTACTCAAATCTACAACCATAGCATAGAGAGAAGCCTCAGTTTTTGAGGTTTCTGAACTTGCTTTTTGAGTAATTCTTATTAACTTTCTCTTGCTAGGATTTCTTTTAAATTTATCTTTATTTAATTTATCCTTATTTAAATTCCTTAAAATATTTAAAATTAAAATATATATCCTGCCTTTAATGCGGTAAGTCTGTCTTGTATAGATCTCATTGTATGTACTAATAAATGAGGCATTCCCCAAGCAATCAAACATCCACCACGAATTAAATCAACAATAGCACAATGAAGTACCATAACATAAAAAACATTAACTAAAACTCTACGACGATTTCGAATTAATGCAATAATTACAAAAGCATTTAAAAGAATACAAAGAACACCTAAAACATCACAGAGTAATATGGCTGCCATTTTTGCCTGTGAAAATTATTTAATTATTGTTTAATCGGTTAAAAATTTGGGAAGTAACATTTTAAATTTTAAAGTAAAAAAGTAAAGCTTAAGGGAAATTTCTATTAACTCCCCATCATAATGTTCCTTCATTTTTAAGCAAGGAATTAAAGTATAAATAGTTCTAAAAATTAGAAATATATAGACTGGAATTTCTGATACAGAGTGAAATAGGATTTAGTAGAAATTCACCGTCTCCAAAGATAATTTTTAGAATATTAAATTAATTTTAAAAAACAACAAACATCATTAGAATAAACCCTTGGAAGAAAAATAGAGGAAGAAGATTGCCAGTCTTCTTCCCTTCCTTCAATCTCTCCAAATTCTTCATTAACAACTTCATCATTCCATTCCTCTTTAATTTTTTGAGGATTTATTTGGAGAAAAATAGTCATTAAAAATAAATATGTATTATAATCTGAAGATAATTAAAAAAAATAAATTTATTCGATAATCCATTTTCCTAAATTATTCTTAGGAGGTTTAACATACTTGTCATAGTTATGAGAGTGAACTTGTGAACTTAAAGATATTCGTCAAGCAAATCTGTAAAGGATCCGGAGACAGAAATCCCGGTTCAATACCAATCCAATTTTGTGGGATTTGTGGTGGGTATCGAGAGTAAATTCAGTTGGAATTCCAATAATCCGAGCTCTAAATTTTAGAGAAAATATAGCATATAATATTCTTTTTCTTAAATATTTTAAAATAAAATAGGGAGAAGACAGTAATTTATTTAAAAAATAATTTCCAGAGAATTGTCTGTAAAAATTAACATCAATAATATTCAGTTAATATTATTTTTGGCATTTTTAAAAAAAGAAAATTTTAATAAATATTTAATAAATAATATAAAGCTGAGTTGATTAAATATGAAACTTTTCGACTAAAAAAAGAAAATTGAAATAGACAGAAATGAGAAAAATGGAAAGAGATGAGGGGCACTAACACCTCTCCTCTCTGTTACTTAAATTTTGTTTACTTTTTATTTTACAGATTTTTTTAAATTAAAAAGTACATATATTTTTATTATGCTTTTTATTAAATTAAATTTAAAATACAAGAAAAAAAATATTTGGATTTGCTTTGATGTTTAAGTTCTTCTACTATAGCTATTAAAGTTTAAACGTAGAAGGAATAAATCTTTTACTTAATCTGGAATAATTGCAATAATTTTTGCAAAAAATCTTTGAAACTTTTTAACTGATTAAAGAAGTACAGGTTAAATGAAAAATTGATGTCGGGTTTTCCAAAGTATTTTGACAAAATTTTGGAAAAAAAAGTTTCAGAGTTATTGATACATAAAAAGAATTTCTAGGAGCTTCAATCATTTCCATAAATTACTCTCGGGGCTTCTATAATCCTGTGTTAAATTTGTAATTTTAAACAAAATATTTATTAAATAAACTCCAAAAAACAGCAAATTCAGTAAATAAATAAAAGAAAAAATATTCAAAAAAACAACACACAAAAATTGAGTTGGAAATTACTTTAAAAAGAAAGAAATACTTGAAAGAATGCCTTAAATTGGATTTATACGAGCGCAAAAAATAGCAGCAATAAAAAAGGAAAAAATAAAAGAAAATTATTTTTTGAAGTTTTATTTAATATTAAAATTAAGAGAACTACATAAATAATCTTTTAAACTTAATTTAAATTTTAAATGGATGGAATATAGAAGAAATAAAGAAATATTTGTCAAGAATGAGGTATTATTTAATTTTTAATTGAGATTTTATAAAATTTAGGTTTTAAAATTTTGATTTACCTCTAAGGTTATAATTTAATTTCAATATTAATTTGGATCTTAATTAGAAAAAATTTTAATATAATTTCAAAATCAGTAAGTAAACGGAAAAGCTAAGTAAAATTCTATTAAAAATAACAACTACCTAACTAAATATAATCACAGACTTTTATTTATCCAAAATTTAAATAATATTTTTGTAAAAATAAACTAAAAAATATTTAAGTAATAATTTCAATTGCTCGACTATTTCCCCATTAAAATACTTTAAATGATTAAACAAAAAAATATTTTGTTTCAAAATTTCATAAAATAATAATTAAACAAAAAGCATTCAAAAACAACATTTTATTTATTTTATTTTTTACTAAAAATAAATAAAATGCCGAAATTCAATCGTTTATTCTCCTTTTTAAAACAATTTATTAAATATATGTACATATAAGGTTTTTAAAATTTTGTATAAAGGGAGAGGTTATTCTTCTAAAACACAAATTTATATACATATATTTACGTAATCTTTTTAAATTTTATTTAATTTTTGTAGAAAAAGGAAATTGAAATAAATAAAAAAATGTTTTTTGGATTTTAATATTAAATAAAATATAAAAATAAATTTATTTTGGGGAGAAATATGATAAGAGATATTTCCTTTTTGATATCCAAAAATAAATAAATATTTATTTAATTAATTAACCAAACCCTTTTTTAAGTTAGAATAAATATTTGCAATAAATATTTGAATACAATATTATTGACATTATTTGCAAAGAAAATATAATAAAAAAAAATAAAAATTTTCTAAAAAAGTAGCAGTTAAATCACGTTAAAGTTTCGCTCTTTGGAGATTTGGATGGGTAAATAACTATAAAGGGATTGAATATACAAAGATAGGGGTGACTAAAACTTGTATGTTTTGTCTACAATTGTGATTGAGGTTTCTAGCACTTTCTTGAGCATATAACCCCAAGTAAAACAACACTACATCTAATGATAATTAAAATATAATTATTTTCTCATCTAATGTTTATATCTAAAATTTTTTTAAAATAAAACAAAAAATAAATATAAAACAAAAATCTATTATATTTAAAATTCAGTAGCTAATCCACCACCAGGTAATATTCTAGCTTTTGGTATAGTTAAAGTTCCGCTTCCATACATACTAACTGGTGGAGGTAAAGGAAATTCAAAATCATCAGAATTATTTGATTTCCATCTAAAAATATTTTAATTAAATAAAAATATATTTCTAAGAAGAAATTAAAAAATACTAAAACCATCTGATTAAAAAATTTAAATAAATAATTTGGATGGAAAGCTAGCATTCAAAAATATATTTATTTAGGTGAATTGTTTATTAATTAATGAATGACTTAAAAAATAAATATTTCTAAAAAGCGAAGATTTTGTTTCTAGTTAAATACTATTTTAATTTTTAATTAATTTGTAGCTAAAAATGTACTTATATTGCTATTAAAGAAGGTTAAATCACACTTAAAATTAGCGATTAAACGAGACGTGATTTTAAAAACTTTAATCATCCCTAAATCCATTTTATATTTAAAATTCCCGTCTACATATCATTTTAATCATCAGTACTTTAAAATAAACTTTCTTATTTTCTCCAAAAAACTACCTCAATTGTTGTTTTAACATTCCAAAAGGAATATATGAATTTCTTTCATCCATTAAATATTCATTATTTAAATAATTATTTTTATTCTTTTCTAAAAAAATTGAAGAAATTTTGTAATTATTATTTTGTTTTTTTAAATAATTTTTATTTATTTTTGAAGATTTTTGTTGACATTTTTTAATAAATTTAATTAAAATTAAAAATAAATAAATTAAAGGTAATAATAAAGCTAAAATAATTATTAAAATAAAAATTAATAAATTTAAATTTGTAAACAATTTTGTAGAATTAATTAAAGCATTATTTGAAGAGGAAGAAGAAAAAGAAGGAAGAATAAAAGAATTATTGATATCAAATGACTGAAATAAAAAAAATATTTCTAAATTTAAAGAAAAGAAAAAGAAAATAATATTTAGGTTGATCGGCTAACTAATTTAAATATTTTTAATAGAGTCCCATTCTTAGCCTTGTATTTTTAATTTAATTAATTTTTCCTATATTAATCTTTTATTCATGTGCAATACCTTCATTCTCTTTAAGCATTACATAAAATGTTCTTCATTAATTCAATATCTAATCCTAACAAAAATATACTTACCTTAAACAAAACTTAAATAAAGCCTAAGGGTTTATACCTATTGGGAAGAATATTAAAATTTCTGGAGAAAATATTTGCCACATAAATTTAGAAATAAACTAAATGAGTTTATTTTTCTCATTTCAACTTATCTTGTATTAGACAACCCCCAATATTTCTTTACAAAAATAAAACGAATATTTTCTCCTCTAATTATTTCAAATATTTAATTTTTCTTACTTTTTCTTCAAATCCAATAATTCCAAATTTTTCTTTTAATTTATTTCTTGTATTATTTAATTTAAAAATATTTTTAATTATTTGTAATCCAATAAAAGAATTAATTGGCTGGAATAGATTATCCAAAAAATAAATATTTAATATTAAACAATTTTCTCTTCCACATTGAAATAAACGATAAATTGGTATATATTTTATATTTAAATAAGTATTTGTTAAATTAATATTATTTTGGACAATTGAAGAAAGAATACTTTAAAAATTAAAATTAAAAATTGTTTTTTAAAAGGGAAAAAATTTTAAAAATTATAATGGAAACCTTTCTGTTATCAAGAAAACTTCCGTAACTCTCTTTTAAGTACATTTTTTATGCCCTAAATTGTTTTACCTTTCTAATTCAATCAAATCCAAATCATCAATATCATTATTCCTGAATATATATAATTCTAATAAATGTTCATTTGGGTTGAGCAGTGAAACCTTAAAGGATTTATTGGGTTACTTTTTAAATATTGGAGAGTAAAGTAGTTAGTCTTTCTTTCATTTAAATTCGGATATTATTTAGATAGGTTGATCAGGGATAGGTTAATACACTCTAGAAGATAAAATATGAATGTGGGGGAGGTCCTCAAATAAAATAGGGCCTTAAAATCAACATATATAGTTAAAGCAATAAAAATATTTTCAGTTTTCTTTACCGTAATAGTTGTTTGATCTTCATGTTGAGCAGGTAAAGGATCATTTACCCTTACACGAAAAGTATATCTTGAAAAATAAATTTATTAAATATTTACTATAATTTAATTTATTAACGATATAATTGCTGTTTTGGATAAATCAACATCCTCTTTAATTGAAAATTCCCCAGTTGAACGATTTAAATTAAAAGGAATATTAGACATTGAAATTGGCTTTAGAAATGAGAAAAATAAATATTTTTAAAATTAAATAAATACTTCTCCAAAAGTTTGTATCATTCCTTCACCCCAACTATAACGTAAATTGTATTTATCCCCTTCATCTAAATCATCAGCTTTTAATTGAAGAAAAGGTTGTTCTTTTTTATTAATATCAATAATTGCAGCAAAGAAGTGTTTAATTAAAAATTGTGGGGAATTATCGTTAATATCAATTATATTTATATTTAAATAAATAAATGAGGAATGGGATGAATTGTCTTCTTTTGAAATACCTTCATTACATTTTTGTTTTATATTTGGGCAATCGTCTACAATTATTTTAAGTTGATAAGAAGGTATAAGTTCTCTATCCAATCCTTAAATTCTCAATAATATTTTTTTTATTTTAAGAAGGAAAATAATATTTGATTTCTGTATTGTTTTTAAAAATTAATTTTTTTATTCAATTCTCATTTTCTCATTTACGTTCATAGTATAATTCGGTTATTTATAATCTTAAATTTCTTTGGAAATTTGAAATTTTATAAATTAAAATATGGTTGGCTGAGTTGAGAGAGAGCTGCCTAGGTGCCCCTCCCCCTCTCGATTTAAGATAGGAATGATTTTCCGGCTCCAATACATAGTGTCTATATTAAATGTTAATTATATTTAATCTCTGAATTTAAATCAAAAAAACCTTTAATTAAATAAATTTCAGGCCTTTCAGGTATTAAAATACCAAAAGTCTCCCCTTTATTTTCCACTAATTTATAACATTTGGATTTTTGTTCTTCACTTCCATCTAAATCTATTGCCTCGGGAAATTGATTTATTGGGGTATTTTTATTTGGAATTTCGTCTTCTTTAATATCAACATTCCATTCATTTTCTTCTTTTAAAAAATTAAATTTTGGGCAATTATCGTTTAAATCCAAAACTTTTATTTGTAAAAATAATTTTTGACATTCATTTTTAATAGAACAAATATTAATTAAAATTAAATAAATATTTTGACGTTCATAATCAAAAGAATTTAAATATAAATTATTTAAATATTCTTTATAATAAAGTTTGCCATTAGTTGAACTTATAGAAAATTTATTTCCATCCTTTTTTTAAATTAAAATATTAATTTTTGATTAAAAAAAAGAAAAAAGTCTCTGAGAAGTTATTTGTTTCAGAGTTGTCTGTAATTTTTATATTTATGTATTATTTAGAGGCACACTCCCGTTTAGAGAACTCAGGTTTATCCTTATATGTATGTAGTGTCCCATGTTCCCAAAATTTTTTCTTAAAATATTTTTTGGGAAGAACTTATTCTTTTATAAAAGGTTTATATTTTTTTGATCAAACTCTGCAAAAAATTATAACTCAATTATTTAATCTTAAATTTAATTCCTTCCTTCTTTTCAATATCTTTTAACTACCAAAAATTAATTTAATAAAATAATTTACTTTAAAATTTTCAAAAATTGAATAAACAACATTAGGACTGTTAGTTATAATTGCTAAAAGAGCAGGTAATTCTTGATTCTAGAAAAATATGGAATATTATCTTAAACTAATAATTAATTATTTACTTCAGGGAATAAATGTATTGAATTATTTGAAGGCCAAAGCACTTTAATTGGGGTTTCTTCTAATTTTGTTATTTCCACACAAATATTTTTTGATTCAAATTTTTTTCGAAAAGTTAACTTTAAAATAACACAATGATGATTGGAAGTTTGTAAATTTAATAATTTATTTTTGAATATTAATAATTGTTGGCCTCTCAATTGAAACAATTCTGTAAAATGAAAATATAATTATAAATTAACTAAAAAATTTTAATTTTTAAAACAAAATTATTATCTTCCATAATTTACATATTATCTCAAAATATTTAAATATATTATTTTAATTTTTATAAAAATATCAAGGGTAGGATTGTCCCTTCTAAACAACCAACCGAAAAGCTAAGGATTTTTGGCTGCTTCTGGATATCCAATATATTTCAAAAACCAATAACTTTACTCAAAGTTTAATAATTAATAGTTTCTTTTTTATCGATAAATTAATTTTAATTTTTTTAAAAATTAAATTATAATTACCATTTTTATTATTCTCTAAATTAACATATTTAACCAATTCTTCAGGAATTCTAATTATTTTAATAAAATCCTTTCCTTCTTCAAAATTATTATTTCCAGATTTTCCATTTAATTTAATTATTATTGTTCCATTTTCATTATTTCTTTCTTTAAATTCTTTTTCTAACCATTTTTTAAATTTATTAATTATTGAATTTATTTTTACATTTATTTTTGCCAATAAATTATTTTCTTTATTTAATTTAATTTCTGCTTTTAATATTGGTGTATTTTCAAAATTTAATGGTTGAGAAATTTGTATAGAGCCATTAGGTAACATTTTTAAGGAATTACTTCCATCTAATTGAATAAATTGAATTGAAGAAGTTTTGTCTTTGAAGAGAAAAAAATTTAATTTAAAAATTGTAAAAGAGGGTTAGAAATGAGAGGGGGACTCGAAAAAAAGTTGGGGGAATCCCTAAGATCTGCAACGATAAACTTGTCTTTTTAACCATTTTCCAAGTTTAGTCTTGTCTTTCAAAATATTTCCCTTCAAAAAACTTACTTAAGGAAGGTAAAGGAATATGTAAAAGTTCTAATCCAACAGGCGCATCTTCACTAAGAGATTCAACATTAAAAGTTTTGGGTATAATATTTTTAATAATTTGTTCTTTAATTGTTTGTAAAGTTGTTGATTTTATTTTCTCTTCATGGTTATTTCTTCTTTTCACAAAAGTTATTAGAGGAACTAAAAAATGAATAACAGGTTTATTTTTTAGAAAAGGACTCTCCAAGCTTCTAGATGTTACAAAAAGTTAAAAATCTTTAACAGTCAATTTGTTACTCAAATTTTTTTAAGTTATAGAGAAAGACTACTGAGCTACCGGGGCATCGACTAATGCTTTCTCTTTTATCCTTAGATCGTTTAACCCCCGCCTAAGCATTTTAAATGCTCTAGGTGAATCATTCTTACAATAGTCACACCTCTACCCCACTCCCCTAACCCTACTTTTCAAACAAACCAGTAAATCCTTTTGTCGTTGTTTCAATTATAATATTTTGTTCAAAAGAAATATTATTTCTAAAATTTGAATTAAAAAATATTTCATCCTTCTCTTCATTAAATTCATCATCTTCCTCCTCTTCCTTATTTTCTTCTTCCTCTTCCCCCTCATTTTTATTTATCTTATTTGCTCTATCAGCAACAGCTACAACATTAATTTTAATTTCTGCTGTATTTGACCTTTTATGTGTAATTCCAGCTCCATCTCTAGCCAAAATTTTAATTGAAGCTCTTTCCCCTTCAAACATTGACTCTTTTAATCTTAATTCGACTGAACATTTTGGCCATTTACATTGTGTGGAATTTAATGAAAATAAAGAATTGTTTTTGTTGTCCTCCGGTATTAAAGAAAATTTACTAATTCCGCCAATACCTTGGTCAAAATCTATAATTTCCAATCGACGAATTAAAAAGCCTGGAGGAGAGCCCTGTTAAATTAATTGTTAAATTAGAGTTTTAAATAAAGGCTTAATCTAAAATAAACTAACCGCAGGAATAATTAATTCCAAAAGAAAAGGACCTCCCAAAAAATAAGGAGGATTATCATTAACATCGACAACTTCAATTTGAAGTGTTGCTCTGTCCTTATTACTTAAATCCTCAAATAATAAAGAATAAGATTGTGAAGAAGGGGAAGAATTGATAGAAGGATATTTTTGGGTTCCTTGGTTTTGATTGAAAAAAATATTTGAAGAAGGAAGAATGGCCTAAAAAAGAGGAGAAAAGTTATTTAAAATTTCATTTCTCATTTAGTTTTTCTTTCTATCAAAATAATCAAGAATATTTTCTTCACTAAAGTTATCTTGATATATTCACCTTTTTTAATCTTTAATTTTTACTATTAACAAAATAAGATATCATTTTCCTATCATTCCTTAATTTTGGGGAATTTTAAAAATTAAAAGAAATCCTTTCTTAAATCCCCTAATTAAATTAAAAATTAATTTAAAAAATAAAGATTCCTGATCAACATCCAATTCTTCAGTTAAAATTAATCCCGAACAGCTTTCATTTAATCGAAAAACTTCAAAAGGTAATTTATTCTCTATTTTTCTTTCATTTTCAAAATTTAAAGATTTTGTATTTGAAATAGATAATTCCAATGGATTTTCGATTGATTTATTATCATTTGAACATATTTGGACATCTAAAAGCTTTCCAGAAGGCCAATCTTCGTCGAGAAAATAAACATCAGGCGGATAAACAGATAAATGTCCAAAAACTTAAAAAATAAATAAAAAATTTAAAAAATTATTTTTGGATTTTAATTAATAAAAAATTATGTTTTAGAAATTAAATAAAATTAAAAAAAAGGAAATTTGTATACCGTAAATATCCTGATAGAAGCCCATCCCTAATAGAAGCCCTCTCAATGAGGAGTATTGAAAAATAGAAGCCCAGGGCTTATATTAGGATATTTACGCCAATTTAATTACAAATCCAAAAAATTAAATAAAGAAAAATGAGTTTTAGTAGAATTAATGTTAAATAAAATGTTTAAAATTTTCTTGCTTAATTTAATTTATTATAAAATAATGAAATTAAATTTTGGTAAGAAAATAAAAAATAAAATTAAAAACACAACAAATTTCTTAATTAATTCTCCCTTTTGTTGTTCAAAAAATGTTTATTTATTAAAAGAATTTACATAAAAATTATAAAATTACCAGATTGAAATGCAAGTTGAGCAAGTAAATGAGTAAAAACTGATGGAATAAAGTAATTACCAAAATTATTAAAATATTTATTCATTATTTAATTTATTTTATTAAAAATAAAAGAGGATTTGATTAAAATAAATAAATGAATGATTATTAAAAAAAGAGAGAAGTGAGAACAATAAAAGAAATATTTATTAAGTGGATATATTTTTGTTGGAACATTTTATTTTAATTGTTTGGACAAGGACTTTAAAAATATTTTTCTTTTATTTTTCAAAAGTCTATAAACAAAATAGTTTCGGATTTAAATAAAAAATTCCATGCTTCATTTTCCGATTAAATCCATTGAGTAACTAAAAGAGGAGGATGGGGGGAATTATTTAAACAAAGAATTGTTTTTAGTTAATCGCTAAATAATCGCCTTTCCATTAACTTTGTTTGTCCTTAAATTTATTTTTTAAATAACAATTTTGAAAAAATTTACATGTTTTCCTAAAATTTAATAAGTTTGTAAGAGTTTATTAAAAGTTTACGAACTGAGGAAAACTTAAAACTCTTTTTAAGTAAAACAAAAATTCAAAATGTTTATATTAATCTCTATGTAGATTAAGTAAGACTTCAAGATTTATCATAAATTTAACCCGGAAATTCTGCTCAATTCATTGTATAATTTAAAATATAATAGACAATTTTTAGAAACAAAAGAGAGGGAGAATTTGACAAATATTAAATACTGACCCCCCCCCCCCCTATTTCAGCAATTTAAAAGAATAAAACGGCATAAAGTTTATGCATCAAAAAAATATTATCAACCAAAAGAGAACTTAAAGCAAGCCTAATGAGGAAAATTTTAATTGAATGGAGACGTATTTTTTAATTATTATAAGGATAATCAAATGGTATATCCGAAAATTATTTTAAAAATTACAAAACTTTTCTCAAAAATTATTTTTAAATAAATAAAGAATGATTAATATTCTCACTTTTAATTTTCTCTTCCTTATTTTCTCCATACTTTTAGGTATATACATACATAATAGTAATTCAAGCAACAATCAACAAGTCAAAACTTCCCGCGCGTATAATTAAAGTTATAGGGAAAAATTGTTTTGAGGGAAAAAGGAAAGTGCTCAAAAATAAAAATAAGAAGATGACTATTTTGGAAGAAAATCATTAGTGGAGTGGAACAAATAAAAATAATTAATTTGTTGAGATAATAATTTGAATATTTTATTGTTTTTTAATGATTAGTTATTTATATAGGTAGGTAGTGATATCACGGGTTACCAAAATACGGACTTTTTTCCTACCCGAAGCCCGATCCGAAGAAAATCTAAGAATCCCGATCTGAAACTCGACCTTACTTTTTTCTCAATCTTTGACATCCTTGCAAAAAAAATTTATTAATTTTATTCAATCTACACAAATTCTATATATTCAATTATTTTTTTCAAATACTTTCAAAGTTTTAACGTGTAACACCAACACTTTTACGGCCAAGCACAACATTAATTAATAATTCGTTATATTCTGCTCGAAGTTCCAATGCCTAATAAAAAATATTTTAAAATTAAGTTGACAAAAGTATAGGGACATTTTAATAGATTAAATTTTAAATTTAAACTTGAAATTCATTTACCCGTTGTTTTGATGGTCCATAGTCTAGTTTAGTACGTAATTCAGTCAATTTTTCATCAAGTTGTTTCCTTTCTTTTTCTATTTGATCCACACGACTTTTTAATTCGCGCAACTAAAAAAGAATAAAACAACTAAAATACAGCAATTTTTGATTTGCTAGTTATAGGGAACGGATAACCGAAAATGGAGAGCTAATAGTTATACTTATGATCAACTGGATAATATTGAGAAGCGGTTCTTAATACTAAACTCGATTTATGAAAATAGTCAATCTACTATATTCTTTGCAGAATCAAACTTCCTCTTACCAATATCCTCAATTTTTCGGACACTTCCTTTTGGTATAATTTAATTTACAATTCTGGTTGGCATAATAGCTAGTTTAGTTCTGAAAGATAGCCCAACTTAAGGCGGCAACTTTACATAATTTAAACTAATTATTACTCTATTCATTTCATATCCTCCACCACCAAATCTACTCTCTTCTGCCTTAATTTGTGCCTTTAGTCTCTCATTTTCTGCCTCCAGTCGACTCAATTCTTCTTTTAAAGAATCTCTTTTTGCTTGAAGTTCCTTTTTAATTAAAAAAATATTTTTTAATTAAAAAAGCAAACTCTCGATTTAGATCTAAATTCTTTTTTCTTTTCTTCTATATTAGACATTTTATCAATATTTTCATTTATTTCTGTCTGTTTTGTCTTCATAGAGGATAATTCTGACCGTAAAAGTGCTTCGTTTTGTTTAAGAGTTATTAACTCTTCTTGGAGACGAACATGCACTAAAAATATATTTTAGTAAATTAAATAGAAATTTTTTTTTAATTTTTGGGTTCCTTTTTTGCGAAGGATGTATCCGAAGGGATCGGGGAGGAAAACCTTTGTTTATGGTTATAATGGAAAGGAATATTCTAAAAAGTTTAAACGAAGGGTTATTCGGATCCTGCTTTATTCTAACAGTCTAAGAATTTCTAAACAAATTAAAACTCGCAATCTTGTAATTCATCAGCACTAACAGCAGAACTACCCAATGCTAACAAAGATTCATCCAAGCCTGTAACATTCGTAACTATTTCTCCATGACGGCAATTTAAAGAAATTAATTGTAATTGACGAACAATTTGCTTTGAAAGAGCGGATATCCTATCCTCAATTTGTCTCTTTGATTCGTCAAAATTGTCCTTTTTGGAAAATTATTTTTATTTATTTTTAATTAAAATTATTAAAGAATTGGCTTTTTTGCCCTCTTCCGCCAGAAATATACCCCTAGTTTAATACATATGTAGACATATTTAGATTTACGGAAACATCTGGGAGCCATATAGATATTTTAGTATTTATTATTTAAAAAATTAAATCTTCATAAAATCAACTCAAGATACATATGAAACGGCTTTTAAAATACTCATTGGACCTTGCCAATTTATTTCAAAAAATTACCAAAAAATTATCCATTTGTGTTCCTCTAGTTTTCAACTCTCTAAACTTTTCACTTTTATCACCTGCCAATAATTCAAATTCATTTTGGAATTCTTGAAGTTCTTCTTGTGCTTGTGCCATTCTTTCATTAATTTCTTGTAATTGTTCTTGCATATGTCCAATCTCTTTATTATCTTTCTGTATTTTTTGAATAAAGTTATCTCTTTGTTCTTCCGGTGTTTGTTCTGATTGAAGTTCGGCAACAATTTGGGAACGTTTTTCTCTCATTTCTTGTAATTGTTCTTCCATCAACACTTTAATTTGGAATTTTTAAACAAAATTAATTGAATTAAAACAAGGATATTTAATTTTTCGGAGTCAAGAATGGATGAGTTTTATGAATTTTGACTATACCAAGATGGGGATTAGACTGATTGTTGATATTATCAAGGTTGCATTTTCGGGGATTTTATTTCTCAAAAGAAGAATTCTAACCCAGAGGAAATTGAAAATAATAGAATATTCCAAATTTCTTCTTTACTTGTTTGACGTTTAAGAGGCGAATTAGCCAATGCCATATCCATTTCTTCTTTAGTTTTTGTCAATTCTACCAATTCAGCCTTTTTTCTTTCCATTTCATTGCGTAAACTTTCTACCTCTGTATTTACTTGTTCAAATTCTTCTTTTACTTCAATCTCCTTAAGAAATTTTATTTAGTTTGTTTAATTTCAGATTATTTACAAGCACTCTCATTCTTTCATTATTTTCTGTCCTTAATCTCTCTGTTCGCTGTTCCAATTCTTGAAGTTGTTCTTCACGTAATCGACGTTCACGAAAAAGTTCTTCAACTTCCGACATTAATTCTTAATTTAAGAGAAACTTTTAGAGGAATTCAAAAACTCTATACTTTGGTTAGCTAAAGCGGTTTGGTCAGCCTCTGCTTCTAAAGAACGCAAATTTGTATCTGAATGAGTGTTTTGACGGTCAATCACCTAAATAAGTAAAAAGAATATTTTTAGATTTTATCTAATTAAACGGAGGGTCATTAATGAAAATTCAAATATTATAGGTAAACTCAGTTATCTCATGGATTTTTCTTGCCAATTTAAAGATTGCAAGTCATCAATAAATCATTAATTATAAATAATTGATATAATATTAATTCAAGAAATGTTTAAGGGTATGTCTCCTTATCTCCTCAGAGTTACAAAATATAAGTTATAAATTTTAGGGATGTTGTAGATAAATTCAAAAGTTTTCTTGCCAAATTAAGGAAATTTTATTAAAAAAAACATCTAATTTCTCAGCTAATTTAAAAAAATATTCTTTACCAAATTATAATCAGCCAAAAGTCCTTGTAATTGTTTTAATTCTTGTGCTTGTTCTTCAGCTCTAAAATACCTATATTATTAAAGTCTTTATAATCCAAACCTCTGTTCATAAGCTAACAAATTTTCTCTTCCTTTTTCTGCTTTATCTAATTCCTCGTTTAAATTCCCCAATTCAATCTCCAATGCATTCAATTTATTATGTAAAAGTCCAATATAATAATTTGCATCCGCTATCATTCTTCCTCCACCCATTGCTGCTAAAATTCTGATTTTCCTTTTTAGATTTCTATCAACAAACTTCCCATTCTACTTCCCATTCTAGAAGCCATAGCAGCAGCTCTCGCCCCACTAACCCCTTGTTGAGTTATCGGACGTTGTTGAGCAGCAGCAGTTCCGAGAGGTAATTGATGGGCAATCATTTGACGAGACATTGTTCCTGGACGTGGCCCCATAGCTGTAGTAGAACGATTTAATGGTCGATTACCCTTTTATTGCAAAATTAAATTTTTTGTAGAATTCTTAAATATACAAGAGCAGTTCCAGGTACACCAACACCTGCTGAAGTTCCAACTCTAGAGCCTACAATCATTAAGATAATTTACTTCTTGATTAGAGCTAATAACTTTTATTTTCCTAACAACAATTTTTTATTATTTTTTAAAACTATTTAGATAATTTTTCTTATTTCTTTCGAAAAACAGAAATTTTCTTCCAAAATATTATAATATTTCCTCGCAAAAGTTCATTCAATTATTTAATTAATACTACCTGCTCTACTATAGCCTCTTGGAGGGGCGGCTGAAACAATAGAATTTGCCACCATCCCAATTCTGCTTTGTGGACGTGCAACTGTTGTTGATGGGGCTATAGCTATTTGTCTTGAAGGGGGAACTGGACCAAAAGAAGAAGCCGAAGAGGGAGGCCTTTCTGAATCTATAAGAGAAAATCCTTCCTAAATTCTCCAAAAATATTCAAACTTCTTCCAGCCGTTTTTGGTCGTCGTTGTGCTGCTGTACTTGGACGAGCTGAAGGAGGTCTCTGCCTATATTGATGGTCCATTTCGTGGTCTAATTATTTAGATTAAAAATAAATATGAAAATTCCGAGCAAAATAAACTCATAGAAATAACAAAAGCAAATTTTTATTAGCTCCAACATTGTTGCTTAGTAACCAAAATTTTTTAGTTTATTAAAGTTTTACAAATAAAATTTTCTATAATTAAACAATTTTGGGTCCCATTTTATTATGATTTTATTTTTTTAAAAGTAATTTTCCATTATTTCCTAAAATTGTTTTACCGGGATGTGAAAAAGATCTCTGCCTATAATGATGGTCAATTCCGTGTTTTTTTTTATTTTACCAAAGATTTTCGATTTTAAAGTGAATTTAAAATAAAAATAATTTCATAAAAATTTATTAACTTTTCGTAAAAGATTTTTATTTACTACATTATCTTTTATAATTATTTCTCTTCTTCATCATCATCATCATCATCTTCTTCTGGTTCAATCGTTGTGGAATTTCCAAAATTATTCTCTAAAATTTCCTCATCTTCCAATTTCAAACTAGGCAAAGTTGTTCCTTCATTATGCCCGTTAAAAGGATGAAAACAGTTGGGAGGAGGGGGTCCAGGAATGACAGATTGAGGGGCAGGTACAAGACAACGAAGTGGGGGATCAGCAGCTTCTAACAATTGATGTATTTGTTGGCATTCCTCAGTGCGTGTTATTCCCATATTTTGACGAATATCCTGAAAGTAATATTTAGCAAAATTTCTATAATAAAGCGGCTAAACCCATCCCAGAAAATGACATAAGATTCGATAGGATTGATCTTACTACAGAATGTATTAGGAACTGGAATTTGCCTCTACTAAAATCTTAGCGGTTATTAAAATATTCATTTTAAGACCCAGTTCTTTTACCCAAAATTTGTTGTACAAAGTCAATGCTGGTCCAGCCAGCCATTTATTCAAATTATCATAAGAAGTTTTCATATGTTGTTGAACAGTTTGTGTGTAATTTTCATATTCTGTTTGTAATCCATTATCTTTTGCCCAACCACTCAAGTTTGTTTCAATTTGCGCTTTTGTAACATTTGAGGAAATTATTTGAAAAAATTGACGACGTGCGGGAACAGAAACATTTCGAATTAATGCTGATGGAAATGGGTGATGACCGTGACCATGTGGTGGTGGTGGATGGAAAGGAGTAAAAGAGAGAATGGAGATTGGAAATAATATAAATAGAAAGAAAATCATTTTAATTATCTAAAATTAATTAAAAATATATATTATATATTGTAATGCTAGGAGAGTAAGCTGATTTTTCGTGGTTATAACTGAATGTAAATTTGGCCGAAAAGTGATTTTGACTCCATAAAGAAAGCTCGACGATATACGTCGAATCAGTCAAAATAATTAAAAGTGTTGAAACAGATCGGACTCGAGCAGATTGGAGTGTATGTACATATCCCATTTTGAGAAATACTGGTAATACTAGGTAGTAAAATAAAAATTATATAAAATATTATTTTTCAGAAAAATTATTAAAAATAATTTTCAAAATAAATGGCCAATCTAAGTATTTGGCCATTAAATATACAAAATTTTATCAACACTATTATTATAGTGATCATTAAAAATAATCTAAATTTGTTAAAATACGAGATTTAATTGAAAAAAGAGGATTAGGATATTAAATAAATAATCATGGAGAGGATATTTAGAAAATAATAAATAAAATTTTTATGAAATTTTTTTAAATTTGGATTTATAGAAAAAATTCTTAAAGTAGATAAATTAAACTTTAAATTATATCCTATATGCTCTGCTTCATAACTATAATTCCACCCAGATTTTTCGAGTTTAGGCATGATTTTAAAGCTAACTTTACTGAATCTATTATAAAATGATAAATTATCTATATTCCACATTACTCAGAAAAATCTGGATTGGCAAATGATGGCTGGCATTGTAAACATTGGGCTTTTATTTTGATGACTCTTAAAGCTTATTTGACTTATTTAAATGAACAAAGCTTAATTCTTAATCAAGGATGTGGATCCAATTTTAGACAAAGAAATTAACGAAAGAATGATCATTATAATTTCTCTTATTTTTAATTTTATTCACAAAACATAAAAAAAATATATAAAATCCACTCTAATAATTGTTTTTAAATTTTTGTTTAATGTCATTTCTTTATGATCTTTGTTTATAGAAAATTTATTAAATTGATAATTTTATCTTTTTGCCTTCTTTATAGTTTTGATAATTTCTTCAAGTAATTATCAAAAATGGGAACATTTTCGACCAAACAAAAGTTCCAAATTTTTTCAATCATTTAGGATATCTAAACGTTAAATATATTTAACCACATTTTTTCAATGTTCTATTTAGAGAGAATCCAAAATTAAATACCACTTTCTTCATCTTTAATTTTATTTTTTAAAAAGGCCAAATTCCAAAATTTTTATCTTTTAACAATTTATTTTTACTAATTTTATTCCCTTAAATTTAAAAATTTGTGTATTTTAATTTTCAATTAAACACTTAAGTACCTCTAAATAATTTAGTCAAGTGTAAAAAAAAGAAAATTTTTCTTTGAATAAATTCTTTGTTCGTTTATTGTTTTCTATTTAAATACTGAAAATTGGGAAACATTGAAAATTTCTTTAAAAATGATCAAAAATAATTTCATAAAAATTTTTTCAAGTTTAGATTAATATTTTAATACGTTGAATAAAAACTCAATCGTTTTGATACTCACAACTTGAGTTCACAAAACTCTTCAAATATTTTTAAGGATTTTTAAAAATACTTGAATTAAGTCGACTACACGAAGAAAGAGCTTAGCGAAAGTTTAGCCACCGGCGGGCAGGTGACCTCCTCGTAGTTACCACATACAGAAACTCTACCATTGAGCTTCCGGGACATCGACTAATTCTCTTTTATCCTTTTAGATCGTTTAACCTCCGCCTAAGGCTCTAGGTGACAATGATTATTGAGTTAAGGAAAAATCAAAGTCTATATTCATAATTAGCCCTATCTCTAATATATTTTTAGACATACTAGTAATTCCGACACTCTCAAACATTTTCTTCAACCTTTATTTAAGTTTTATTTACCCAATTTTATTCTTAATTTGTGTCATAATTATTAAAGAATATTTCCTCATAATTTATTATTTAATCTTAAAGTAATTGTGTTTATTTGTTTTAAAAAGTCTTTTGGTTTCCTTAGAGCTTTTCTTATTTTATTTAAATAAGAACACTTTTATTTACTCAAGAAAAGTTTTTTGACATTCGTCGCTAAGTAATAAATATTTAAATAAAAAAAGAAGTAAATTATTTAAAGGTGTTCTTTACTATTTTTGTAACTTTATTTTATTTAATTTTTCTTCTTATTTTGTGTTTGGTGTATTAAACTAGTACTAAATTTGTGATTTTTAGCTGAGATTGTGGCAAATAATAAGTGTGAACATTTTTGGATTTTTGAAACAAAAAATGGACCCTATATGAAATGAAGTCCCAAATCAAATTTTTTCCATCTTCCTTAAAATGAGTAATCTTCTTTACATTTCTATCTATTTTTGAGTTGTGCCGTAAGGCACAAAGATTAACTGAACGTGTGTTCGTGTGTTTATGACCGTGTGTGTCCGTGTTTTCTCTATCTGTGTCTGTCCGAGTTCGTCCGTGTTTTGCCTGTCCGTGTCCGTCCGTGTCTGTGGAGCCGGTAAAGGTCCGGGAGCGGTTTGGAACCGGAACCGTGGAACCGGCAAAGGTCCAGAACCGATTTAGAACCGGTTCGGACGACTCGGACAGACAAACACGGATTGACTCGGACAGGCAAAAACGGACGAACTCGGACAGGCAAAACACGGACGAACTCGGACAGGCAAAACACGGACGAACTCGGACAGACACAGACAGAGAAAACACGGACACACACGGTCATAAACACACGAACACACGTTCAGTTAATCTTTGTGCCTTACGGCACAACTCAAAAATAGATAGAAATGTAAAGAAGATTACTCATTTTAAGGAAGATGGAAAAAATTTGATTTGGGACTTCATTTCATAAAGAGCCAAAAAATGTTTTTTAAATACAATTATGTAAATATATATTTAGTATCCCCTATTGACCGTATTTTAAGTCATGTTTAACTAATTTTTTTAATTATAGAATCCGTACCAGAAACGAGCGTCTTGCTTTATTTGCGTTACGTTCGCCCTGTTCCGCACTATAATTTTACAATAAGCGATTATCATCATTATTTTTGAAGCTAAATTTCTGCTATTTTTAAGTAAATCTGGTTCCCTATCAAAGTCCAAACTTTAATTCTTGGCCAGTATCCCCTATTGACTGTTGGTTAAAAATAAAAGGAAGATAATGTGATAATTATTTTAAAATTAATTATTTTTTACCAAATTATTTTTCAAAAAAACTAAAAATCTATTAATTTATTTAAATCTTACATCATTTAGCTAAATACAAGCGCAATCCTTATTGCAATCAAATAAGCGGATTGCATCATTTCCCCCCTTACCTTTCATTCCCAACATTCCCCCCATTGCTTCTGTTTTAGAAAAAGCTTTTTCTATAAAACATTATATTTATTTCAACATTCTCTTTTATCTAACCATTATTAGAGAGCTGCTTTTCCTCATTCTGTCTTTCTCACTTGTCATTTTCCCATCAGTTATTTTTTGGCCAAATATTATCCTCTCTGTGTATTTATTTATTTAAAGCTGTAAAAATATTAAATTACTTAATAATTTTAAATTTATTTAAATAAGAAATTTTATATTAATATTTTAGAGAAAAAAATATTTGGAAATTTCTTCCTTCATTCCTTTCTTTAAATAATTATTTTATTAATTTTCTCGTTTATTCTTCTATTAAAATTTAAATTATTTTTAATTTAATTTAGAAATTATCTCTTAATTAGTAGTCATTTTTCTACCCAAAAATGACTCTTCCTCGAAAATCTTCCAATTCCTCTTCACTTTCTTCCAATTCAAAAGCTAAATGGTTACGTCAAAATGCTCTTTTAACTTTAACTATTGGGGCTGTATTTATTGGTGTTTTGGTTGGGTGTGTTGGTCGTTTGGGGGAACCTAGTGCTAATACTGCTAGATTTGTTGGATTTCCTGGAGAGGTATTTTTAATATTTTATTTCTAAAATTATATGTAAGTATTCACATTATCTTTCCTACTCAAAATTCAACTAAATACCCCTTTTAATAACAATTAAAGCTAGCTATAACTTGGATCAGAAAAATATCCCTTAAACATTCCTTGGATATTAAAATTAAAAAATTCTTTTAAAAACAAAAAAAAATATTTAAAAAGTTGTTAATGAGAATGCTCAAATGTGTTATCCTTCCACTAATTTCATCTTCTCTAATTACTGGTCTTGCACAACTTGATGTTCGTCAATCGGGTAGAATGGGGGCTTTGGCTATTTTATATTATTTGGCTACTACTGGAATTGCTGTTACTGTTAGTTTATAAAAATTAATAATTTGAGTTTAAAAGAGTTAATTTAAAAAAATTATTTTCGTTAATATGTACACATTTCTTTTGGCTGGAAAAATTATTTCAAAAATTAAATGAGTAGGAGTTACTAGAAAGTGTGCCATAATATACAAGTCCGCCTTACAAAGAAAAATTTTTTATGTAAAACAGAAGGCTGTTTAGTATAGAGGGTTAAATATTGTATATGATCAACAATAAATTAAAATTTTGCCTTCAAAACATTCTAGGCCCTTTAATGATTTTACTAAGTATTAAAATATGAGGATTAAAAAATATATATTTTTAAATAAAAAATTCCAGACAGGCATAATTCTTGTAATTGCAATACACCCAGGCAATCCTGCCCATTACCCTGGCCAACAAAATACCAAAAATCAGCCAATTATAAGTATGGCAGATACTTTAATGGATTTAATTAGGTAAAGAATTAAAATAAAAGATTTAACAAAAAATATTTATTTAAAGAAATATATTTCCCGATAATTTAATCCAAGCAACAATGCAACAAACACAAACAAAAATAGAAAGAATTAATGGATCTGATGGAATTTTAATTGAAAAATATAAATTGGGGCATACTGATGGAATGAATATTTTAGGTGATTATTTAAATTAGTTTTAAGTATTTTAGAGGAAAAAATTAATTTATTTTGAATAACTAACAAGTCTCGTTAACTGTAAACAAAGATTTAAAGTGAGCATAATATTCCCTTTAAACTATGTTTATATTTTTTAAATTAAAAAAAAATTTTTTTTTAATTTAAAATAAAAAAAATTTATAGTTGAGTATTATTAATTAATTAATTTTCAGGTTTAATTGTTTTTTGCATTGCTTTTGGTATAGTATTGAGCCAATTAGGACCTAGAGGTCGTCCAATGGTTAGAATATTTTTAATTAATATTTTTATTCCTTTAAAATTTTTTAGGTTGATTTTTTTGCAATTCTTGATTTGGTCAGTATGCGTTTAGTTTCTTTAATTATGTGGTTAGTTTAATTAAAAGAAATTTGTTTAAAAATATTAATTTTATATAAAGGTATTCACCAATTGGCATTTCTTCTTTAATTGCTAGTAAAATTCTTTCTGTTGAGAATCTCACTGACACCGCTAATAGTTTAGCCATGGTTGGTCTAAATTTAAAATTTATTATTAAATAATTGGGTAAAAAGTAAAAGAATTGAAAGTTAAATGATCCTCTGTTTTATAAATGAATGGAAGGAGGGGCTTATCCCAAATATCAAAGCCTCCACTCTTAAATTTAAAAATTTCCACTATTTTTCTCTGTAATACTCCAAATAGTTTACTTAATTTCATTTTTAGTGTTAAGCCAATTAATTATTCCTCCAATTTTTTAAAAATTAATTCTTTATTATTTATTCCAGTATTGCTTAACAGTCATTATTGGACTATCAATCCATTCACTCATCTCCCTTCCATTGCTTTATCTCTTCCTAACAGGCAAAAATCCTTTTGTTTTTGCCAAAGGTTTACTTCAAGCAATGGCTATTGCTTTTGGGACAGCCTCCTCTGCAGCTACATTACCAGCTACTTTTCGTTGTTTAGAACAGAATTTGGGTATTGACAAGAGAGTTACTCGTTTTGTTTTACCTGTTGGGGCAACAATTAATATGGTGAGGGGAAAGGAAGAGGATTTTTAAAATTAAAAATTTTAAAGGATGGAACAGCGTTGTATGAAGCAGTTGCAACCATTTTTATAGCTCAAATGAATGGAATGGAACTCGGATTGGCTCGAATTGTTGTCGTTAGGTAATTAATTAATTAATTTTTAAAAATAAATTGTTAATTTTTTCTATTTCTTAGTTTGACAGCTACATTAGCATCCATTGGAGCTGCCTCTGTCCCACATGGAGGTTTAGTAACTGTTGTAGTTGTTTTAACAGCTGTTGGATTGCCTGTTGGGGATGTTTCTTTAATTGTTGCTGTTGATTGGTTTATGTAAGAAAATTTAGAAATTTTTTTTTAAATTTAAAAAAATTCCAGTGATCGTTTCCGAACAGCAATTAATGTTCTCGGAGATGCTTATGGTGCTGCTATAGTCCATCACCATTCCAAAGAATATTTACCTGTTGAAGGGGATGGCTTGTTGGATAAACAAGAAGGGGGAAGTGAATTAATGGCTTTACCAGAAAATGGACGGCTTTTGGCAGAAAAGGAAAGAATTGAAGAGAAAGGGAAATATTATTCACCTTTAAGTATTAGTCCGGCATAAAAATAAATTTTTAAAAATAATTCCGCCAAATTTTGCCAGTGAATATGAGCTTAAGATAACATTTCCTGCATTTTTGCATTTGTTTCTATTTATCCGGTGTTTTTATAATTTTTATTTAAATTGCATAATTATTTTCTAAAGTGAATAAAAATTAATATAAATATATATAAATTTGTGAAATTTTAAATAAATAAAAAATATATTGTTAATAATTAAAACGTTAAAAATATTTTTAATTAGAAAGGACACAAAATAACATTTAGATTCGATTATTTTATTAAAGAATTTTCTTCAAATAGCCTAGAAGCCTTGATTATTTTTTAACACAAAATTCGAATAAGAAATATTTGTTTGGAAATAAATTTTTAAAAACCAAGGCAGAAACAGAAGATTTACTTAAAATATTCCTGTTTTATATATTTACTTATAATATTACATCCTAAAAGCTCACGGGAATGTCTTAAAGTAGGACAAAATATTCTCTTCATTTTTTAAATAGAATTTTCTTATTTAAAGTTTTAATATAATATGTACTCAATGATTTACTTTAATTATAGAAATTTAAAATTTGAAAGTTTCTCCCATTTAAAAGATAGAAAATGTCAAAAATCTGAAATCAAAATAAAATTTTCAAAGTCAGAGATTGATTTCCGGTCGCTTTGCTCGCATCGCCCGACCAAATTTAAAAAATCGTTAACAAATATTCAAGGCAATCGAAGCGCTGGCAATTAATTTAAATGTAAATAGCTTAGCATTTAAAATCTATATTTTACTCAAAGGAATTTTTAAATAAAAAAAACAAATTTTTATAAATTAAAAAATAAATTTAATTTAAAAAATCATTTTAAATGTTTATTAATTCATTATTTTATTTTTTAATCATTTTTTGTCTTCAATTTGAATATAAAAATGCTTTTAAAATTTTAATTGTTGCTCCAAATAAATATACTAGCCATTTTAATTTTCATAAAAGTATGGCTTTTTCTTTAATTGCACAAGAATGGGTGACAGATGTTGTAAGTGTAAATTTTATTTTAAGATAAATAAAAATTTAAAAACTTATTTTTGTTTACTGTCATAGCAAAAAGAAAAGGTTAAAGTTTAGTAAAATTTTAGCAGCGGGCAGGAATCAATCCTCGATCACCTAAAAATTATTTAAAACTTATTTACAATTTAAATCCCAATATTAAACAATTTAAGACGCTTTTTGTTGTTGAAGAATATCATCTAGATCATGATCATACTTTGGAAGGAATCAATAAATTACAGATTTTCTATTACCCAACATACAATATATATCTAAAAGCGCATAATATTCGTGAATTTTTTAATTATTCATATACTCCAACGCCTAATTCAAATTCAGAAATTTTAAATTCACTTCGTGAAGATTTAAAAAGTTATTTTGGTAATTGCTATTTAAATTTTTGTTAAAATTATTTTTTTGGTTGGAGAGGGAGAAGGGAAAATGTCTTAGCTAAAAGAAAACATTCAAAAAAGAATTTTAAATATTTAAATTAATTTTGATTTTTGTTGTTGAAGAATATCATCTAGATCACGAAAAAAATGAATTACGTTACGTTTATTATTATAATTTTTTTAAATTAATTAAAGAAATCGCTAATGATTATCAGTTAATACAAATACTAAGTCTTCAACAATATCAAGTTTGTGTAAATGAATTACGTTATTATCCACTTTATCCACAAAGGGAAATATTATTCACCTTTAAGTATTAGTCCGGCATAAAAATAAATTTTTAAAAATTATTCCGCCAAACTTTGCCAGTGAATATGAGCTTAAAATAACATTTTTTTGCATTTTTGCATTTGTTCCTATTTATCCGGTGTTTTTATAATTTTTATTTAAATTGCATACTTATTTTTTTGATGGAATAAAACTTTTAAAATTAGAAAGAATTAAAATTTTTTTATATATTTTATATGCCCTGTTTTTGCTACATTTTCGAGTGTCTGCGCCCTGTTTTGGTGTTTTGGAAAAGCTTCTCTGATTCCTGATAATAAAACGATATATTCTATTATATTTTTGGGAATTAGGTATTTATTAATTAACTTGTCATTTGGATTTTCCCGTCTAAATTAGAGAAATCCATTAATTTTCCTATGTATATAAGCGCTTACACTAGAAGCAGTTTTAACAATTTACTTTAATTTACTTCTAGACATATCGAAAATAAATATGGTTATTTGTCCTCCTTTCATTTTACATCTAATCTCACGTTTTTAGGAGGGACGTTGGACTTGTCATCTCTTCGGTGCAGTGTTGTCGGCGTCGATCGGATCCTTCGAGTTTGGCTACAACATTGGCTGTATCAATATGCCTGGTATGCAACAGAACTTGCTAAAAATTGATTAACGATTTTTATTCTTTTTAGCTGATCTAATCAAAGAATGGTTCGCGGCATCGTACAATAAAGGGCTCGCCATCCATGAAAAGAGAATGACAGCCGATGTTATGGAAACGGAATGGTGAGGGCTTCAAATGCCTTAAATCTTGACACAAACGCTTTTCTTTTTTAAGGTCGATAGCTGTCAGTATTTTCGCCATTGGAGGAATTGCCGGAGGTTTTTCTTGTGGATATTTTGCGGATAAACTTGGACGGAAGACTGCTTTACTGATGAATAATGTTGTTGCGCTCGTCGCCACAGGCTTCTTCGTCTTTGCAAAATTGTTTGACGTTCGGTACTTGTTCACCGCAGGCAGACTCATCATTGGAGTGAATGCCGGTGAATATTTTTTGACTGTAGTCATGAATAATCTTTCCTTCGTTTTAGGGTTGAATAGCGGTCTGGTGCCCATGTATCTGACAGAAATCTCTCCAGCAAACCTCCGCGGAACAATCGGCTCATTTGCACAGCTATTCGTTACCATCTCAATTCTGGCCTCGCAAGTTATCGGACTTCCATTTATTTTGGGGACTGCTGATCGATGGCCTTGGATCTTCTATGCCATATGTGTAAGGCATTTTTCATGCGCTAGAAAATTGCCTCTGAGTTTTTTAATTTAGATTTTTCTTTAACAGGTTCCTGCTATTTTGCAGCTTTCCACGCTTATGCTTTGCCCTGAAAGTCCCAAGTACACCATAAAAGTCGGCGACAACCATTTCCAGGCACAACAGGATTTGATAAAATTGCGAGGCCACACAAATGTGATTTTGGAATTTTTCCTTCCTTTAAGAATTTTGTAAATTTGTCAGGTCCAAGATGAGCTCAAGCTAATTTCGAATGAAGCAAAAAGTGCAAAAACTGAAGAAGGTTCTTTTGCTTCTTTGTTTGGTTCATACCAATGCTGGCCTTTGGCTTTATCCATCTTCTTAATTGTTGCTCAGCAGCTTAGCGGGATTAATTATCGTGAGAATCTTAAAGAAATTAATTTTCTTTTTTCTTTGTAGTATTATGCTACTCCACCGATGTGTTCAAGAGTGCTGGGCTTGAGGGTCAATGTAAGTTTAAAATATCGAAATTTATATAAATCTAATGAATAAATTTAGGGCCAAATTATGCAACGCTCTTCTTAGGGGCCATCAATGTTGTAATGACGTGTGTTTGTGCTTATTTGGTAAAAAAAATTTTTTTTTAATTTCTTTAAACACTCCATTATAGGTTGATCGAATCGGACGCAAAAAGTTGCTAATTGCTGGTTTTATAGGGATGTTTACAGCAAAATTATTTTTTCAACTCTCCATCATTCTAATTAAGGTAAATTAATACAAAAATCTAAATATCATGATTTCATAATTTGTTTTAGTACTCAAATTTCTTCAAATTTTTGGCCGTTCTGTCCATTCTTTTATTCGTTATTTTTTATGCTCTTGGACCAGGTATTATTTTCATTTTATTCTAACGTATAGTCCGAAAATTTAGGTGGAATTCCTTCTACATTCGTGAATGAGATTTTTCCAACTGAAAAGAGAGGAAAGGCCACCACAATTATCGTTACTATAACATGGTTATTTAAATTGTGTTTTGAAGTGGTTCGTTAAATGTTTTAAGAATATCTATATTTTTAAATTTTTAGACTCCAAAAGGATGCGCAGAATCGTTCTTTGTTGGCATTATTATGGTGGTTTTGGTTGCGCGTTTTCTACCGGAGACAAAAAACAAGGATTTATTTATTAAATGTGAAAAAGAAGTTAACGAAAAGGATGAAAAGAAGAAAATTGACAACAATAAGAAGGAGAAAGAAAAATTAAAAAATAAAGTCTTAAACCAAACCTCAACTTTCGAAAAATAATTTTGTATATATTTTTTGTTTCGTTTTATATATTTTTGCTTTGTTGGGATAAGTCGAAAAAACAGTATTTTCATTTCGGATTTTTGATGCAAAAATTATTTTCTTAAGTTAATTAAGTTAAATTTATCTTTATTTTGACTTTTTATTTGGTGTAGGGAATTTCTTTTAATTTTATTTAAAGATGAATTAAAAATTTAACGACTTATTTTTATTTATTTTACAAAGATAAAATGTATTAATAGAAAATACACTTTCTGCGGCAATTAACCACTTAACTAAAAGAAAAGATTGTTCAAAAAGTCTGAGTCGATTAATACAATAGAAGTATGCCAAGAAATGTCTGCTCTTATAATTGCTTAACAGGCCTTAATTAGAAACATTGCCATTTTATACTTAGTTAACTTTAAAAAAGTTACTCCGAGCTATTCACCGAGAAATGAAAGAGAAATTATTGATCTTCATAATAATTTAAAACAAAATATTCCAAATTGCACATTCCTGTAGATAAATTTAACTACATATATACATATTTTTAAAAATAATAAAACCCTCTTACAATTCTTTGTATCTCATTGTGGTATTGCGGAAATCTCGTAGAATTTCTGAATTTGTTGACAAATACTGTAACTTTGAAAATCTTGAACAAAATATTTCATACGATTAGAGTCAATTTTAATTAAATGAAAGGGTTTTTAGAAAATTAAAAGGAATTCTTTTTTATCAAAATAAAAAAAACATTAAAGATTATAAATGACAATAATAATAGCAATAGCAGCTAAACCCGAAAAAAGCAATAAGGGTACAAGTAACCAAGCTAGTAAACATTGAAATTTTGTCCACTTTTTTGTTTGTTTTTGTTCTTTAATTAATTTTCTTCTATTTTTTGAATTATTTGATAATTCTTTTTTGGATTGTTTTCCAAATAATTTACTCCAAAAACTTTGTTGTTGCTTTAAAATTATAAAAATATTTTTTGTGAGAATTTTTATTTAAAAAATATTTCTTTTAAATTTACCTCAATATTATCATTGCCAGTCCCCACATCCACTCTCTGCATTTGTTTGGATTCTACAACAACTAAAGGTTCTTCACTAGATTTGGAATCATATACTAATGTTGGGCAGTTAATATTTGATGGTTCTGGTATAATCTCGTTTTTGGTTGGCTAAAAAATTTTTTATTAAAGAAAAGAATTTTCTGAAGCGAATTAATTACTTTATCCCATTTTTTAAAGTTTTAGATAGGATAAAAGCATAAACGCTATTTTTAGATCATTATTTTTTAATTTTATAAAAATGTAGACAAAAGTTACGTATTCTCATTGAATTTCTAAATTTTAATTCAAAAACATTTACATTTAATGGACGTATCAAATCTTTAAGTATTTGATTAGTAACGACAATTGGAGGAGAAGAGGGAGTAATTTCTTTTATTTTTAATTCAACTTTTTCAATTTTCTTCTGATTTTCAGAATTATTAGCATTTAAAAGTCTTTGTTGTTGCTGTTTTAGAGCAACTGCAGCAGCTGACCTTTTAGCATTTCCAGACCATTGAGTACGTCTGGGAAGGTCTGAAGTACTTCGAAATTGTTGGAGAGACAAAATAAATAAATTAATTTTTTTGTTTATTTTTTTAATTTTAAAAAATTATTTATTTTTTAAATTTCAATACTTGCTTTTCTCATATTTTTGTACATATTTCTTTCAAATGCACCAAGCGGGTGAACAAATAATAACTAATAAAATTGTTTTTTGTTTACAAAAACAGTAAGGTAACCTTTAGAAAGAATTATTTTCAGCAAAAAGAATCAGCATAATAAAAAGATGTTTAGAAGCTCAATATTTTAACAGCTCGTCGAGAACTAAGTTTCAGGGAAAATAGGATTTATTTTACTAAAGATGAAACAGGATGGATTTGAAGAAGCATAGGCAAATTAGAAAAATAGGGAAAACGATAACCTCACCCTCTGAAACAAAAATTAATATTTAAGCGAGGCATTAAATTTATCACTTATGTATATCCACAGGCTTCATTATGAACCCAAATCACTTTACATTATTTGTAATGTTACATAGCCTTCTAACATTAAACAAACTGCCATCCCGTCGAAAATGTCTTATTAAATCACGGATATTTACAAAATAATAATAAATTTGAAACAAAAGTATTTAAAAATTACGAAAGCAATCAGATTCTTGATAATCGAATTTAAAGATTGAACTTCTTTCTCTATTTGTCGATCCATTTCTTTAAAAAGAGGGAGAAAATTTAGAAAAATAATTATTTTTCAATTAATAAAAAATTAAAAAAAATATTCGTATGAAATTTACGAAATAAAACATATGTATTTTTATATCCAAAAGAGATTTTAGTGAATTTTATATATTTTTATATCCAAAAAGAGAAAAGTGAAATTTTAGTCAATTTTTAAAGATCCTTTCCTTTTCCCACCAATTCTAATCTTTTTCTTGTATTTTTCAAATTTTTCATTGTTGATACATTTCATCGAGCAACATTGTTTTTAATAGTTTTGTGAGGACAATCTATTTTTTATAAACAAAAATAGGAGGAAATAACCTTACTCGGTAAAATTCAAGTTCGTTCCCCCCTCCTTTTTCCTTCCTCAAAGTATTGAAATGCCTCAAAGTATCTCAAAAATAAATTGATCTTAAAAATGTTTTTAACATTTTCTCTCTAAATTAAATTAATTCTAAAGAAATCTCCAAAAAAACTAAAAATAGATTCAAATCTCCAAAAATTTCAATTTCTACCTAACTAATTTAAATTTTCTAAATTTATGCCTAATTATTAGCTAAATATTTATTTTCGGAATTCTCTTCCTCATTTTTCATTTCTTCTTTCTTCACTTGAATCGGAACGGCGGTAAATTATAATTCGGACGCGGCGGATTTTTCTGACGCATCCGAACAGCGATGGAAGATGGCACTAATTTGGGCATTTTCCTGTCGTCGCTGAAATGTCATTTCCTCCGCATACTTAGGCGACATTTCTTTTCCAATTCAGCTTTAATTCCTTCACTGAATTCTTGATTATAAACTTCATTTATTGTCTAATTGTAAAAATATGGATAAAACAGAATCGACAAAAATATTCTAAGTATAAATTAAAAAATATAAATTAGAATAAATTGAAGTAACAAAATTTAACAATTTTATTTGAAAAATAAAAAAAATCAAATTTAAAAGCAAATCCAATCATTTTTTTGAAAAATATTGTATTTTCTTGCTACTTTCTTAATTTATTTGCTCACAACAATCAAAATTAAAGATCATAACCAATGAGTTAACTAAATAAAATTAAATTTCGTTTTATTTGAATTTTCGGAATTTTGCAAAAATAACGATACTTGTGATTATCTAATACCAGTTCATAGGAACAATGGTCAGAATTCCTTCATCATTTTCAATCCTGTGGCATTTTTTTCAATGTCACCAAAATAAAAATTAACATTTAGATCATTCTTACTAAGGGTCCTGTATTTTTCATGTTCTACTGTATTTTTGCTGTTTAAAATCAAATATTTTTCTAAAATATTGACCATTTTTGCTCCTTTTTTGGGCCCCTGTAACTCAGTTCAGGCAGGTCCCACGTACCACCACGATGAGTTCTATGATCTATTAATCAGTGACCATTCTAAAAGCGTGTGATACACGGTTAACACGCAGTTGAGTATTTATCGTCACAAAAAAGATTTCTGAATGGCAGAATGTATATAAAAATAAAAATATTGACCCTTATGAAAATATACTTATTTGGTCACATGCAAAAAATGATCTTTTCTTCAGTAATGCCTCTCATTGAATAATGCCAAGGAGTGCAAATGATGAAGGTCTAACCATCCCGTATATATGAATGGGCTCGTATAAAATATGTACGCAAGAACTGGTATGAGATAACTCACAAGAAGATAAAAACTTACAAATTATATTCGATAAATATGTTTTTCCTCCGACGCCAAGTATTTCCTTCAAAAAAATTAATGTAGAACTGTTGAAGTGGATAAGCAGGTGGTTTCCTTCCTTCATTAGCAATATTGACCCATTCAATTACAAAACGACTCATGATTTCTTGGTTTCTTGTTGGCACAAAAGGAAAGGTGTAAAGTTGTATATTCACTGTTTCACCTCTGTTCAGAACAAATGCAGGAGGGAAGAGTCTTAGGGAGGCATCTCCTCTAATTTTTTTAAGCCTCGCTCCAATTCTATGTCCAGAAGTGTTGATTACCTAAAATATTAAGTATATATTGTCCAATATGCCCCATGGCCCAACAAATCATTGAATTACTATTATCTAAACATTCAAGCTGTTTTTTACTAGATGAAATTGAAAGTAGAGTTACTGCCTTAGTTTAATCGACCCCCTATGAAAATAAAATGTTTCCCTAGAAATTTTGGGGAAAATTTGAAAAATAAACAGTGCAAATTGGTCAAATAATTTCTCATTTGAAAGAGCTCGACGAGCGAAGTCGAATGACATCAGAATCACCGTGATTCATCAAGATCTGGCGAAGTTATGACATAAAAACATAGGCTTACGTTGTTTGTTTCTTGTGGTATAACTTCGTCCAATCTAGTTCAAACAAGATGATGTTGGTGTCATTCGACTCAGATTTTCAAGCTCTTTCGAATGAGCTATTATTTGCATATTCCAATTTTTCACCCCAAAATCAGCTTGGTCCCCCCTATGGTTTTTCGATATTCGAGGACCTATATCCGGGTTCGGGATTCGAATTTTCAAAATCTGGGTTCAGATTCATAATCAGCATATTTTTTTACCGTAGAAAACCACTTTTTCTTATTTTTAAACTTTTTTTTCGCAGGGACCACAATTCTCCTGGATTGCCGAAAATTTCCCATGACTAAAGACAAGGACCAAAAATTTCAATTTTTAGCGTGGAGGCGAAAATTTTGAAGCCAATAGGCTAGAATTCATCTATTTGAAAATGTAACCCCTCTTTTACTAAAAAATAAGATAATAATTATTAAAAAAAAGTAGCATTTAAAGAATTAGGCCCGGCTGCAATTTTCGTATAGTGATATAAGGGGATCATGAGGGTTCTGTCTCTAAGGTTCTGCAGATCCTTAAGTGAAAAATTTTTCTTTCCCAATACTCATGAACAAAAATTAACATGCAATTTCATAATTTTCACCGATGCGAAAATTTTAAGAATTTTGTTGGGACAAGAAACCAAATTTCCTCACTTTTCAACGCTATGATCGAAAAAATATATACAATTATAGGCGGTAAAATGATGTCATTATTTGCTTTTGACAAATTTGTAAGTTTTAGGCATGAAAAAAGGAGATAACCGGTAAGTATAAGTATGTATGCGGGGAGATAATATGCGGGGGAGATAACCGACAAGTACCAAAAAACTCACACGGACTACGTGAATTTGCTGGATTGTTGGAGAGTTGATTATTATCCTTCTTATAGGAATCGTCGTAATGTCGCCAGGTGGCCTTTGCGCCATTATACAACTGTGGGAAACAAAATTTAAGCTAAAAATTATTACTTTTTAAATACAAAATACAATGTTTATAACATAGTAAAACAAAAAGAAAACAAATTTATGAGAAAGGAGCAAACCAAAAATCTAACAATATTTAACAACAAAAATAATATAGGTATTTTAATTATTTCTAACTATAAAATCTCCCTTAACGCTTTTAGGAATCTAATAAAAATTTCCAACAATTTAACTTATCTTCATAACAATATTTCCTTTTAATATTTAAATCGGTCCTTAGTCATCTGGAATACTTTGAGCCGAGTTAGAATTGTGTGGATGGCGGAATATAAGCACAAGCGAAACACGAATTCTCAGACCTTCTCTGGTGACAAGTCCTTCCTCAATCATTTTCTGTAATTTATTTTTAAATTTAAAACTTTTACATATTCAAAATTTAATCCTTAAAAATGAAAGAGAAATGTAAACTGAAAAAAGGAACGTAAAACCACTCAAATTTGACGTTACATCCCCTTCACGTTAAAAAGGCAAAATTTTCCAACCTACTACCCCTAAACGGCCAAGATAATTATAAAGTAATCAATTATATTCAATTTTGCCAAAAATTTTTGAGTATCTAGAAACTGCAAGTTTTCCTATGATAGTGAATCACTCCTTTTCAAATTTTGGTACTTTGTTAATATCACGCCCCCACTCTTATTTTTTCCTCGCCAAACTTTTCCCGAATCACTCTTTAAAAATAGACGGGGAAAATTATTCTGTATTCTAAAACCCCTTTCCCTTAACAAAATAAAAAACAAAAAAATAACCTTCTTCTTATCCAAATTAAACCAAACACCGGTAGTTGAAGTAAATGGCGGCTCAAACGGAGTTGAGCACCTCTTGTCTTCATCAATCCGGGAACGCCCTGATTCCAATTATGAATTTTGAAATTGAGTTCATTCACAAAACAACTTCCTCGATTATTCTCATTTAAAGGCCCTTTGCATTGAACAAAAATACCCAAAGAAAGAGGAATTGTTGTCCCTTTAAACTGTTGTTGTTTTCTATAATTAATTTTTAAAATTCATTTAAAGTTGTTAATTATTTGCTCTGTTGAATGAAAATTGTCTTGTTCAGTAGCAAAAAGATCACTGAGGCTGAAGTCGAGTTTCATAGTAAAATTTGTTGGAGGCTCTTGAAGTGGAACTAAAAGAAAATAATAATAGCGTTTAGAGTAATACATATTTTAATTTGATGTTTTGAGTAGAGCCCGGACGGAGGGCTCGGTCGATATTTTTTCGATAAATATCGAAAAATATCGAAATCGAAAAATATCGAAAAAAAAGTCTCGATATTTTTCGATTTTTCCAAAAAAATTTAAAAAAATTTTAAATGTTAAAATTTTGAGATTAAGATTGATTATATGAGATATTGATATCAGCGGATTGATATCAGCGGACATCGATGGATCGAGAGGATATCAGTAGATATAGAGGTATATCAGTAGATATGTATAGAGGTGGATTTTAAGGGGATATTGGAGGATTATGATGTATAACATATTGAGAGATTTAGAGGGAATAAGAAAGATATTGTGGAGTTGGGGATAGGAGAAATATCATGGGATTTTCGTGGATTAAGAAGTATAAAGTGGATATCTTGGAATTTGAAGATATTCCTACAAATTTTTTGTCAATTAAAATTTTTGACAAAAATGCCGTTCGATATTTTTTTCGATATTTTATCATTTGGTCGGTCGATTGTTTCGATATTTAAATTTTTTCGGTCGGTATTTTTTCGATAAATATCGAAAAATATCGAATATCGAAAAATATCGAAAAAGTCAAAATTTTCTCGGTCGATATTTTTTCGATAAATATCGAAAAAAAATATCGAAAAATATCGATAAATATCGATAAAAAATCGTATCGGTCCGGGCTCTAGTTTTGAGATATAGGCGTAGCCAATCAATCTTAGGAGGGCTAGAATATATTTAGTGTTAGCGTTTCCTTTGGTTTTTTCTTCTCATTTCAGGGAGGGGGGGGGGTTGGATATAGCTCCAAAAGCTCCCTGGCTACGCCCTCCCTGGCTACAGGCGTACTCCTTATGTGAGCTAAAAAGTTATATTCCTAATCAGTCTCCTCGTTTAATAAATTATTGCTATCTCAATGTAGGTTTAGAGAGATCCCAAAATTAACGAGCTATCCCGGGGTTATAAAAAAAGTAAAATTTAATGGGTGTGGCAAGTTCATTTAAAAAAATAATGTAATAAACAAATTGAAAGAAGAGAGTCTCTTTTGTTTAATAAATTTAGTAAAGGTTAACATTTAAAAAAATGTTGTAAATATTTGGTTATTTAAAAATTTAATGGAAAAATTGCCATAAAAAGAATCCATAAAATTCAATTTTTTATTAGATAGATAACTTTTATTTTTGTTTTTTATTTCAAAATAAAGAATAAACTCCGCCTTCATTCAAACATTTATTTTTTTAATGATCAACCGAAGAAGGCCTCCCCAGAAGGTCAACTTCCATAAGTCAAATTACCCAGGAAAGTAGAAAAAAGGGATAAAGAAAAGGGAAAAAATAAAGAAAGGGCGGATAAAGAAATATTTGTGTGTATTAAGTGGGATATCAATGGATTCCAACGTATTAAGTTGGATTTGCTTATCCAATGTAGAAATCTAACGGTAGTTCCTTTGGCAACAACTGATCCTAATAACTTAGCTTTTTAGAAAAGCAAAAAATTTTTTAAGAATACTCATTTTGAAATTAAGAGACGTGCGAAAAAGAAATGGAAGAAAAAATTAAAATAGTTAGATTTTATGAGAATATGGGCCAAGCTAAAACAATTCACAAAAAAAATAATAAGAAATCACGAAACAAAGGATTCAAATACTCCAAAAATATAAAGCCAAAAATACATATTAATCAGGAATTTTTTGGAATTATCCAATTCAGCTTTAAGTCCTTCACTCAATTCTCGATTATAAACTTCAATATTTGCTCGAAGTTCAGCACAAAAATGTGCAGGACTCATTTTATCAAGGCAATGAGTTTTTAAATTGTAAAGTTGCTTTGAATCAAAGAAAAATGTTGCTTTTATTTGATTTTAAATTGGCATGATTATTTGATTTAAATTGGCATGATTATGCTGGTAACTATGGTGTGAAATTGAGTGTGGTTATTGTTGTTATTTTGTCCAACGTTTCCAATATTGATGAGATTGGTTGTAATAACCATAGGTATATAATTGGGAGCAGAGCACTAAATGGAAGAAGAATCCCAAATGAAGTAAATTTTAAAGAAGTGGAAGAAAAAAGAGAAGACTAAATGGAAGAAGAATCCCAAATGAAGTAAATTTAAAAGGAGTGGAAGAAAAAAGAGAAGACTAAATGGAAGAAGAATCCCAAATGAAGTAAATTTTAAAGAAGTGGAAGAAAAAAGAGAAGACTAAATGGAAGAAGAATCCCAAATGAAGTAAATTTAAAAGGAGTGGAAGAAAAAAGAGAAGACTAAATGGAAGAAGAATCCCAAATGAAGTAAATTTTAAAGGAGTGGAAGAAAAAAGAGAAGACTAAATGGAAGAAGAATCCCAAATGAAGTAAATTTTAAAGAAGTGGAAGAAAAAAGTTAAGACTAAATGGAAGAAGAATCCCAAATGAAGTAAATTTTAAAGAAGTGGAAGAAAAAAGAGAAGACTAAATGGAAGAAGAATCCCAAATGAAGTAAATTTTAAAGGAGTGGAAGAAAAAAGAGAAGACTAAATGGAAGAAGAATCCCAATGAATTAAATTTTAAAGAAGTGGAAGAAAAAAGTGAAGACTAAATGGAAGAAGAATCCCAAATGAAGTAAATTTTAAAGGAGTGGAAGAAAAAAGAGAAGACTAAATGGAAGAAGAATCCCAAATGAAGTAAATTTTAAAGGAGTGGAAGAAAAAAGAGAAGACTAAATGGAAGAAGGATCCCAAATGAAGTAAATTTTAAAAAAGTGGAAGAAAAAAGAGAAGACTAAATGGAAGAAGAATCCCAAATGAAGTAAATTTTAAAGAAGTGGAAGAAAAAAGAGAAGACTAAATGGAAGAAGAATCCCAAATGAAGTAAATTTTAAAGAAGTGGAAGAAAAAAGAGAAGACTAAATGGAAGAAGAATCCCAAATGAAGTAAATTTTAAAGGAGTGGAAGAAAAAAGAGAAGACTAAATGGAAGAAGAATCCCAAATGAAGTAAATTTTAAAGAAGTGGAAGAAAAAAGAGAAGACTAAATGGAAGAAGAATCCCAAATGAAGTAAATTTTAAAGGAGTGGAAGAAAAAAGAGAAGACTAAATGGAAGAAGAATCCCAAATGAAGTAAATTTTAAAGGAGTGGAAGAAAGAGAAGACTAAATGGAAGAAGAATCCCAAATGAAGTAAATTTTAAAGGAGTGGAAGAAAAAAGAGAAGACTAAATGGAAGAAGAATCCCAAATGAAGTAAATTTTAAAGGAGTGGAAGAAAAAAGAGAAGACTAAATGGAAGAAGAATCCCAAATGAAGTAAATTTTAAAGGAGTGGAAGAAAAAAGAGAAGACTAAATGGAAGAAGAATCCCAATGAAGTAAATTTTAAAGAAGTGGAAGAAAAAAGTGAAGACTAAATGGAAGAAGAATCCCAAATGAAGTAAATTTTAAAGGAGTGGAAGAAAAAAGAGAAGACTAAATGGAAGAAGAATCCCAAATGAAGTAAATTTTAAAGGAGTGGAAGAAAAAAGAGAAGACTAAATGGAAGAAGGATCCCAAATGAAGTAAATTTTAAAAAAGTGGAAGAAAAAAGAGAAGACTAAATGGAAGAAGAATCCCAAATGAAGTAAATTTTAAAGAAGTGGAAGAAAAAAGAGAAGACTAAATGGAAGAAGAATCCCAAATGAAGTAAATTTTAAAGGAGTGGAAGAAAAAAGAGAAGACTAAATGGAAGAAGAATCCCAAATGAAGTAAATTTTAAAGAAGTGGAAGAAAAAAGAGAAGACTAAATGGAAGAAGAATCCCAAATAAAGTAAATTTTAAAGGAGTGGAAGAAAAAAGAGAAGACTAAATGGAAGAAGAATCCCAAATGAAGTAAATTTTAAAGGAGTGGAAGAAAGAGAAGACTAAATGGAAGAAGAATCCCAAATGAAGTAAATTTTAAAGGAGTGGAAGAAAAAAGAGAAGACTAAATGGAAGAAGAATCCCAAATGAAGTAAATTTTAAAGGAGTGGAAGAAAAAAGAGAAGACTAAATGGAAGAAGAATCCCAAATGAAGTAAATTTTAAAGGAGTGGAAGAAAAAAGAGAAGACTAAATGGAAGAAGAATCCCAAATGAAGTAAATTTTAAAGAAGTGGAAGAAAAAAGAGAAGACTAAATGGAAGAAGAATCCCAAATGAAGTAAATTTTAAAGAAGTGGAAGAAAAAAGAGAAGACTAAATGGAAGAAGAATCCCAAATGAAGTAAATTTTAAAGAAGTGGAAGAAAAAAGAGAAGACTAAATGGAAGAAGAATCCCAAATGAAGTAAATTTTAAAGGAGTGGAAGAAAAAAGAGAAGACTAAATGGAAGAAGAATCCCAAATGAAGTAAATTTTAAAGGAGTGGAAGAAAAAAGAGAAGACTAAATGGAAGAAGGATCCCAAATGAAGTAAATTTTAAAAAAGTGGAAGAAAAAAGAGAAGACTAAATGGAAGAAGAATCCCAAATGAAGTAAATTTTAAAGAAGTGGAAGAAAAAAGAGAAGACTAAATGGAAGAAGAATCCCAAATGAAGTAAATTTTAAAGAAGTGGAAGAAAAAAGAGAAGACTAAATGGAAGAAGAATCCCAAATGAAGTAAATTTTAAAGGAGTGGAAGAAAAAAGAGAAGACTAAATGGAAGAAGAATCCCAAATGAAGTAAATTTTAAAGGAGTGGAAGAAAAAAGAGAAGACTAAATGGAAGAAGAATCCCAAATGAAGTAAATTTTAAAGAAGTGGAAGAAAAAAGAGAAGACTAAATGGAAGAAGAATCCCAAATGAAGTAAATTTTAAAGAAGTGGAAGAAAAAAGAGAAGACTAAATGGAAGAAGAATCCCAAATGAAGTAAATTTTAAAGGAGTGGAAGAAAAAAGAGAAGACTAAATGGAAGAAGAATCCCAAATGAAGTAAATTTTAAAGGAGTGGAAGAAAAAAGAGAAGACTAAATGGAAGAAGGATCCCAAATGAAGTAAATTTTAAAAAAGTGGAAGAAAAAAGAGAAGACTAAATGGAAGAAGAATCCCAAATGAAGTAAATTTTAAAGAAGTGGAAGAAAAAAGAGAAGACTAAATGGAAGAAGAATCCCAAATGAAGTAAATTTTAAAGGAGTGGAAGAAAAAAGAGAAGACTAAATGGAAGAAGAATCCCAAATGAAGTAAATTTTAAAGGAGTGGAAGAAAAAAGAGAAGACTAAATGGAAGAAGAATCCCAAATGAAGTAAATTTTAAAGAAGTGGAAGAAAAAAGAGAAGACTAAATGGAAGAAGAATCCCAAATGAAGTAAATTTTAAAGAAGTGGAAGAAAAAAGAGAAGACTAAATGGAAGAAGAATCCCAAATGAAGTAAATTTTAAAGAAGTGGAAGAAAAAAGAGAAGACTAAATGGAAGAAGAATCCCAAATGAAGTAAATTTCAAAGAAGTGGAAGAAAAAAGAGAAGACTAAATGGAAGAAGAATCCCAAATGAAGTAAATTTTAAAGGAGTGGAAGAAAAAAGAGAAGACTAAATGGAAGAAGAATCCCAAATGAAGTAAATTTTAAAGGAGTGGAAGAAAAAAGAGAAGACTAAATGGAAGAAGAATCCCAAATGAAGTAAATTTTAAAGGAGTGGAAGAAAAAAGAGAAGACTAAATGGAAGAAGAATCCCAAATGAAGTAAATTTTAAAGGAGTGGAAGAAAAAAGAGAAGACTAAATGGAAGAAGAATCCCAAATGAAGTAAATTTTAAAGGAGTGGAAGAAAAAAGAGAAGACTAAATGGAAGAAGAATCCCAAATGAAGTAAATTTTAAAGGAGTGGAAGAAAAAAGAGAAGACTATTTTAATCAAAAAAATTTTACTTAAACATGCTGCAAATATTCAAAAGGCAGCTTTAGCCTCTCGTGAGTTAGTAATTTTTTTCTTAATTTGAGGATTTACAGCATATTATCACATTTTAATAAAAACGAAGTAACTTAGGAGGTTGTAATTTATCCAAGAACATTAGAACGTTTATCTTATTAATTAAATTAAAGGGTTTTTAGAAAATTAAAAGGAATTCTTTTTTATCAAAATAAAAAAAACATTAAAGATTATAAATGACAATAATAATAGCAATAGCAGCTAAACCCGAAAAAAGCAATAAGGGTACAAGTAACCAAGCTAGTAAACATTGAAATTTTGTCCACTTTTTTGTTTGTTTTTGTTCTTTAATTAATTTTCTTCTATTTTTTGAATTATTTGATAATTCTTTTTTGGATTGTTTTCCAAATAATTTACTCCAAAAACTTTGTTGTTGCTTTAAAATTATAAAAATATTTTTTGTGAGAATTTTTATTTAAAAAATATTTCTTTTAAATTTACCTCAATATTATCATTGCCAGTCCCCACATCCACTCTCTGCATTTGTTTGGATTCTACAACAACTAAAGGTTCTTCACTAGATTTGGAATCATATACTAATGTTGGGCAGTTAATATTTGATGGTTCTGGTATAATCTCGTTTTTGGTTGGCTAAAAAATAAATTAAAGAAAAGCAATTTTGCTAAGGAATTAGTTACCCACATTTAAAAATTTTGGTTAAAAATGAAGGTTGTGGTTAGGATATGCCTATTTTCTGATAAATATTTTTTTAACTTTTATTATAAAAATCTAACAAAATTTTAAAAATATTTACATTTAATGGACGTATCAAATCTTTAAGTATTTGATTAGTAACAACAATTGGAGGAGGAGAGGAAGAAGTAATTTCTTTTATTTTTAATTCAACTTCTTCAATCTTCTTCTGATTTTCAGAATTATTAGCATTTAAAAGCCTTTGTTGTTGTTGTTTTAAAGCAACTGCAGCAGCTGACCTTTTAGCATTTCCAGACCATTGAGTACGTCTGGGAAGGTCTGAAGTGCTTCGAAATTGTTGGAGAGACTAAATAAATAAATAAATTTTTTTGTTTATTTTTAATTTTAAAAAATTATTTATTTTTTAAATTTAAATTTCAATACTTGCTTTTCTCATATTTGTATTTCTCTCAAATGCACCAAGCGGTAAAGGTTGGAAAACCCTTTTTTGTTCTGTTTCATTTCTGTTTTGTATTGGATTTGTAGTTAAATTCTGTCCAACATTTGCTAAAATATTTAGAAATTTTTTTCGAGCAGAGATTAATACTTTCCAATAAATATTCCCAATTCTAAATTTCTTCCTTCCCTTCAAATAAAATAAAATTCCTACCATTTATTTTTAACTCATTCATTGATGTTTGTTGAATTTTATTTGGAGGTGGAACAGGTCTTCGAATACGAGCAGAAGCCCCAGCACTGTGCCTTCTTTTAGGCGTTTCTGTAACGGTTTTGCTTTCCTTCTCAAATAATTTTATTTTTCTTTTTCCAAAGTCTTCATTTTTACTTATTTCTTTGTCTTCATCCAATCCAATTGTGTTTAAATTAGTTTCACTGCGAAGTCGAACTTCGCGGGCATAATAGAGACGATATTCATGTCGAAGCGGGTCGAATAAATAATAACTTTAATAAAAATTATTATCGTTAAACACAAAATTATTTTAAGTAAGTTAAACGGAGAAAGCCCTCATTGATATAAAGAGGGGGCAGAAAGAGGAAGATCCTGCCTTGAAAAGGAGGTGAATTACTTAAGCCAGATTATCAAATGGCAGATTCCCAAATTTCCAAAATATCATTCAAAATTACCGTTTATTCTCAACTATTCCCTCCTCCAACATCCCTCCTTCCTCGGCATTTCCCTCATCTTCCTTCTCTTTCGGTAAAAGACATTCTCGACTTAATCTAGATTCAGCAATTATTTCTTTTTGGCTTGTTTCAGGTCCCGCAGAGAGAATTTCCGTCTCCTTTATAATTTTCTCAAAATCCCTTTCACACACAATCCTTTCTAGTATTGGAACTGAAAGTCCAATTCTTCTTTTATTTGTGAAATTCCGCGCACCTGCTATTTTCTTTGGTGGTCTAGGCGGTGCTTGATTATATGAAGAATCTTTAAATTAAAATTAAATATTAATTTATTTAGAAGGTTATCAGAAAATTTTATTCTTTTAACAATTTTGTTAAATAATTTGGATAATTTATTTCAATATTAAATCTTTGCGTGAATAATAAATAAGTTTAGCAAAACTTGTCAATTAAAAATAAATATTTTTATATCAAAAATCTTTACTTATCTAATATTTTCCAATTCCAAAAATACCTGTGTTAGGTTTAGGATTTAATGATGGTTGAGGAGACGGTAGAGTAGCAATCCGTGGAAGTGGAATTGGACGTTTTGGAGAAGAAAATAAATTATTTGGAGGTGGACTTTGCATTGAATCTGAAGCTGTGCCAATTGCTGAATCAGCGGGGGAATTTGGTTGGCTATTTGGTGAAGTTTTTGTGGAAGAATAACCAAACAAAGAAGATTGTTTGGAAGAAGACATTTGTAAATTATGGGAAGAGGAAAAAGTTTCTGACATTTTTCTTGTATTTTAATTAAAATAAAATTAATGTTGATTTTTATTTAATTTTAATAAATTAATGTAATAAAAATTTTCAGGTGAAAAATATGATAATTGGAGATAACATAATAATTAAAAGTATTTTTAAATGATTTTAGACTTTTTTTTCTCAAATTCTAATTATTAAAAATTTTTTAGAAAGATTCCTTTTTAATTTCCTGTTCCTATTTAATGATTTATCGGTATCTGAAAAATTTTTCTATAGGATTTTGATTTAATAAAAAGTAAATAAATTAACTTTATTAGCTAAATCGATCGCCAGCTGAAAACTTTTTTTAACATTTAATTTCTGTGGCCGTCATTTTTTGTTGACTAAAAATAGTAAATGACAAACAATAAACCAATGGTACATATTTTATTTTATTTCGATTAAGGCAAAACCACAAAAAACTAAATCGACAAAAATGTGTACATAAATGGCGAGAAAATGTGGGAAGCTAAAAAGGGTGGAGAAGGAGGAGGAGGAAATAATGAGTGAGAAGGAAAATTAAAGTACTAAATAAATACTTTTTAATAGAGTAAAAGAAATCTCCGTGCTTTTAAGTCTGTCAATAGCGCAACCAAAATATACATAAATAAAGCTTTTACATTATTTTTATTGCTTTAAGTCAATGCTAAAATAAATAAATAATTTATATGTATATATAAATAGCAACGGCGGAGCTGGACCTAACTTTCGCCTTCAGATTTTCGATTTTTACTGCTTCAAAGTGTGGGCTATTTAGAAACCAAGTATATTTATGGAATCAAGTGTTATGCTTTTTACAGAATAAAAAACCTCCAAATAAATCACTAAATCTAAAGTAAATAAAGTAATGTTCAAGATTTGAAGATTTCAGATTTCAAGATTGCTTCTTTAAGATTTCAGACATTTCTACAATTTTCTTGATAAATTTAATTAAGAAATCATCGAAATGACAGATAGCTAAAAAGCCCTGAAAATGCTTTTTAACGTTTTTCAATGACCAATGCATAAGCTAAATATAACTACAAATATTTACAATAAAGTAGCCCCAACAAAAATAAAATAAAAGCAAATATTGACGTTATGGTTAAACGGTGTGAATGTTTAAAGGAAAAGCAAATATTTGGAGGAGAAGTGAGAGAAAAGCTTTAATAATTCTCTTTTTTGTTAAAAGATTTTTTGGTCAAGAGTAGAGGTTGTGACATTTAAGTAATTTTTATATATTTTAAGTTTGAACTTTTGGAATCAAAGATTTCAGAGAAGCAAGGAAATTACGGCCATGATTAATAAAAAATAAAAAAATAATTTTTAGATACTATAAAACTGTAATAATGAACTAACAATTTAATTATGTAGGCTAATATTCACGGTTGTTTAATAATTCGAAGAGAAAAATATTAGAAAAAATGAGAAAAGCGACTTATCATTAAATAATAAAATGTAACATATACATACTAATTTTTATCATTTTTTTACTTTTATTTTTGTAAGATTATTAAAAAAATTTATAAAGTAAAATAAAAAAAAATTATTCTAGAAAATTTTTAACTTTAAAAATAAAAATATTTTTTTGTTTTTATTACTCTTTTTATGTGGTTTTCGCAGTAAAATAAAAAGATTGAAATTTTTTGTCCAAATTTTCTGTTTAAAAGAGAGAATCATAAGGACATAAAATGCGCAAAAAATAAATTACTTTTGTGGGAACAGAAGAGCAGAACAGAAAATTAATTTTTAATAAATTAAAAGAATATATTAAAGATTATTTAGAGATTAATTAGGGGGAGGTTGTAAGGATTTAAATAAAAATATTTGTTTTAGTTGAATACTAACAAAGTTCGGGAATATAAAAAGTAATAAAAGAATAAACATTAACTACTAACATTTTAACTAAATAATTAAAAAAGGAAAGAAAATTGAATGGAATTAGCGCGTAAAAAGCCGATTTGTCAGTAGCTAAATTAATGAATTTTTTGTTTTGATTAAAAGGTAAAAATTTACAACAAAGGATTAGCAAATTTTTTTAAAAATTTTTTCATCATTTTTAGTAAATAATTTGTTTACTCAAAGGCTAGAGGATTGGAATAAACTATAAATCCTTAAAGTTAACGGCCCTCTGTGAAGGTAATTGAATAATAGATATGCTAGTCACTCTATAGGGATATAATGAAAGAGTTACTGGAATATATATATTCTGTTATCTACATAAATATTAGCAATAAAAAAGTCAATTTCTAGATGGAAAATACAAAAAATAAAATTTTGAATATTTAAATGACAAAATAAAAAATTCAGAATTTAAAATAATCTCTAGTCTCTATTAAATATTTTCAAAAATCATTTTACCTCAAATGAGCGAGATTTTGAAAGAGTAAAGGTTGTTTTGCAAAAATGTTTTGACTATAAAAAATTGAATTGAGGACAAGGCTACTCTCACAACTACTTTAAATATATTTTGAATGGTGTGAAGAGGATTTGCGCGAATTGAGTGAATGAATGGATGGACATTAATGATGACATCAAACAAAAATAATTTTAAATAAATATACTCTCTCAATCTCTCTTTTTCTGATTTTTATTCCCATTTATATCCTTATAATGTGAATGAACATTTTCTTTATAAAAATGAACAAAATAATGAATAGATTTTTGGGAATTTCGGGATTTTTGGGAATTTCGGGCAATTACTAATTACTACATAATACATATATGGAGAGGAAGAATTTATTTTCTATATTTGTTTTGGAAGAAAATTAGGAGGAGAAAATAAATAATTATATAAATAAGTAGGAAAATTCTAGATTAACAAATATAGTAAAGCAGAGCCGGGCTATATGTATATAGGTAGCTATTTCTCTCGTTCAGCTAGTGCAATGGGAGCGAACCAGCATCTTTAACTAATCGGGCTTTAGGAATTACATAAATAGCTTTCCTGCATAGCTTCAGGAATTTAATAGCTAATATTGTTAATTCTTGATATATGTAGTAGTGATAGTAGCTTTCTCCTAACAATAGGTTTAACTAATATCATGTATCTAAAACCTAATTTTTTCATATACATAAAACCAAGTCCTTAATTAAGTTAATATGCTTATAAAGACACATTATCAGAACTTCCTTAAAAAACAAGAAAACAATTTTCTGGAGAGAAAAATAGCTTTAACTTTAAAGTATATTTAAAATTTAGCAATTATTTTTTCATCATTATTTTTATATAATTAACAGCAATTTAAGTACTTTTAGCAAGTTTTATTTCTATGTAAATAGGAACAATTGTTTATTCTCTTTTAGCAAGTTGCAGTTCGCCCCAAACAAAGAAATAGGTAACTGCAACCTATTAGAATTATTTTTTTATTTAAAGTTTTGCTTGTAAAAACGAAAAAAGAATATTTTTATGTGAGATTTTATTTATAGTCACGGTAATAAAATATAAAAAAATTAAGAAGAAAAAAATTAATAAAAAGGAAATGCTTCGAATCAAAAAAAAGAAAAATTAATTAGGGAAAGGAAAAACCAAGTAAAAGAATTAAGGAGAAAAATTGGAAAGTTTTAAATTAAATAATTAATTAAATGAATTTATTTTTAAAAATTAAAAATAAATAGGCAAATTTAATAAAAATTAAAGAAAAATATTTATATGTAAATAAAATCTGTTAAAATAAATATTGCATGATTTTTGGAAATATTTAAAATAATTTGGAGATAATTAATTCTGGATAACCCTCAGCTAGGAGATTTTAAATTAAAGAAAGTTTAACTTCAGTAACGAAAAGAGAGAATCAAAAAATTATAGTATTGTGTCAAAATCCAAGGCTTTCCCAAGATCCGTGTTTGGAAACCCCCAAGAATAAGGGTATTCCAAATATATAAATATTATTTATCTGATCTGAATAAATTTATAAAAGAGATTAATAATTATAAATTTAAAATAAAATAATCTTCAATAATTAATTTAATTTTCATCTATTAACTAATTGCATTACTTGTCTAACAAGCATTTCCATATCAGCAAGGACTTGACGGTCGCTTGGGGGAGATGTTGTGGATGCTTGTGATGGTGGGGTATTTGTTGATATTTGGCGATTTCCAATAGATTTATTAATGGAAGAGGAAGTAGATGGAGTTGAAATAAAAGTTCTTAGCTGTCGAATACCTGCCTCCATTCGGCTTAATAATTCTCTAAAAAAGTTAAGAAATTTTAGGTGAAATTTGGAAATTTTTGGTAGGAACAGAAGTTAGTTTTGAGATTATAAAATATTTAAAAAGCTCTCAAATAAATGAAATTTAGTAAAATAACAAAAAAATTCTGAATTATTCAAATGTAATCAAGAAAACCCCTGAAGATTTTCAAAATAGTCAAATAATTTTTTAAGGATTTTATGTGTTTTGAGTTACGTTAAAATATTAAAAAACTTGCCTACCTAAATTTAAATTTGGAATGTGGAGAAATATTTTCAGCATAAATTGTGCATGTGTGATGAAATTGTTGTAATAAATCACTAATACGAATTAAGTGATCGGCACCTCCACTTTCCCCTTCTTTTGGTTGTTGTTGCCCAATAGCTCTAATAAGAAATGCTACTGTTCCAGCTGTTGGTTTTCGATTAACTTCTTGCATAAATACTAGGAAAAAAATATTTTTAAATTTTAAATTTGGAATGTGGAGAAATAGTACTCTTTATTTTAATGGAATAGTGAGCTAAATTTTAAGGCACCGGAAAAATTTTTTTCTTTTAGCATCAAAAGTCTATTCATTTTATCATGAGGGGGAGAATTATAAATTAACTATTTTAAACAACTAAAATTCGTCTTTTAATTTTTAAAAATTAAATTAAAAACCATTTAATTGTCTATGTAATTCATTAAGATAATCCTTGCTAACGGGAGGTGTTTGCTGTTGTTGTCCATTATCTTCGGGTAGAGGAACTTGATGATGCTCTTTTGATGATAAAAGAGAGGGAGAAGGTTCTCTGGGGAGTCTAGGAGAGTTTTCATTATCACCCAAAAATATATTTGAATGCCTCTGAATTGTTGAGGAAGCTGAATGGCGTTCAGATTGAGGTGTTAATTGATTAATATTATCTTTAGAGGGCATTGAAGGATCTGAACGCCTAATTGCCGGTATTTGTTGAATATCTCTTTCAGGTGATGGCAGTTTTGGTTGGGCAACAGTAATACATTTGGGTTTGGTACAGGCTTGGGATATTTTATCATCATTGGGTTTTTCGGGCCTTTGAAGTGTAGAAAATGGTCGGAATTTAACGGGAGAAGCGACTGAATAATCTTTCTCGTCTTTTTTGTCGTTTAAAGAAGTTTTTAAAACTTCAACTTTATTTTTTTCGATAGTTAATTCTGCTGTTTTCTCATCGGTTGCATTCAGAATATCGCTAATTTCTGGTTTTTGAGGACGATTAAAAGTAACAGACGAAGTTAAATAAACCCCTTCAATATTACTAGAATTATCCTCTTCCTTCTTAGTCTCTTGAACTCCTTCAGATATTGCTTGCATTGAGAAAGGTCGGTGATGTTGAAGGGGAGCTACTTTCTGGGTGACTAAATGACGCATTTTGGGAGGTGGTTCGGTGTTCATTTTTTTGTTGCTTTGTTGTTGGATCTGTTGTTGTTTTGGAATTTCGTTGATTTTTTGACTAAAATTTTAAAAATAAATTTTAAAAATATTGAAATAAACTACTTAAGCACTAATTCTAAATATGTATTTCACAAAATCCTCTACCAACCTTTCATTTTCAATTTTCATTTTAGTCATTTTTGCACCCAAATTACTTTCCTCTGGTTCTTCATTTTGTTCGTCTAAATTTCCCTCAATTCCTTCCGGTGTATTATCCTCCTCTTCCGCAGTAATTCTCTGTACATGGCGTAATTGTTTAATTTTTGCATGAAGTTCGTTATCTTTCTTTTCTTTTTCTTCATCAATATTTTGAAGTGAAGAACCAGAAGTAGCTAAATAATAAGGGATTTATGTGTCATCCCTTTATCATAGTTAGAGGTATATTCGTTAGATGTATATCCTTATAGAGAGATAAATATTTAGTGGAAAAATATTTTGCGGGCAGGGAGATTGAAAAGAATCCCATTAATAGTACAAAACAGAGGACCGTTTCTATTTAGTTAAAATAAATTCTGGGATTTTTTGATCCCATAGGAAAGGCATCTAAAATTCTTAATTTACTCACTTGCACTCGAACTTTCAAATTTTGTTTTTTGATTACTCTTTAAACAAGATTCAACTGATGGATCTACTGAACGCCTTGGCTTCGGTTCTGGTCTAACCAATCTAGAACTCTTCGGTTCGTCTGTCTGTTGATTATTAGATGTTGATTGAACAGCACTAGTCTCTGATGTAGTTTTCTTCAATCTCATTTTTAAGTGATGTAGAGGAAGTTTAGAATTCTGATTGCTATCGTCTTCTTTCTCTTCTTTTAATGGCTTTTTCAATTTATCTTCTTCCTTTTCTTGTCCATTCTTTTCTTCACTCTTTTCAAAAGGCTCAGGAAATTTTAATTCAGACCCGCTCCTTTTAACTGCTGTATCTAAAGAAAACCCTCTAGGCAACGTCCCTGTTCCACTCAAATTCAATTTTGTTAAATTTTTGCCAGATCTAAGTCCTTCTTCCTTTTGAACGAATTGAACTGTTGGAAGTCTAGCAAATAATTTTTGATTTTTAGTTGAAGGCATTGATGGTTTTGCAAATGTTTTGGATGATAAAGATTGTGGGGGTTCGGTAGGTAGTTGAATAATATTTGGAGAATGATGAAATATTGTTGGGGAAGGACCTCCAACCTAGAAATTAACAATTTAATCTTGATTGGAAGAGAGTTTTGAGAATTGTTATAGTCAGTTAGAGCAATATAATTCTGAAATTTACCATCTGAGCAGGTTCCGATGGCCGAAAAGTGGAGAAACTTGTCCGTTCTAATTGTGCCCCCATAGAAGGCCTTTTCCTTCTATCAGGACGTGGAGGTGGTGGTGGGGGTTCTGGAGATGAGGAACGTGCTTGTCTTTGTTGCGAGGCACGGCAGCCCATAGATACTGTTCTGTCTCGCAAAAGATGATGGGCATGAGAGGCTGCACTACTTGATGGAATTGAAGTGCTTGGAATACGAGGAGATATGATGCCAAGAGGGTCAGAAATTCTTAAAAATGAAATTAGTTTATAAAACTTAAGTTATTTTGAGAATAAAATGGAAGTTTGTGGAGTTATATAGAGGAGAATCATTCAGTAAAAAAGTATCATTCCCATTGTATTACATATTATAGATTCGGATATCCCTTGTCATAAAAATATTTTCTCCTTACTTAGTCTGATCTGATGAACATATCCCCGTCATTTCACGTTGTTTTGCTTCTCTTTTTTTAGCAACTGAAGCAGCTACAAAAGCAAGTTGTTGATTTGTTGCTTGTAATGAAGAGGTTGTTTGTAGAGAAGGACAAAAAGAAGAGGATGAATTCAATTCTTCACCTCTTTCAGGCGAGAAAATTAAATTTGTATTTTCAGCAATAGGTGTAGTTTCGCCTTTTTCAGATTGCAAAAGAGAATAAAGGCTTTTATGTAAATTATGAAAACGGGGTCTATCTGAAGGGGACCATTGCCAACATTGAAGCATTAAACGATGAACAGAGTCTGGGCAATCAGTAGGTCGTTCCAAACGAAAATCTATATAGGTAAGTATTTTAAAAATTTTGGAAATCTAAAAATCAAAGAACTTTTTTCAAGAAGGCCAATAACACTCCCTAATTCAACGCCTGGATAGGGTGCCATTCCATAACTAAAAATCTCCCATAGAAGAACACCAAATGCCCAAACATCAGATTTTGTACTAAAAGTGTTATATGCCAGTCCTTCTGGTGCTGTCCCTAAAATATTTTTTAAATAAAAAATATTTTTAATTAAAATTTCTTTTCACATTTTATAGGGAATTTAGCTCCAGCATGTGCTGTATAAGTATCATCAGTCATAAACCTAGCAAGCCCAAAGTCGGCAACTTTGACAACAAAATCATCATTTATTAGGCAATTTCTAGCGGCCAGATCTCTTAAATTTAAATAAACACTTTAACATTTAATTAAGTTTCCCTAGTTTGATAGACACTTTCATAGAGGGAATATTAGCCGGTCCCTTATGAAGTCAACTAGAAATACCCGTCTGTCTTGAATATTTTAATTTTAAAAATTAATCTACTACCTATGAATAAAATTTCTAGATTCTAAATAAGCCATTCCAGCAGCTACTTGTGTTGACATATGCAAAAGTTTTTCACACGGAAGGTCTTCCTTTTCACTCTGACGAAGAAAATCCAAAAGATTTCCGCGGGACATAAAATCACAAATAATAAAATAAGGAGCTTCTCTAGTGCAAACTCCAAGTAATTCGACCAAATTTTCGTGATGCAATTCTTTTAATATTGCTGCTTCGGCTAGGAAGTCTGGTAGTGCCATTTGGTCTTCCTGGAAAATTTAGATATTTTTAGAAATATAGGGACACAAAAACCTTTAGCGATTTAACAGCAACAGTTCGATTAAAAGGTAACCATAAAGCTTCATAAACATCCCCGTATTGTCCCATTCCAAGCTTCTTCTTCATTACAATTTGTTCTCTATCTACTTCCCATTCATCTGGCTGTGTAGGGGATAAAGAGAAAAGGCTGCTTGGATGGCCTGAGCCAATGTTAGTTTGCCGTTTATTAACTGGATATTGAAGGGCACCTAAAAATAAAATTATAATATTTTGTAGATATTCAAAGCTTATTAAATATAAGTCCTAATATGAAAATCAACGAAAAATATTTTTTTTTTATTGTGACTGTTTTTTATTAATTAATTCAAATATTTATTAAGTCCCAAAGTTCATTATAAGTGACATAAGTCAATAAGTGACATAAGTCAGTGACATAAGTCAATTTATAACAAAAACTCTGTTAACAGTTCTGACGGAAGTAACTCTCGCAACTCGAATAAAGTAAATTCATCCATCGTAACGAAAAAATGTAAGGTTTATTAACAAAATAATAATTATTATATTTAATTCTATTTAAAAAAATAATTTCCAGTTATTAATTCCTTACAAATTAATCCAGAAGCAGCAACCGAATGATGATGTATTAATTCTCCAAGCGTTTTAAATTTTGCTGTATCAGTAATAAATAACTATAAACAATTAAATTTCAAAGAATTTTTTAATCACTCCAAACCCTCAAATTTTCATCACAATTAATTCTGTAATGGTAAACTGTCCCCTCATGCCGAAGTGAAATTGAAAATTGTCCAGGATTAGTTTCTGATTCTCTAACTAGAAAGGATCCATTTATTCCAGAACTTAAAAGTTGTTCAGCTCCAATTCTTGTTATTTTGCCGTGATACCAACTAAAATTTAAAATTTTTCTGACATGAGACTTAAAATATAATAAATGTGAGAATTTTAATGAAAAATTAATGAATCAAATTAGGTTTGATAGTAATCTAAGATAGTTCAAATTCGACTTTAAATTTTGTATTTTATTCTTTACTAATTTTAAGCAATAATTTCCCATTCAATTTGTAAAATAAATTTCTATTTATATGTACAATATGTATATTACATTTATTTTTTCTTTTATATTTTTGTTGTGTTTATTGTCAGAAAAATTCCCATAGATTTGATTAAAATATTGTTACGAGCATAACAAAAAATTACACTTTTATTTAGTTTATCAAATATCCAATAAAATTTAAAAAAAACCTGTGTTTGTCCATTGAATTAGAGGGGGCAATGTAAATACTCGGTACCCAGCCAATTTGTTGTCCATAATTTCCTCCAGAATTTACAGACGATCCAATAGAAGAACATGAAGAACTACAACAACCCGTACCCCCAACAACCCCTCCCAAACTTGAAAGACTTGGACTGCCTAATTTGGCAAAATTATTTTGTTGTTGTTGTTGTTGTCTATTAATTAATTTAACTTCACACCATTCTTTTGTTTTATTATATCCAATTACTTTTACCTTTAAAATATATTTTTTTTAATTTCTTTAAAAATCTCTTTATTTTTATTAATTCACATTTTATTTAAATTTTCTCTTTTAATTAATTTTTAAAATTAAACTCCTTAAAATCATCAGAATTCCAAAAAATAGATTTTTGAAATTAATTTAATTAAATAGCAAATTATTTTATTTAACGATTAATTATAAGCTTAGGTTTTAAATTAGTTTTATAAATTTTATTTTTAAAATAAATAATGGCTTTATTTTTTTAATTTTAAAATTTCATTTAAAATTAACTATTAAAGTTTTTTTAATTAAAATGCTATTTTATGGACAATTTTAAAAATTTTCTAATTTAATGTCAGTATTAATTTTTTTAAATTTTAATACTTTATTTATTAATAAAGTAACAATAAAATGTCCTCACTAATTTGTATTTTTATAATTTAAAATTTTATAAAAAATATTTAGAAAAATAAACCTTATCTCCCTTTTTTAAAGCCAATTTTTCTTCTCCAATCCCTTGAAAATCATATAAGGCTACAAAAACATTACTAGAAGAAGAAGAACTTCCATCAACAGATAAATTTTCTTCTGTTTGGGATGGGGAAGAATTTTGTTTATCTGATAAATTCTCTGGTTTTTGTTGTTTTATTCGAGTAGAGGAGGGCATTTTTGAGTTAATTATTTTTACATTTTTAATTTTATTTTTTTTTTCAATTTAATTTTCCAAAAATAAATAAAAATATTGAATAATTTTGTGTAATGGAAAGCACTTTTTATAAATAAAATCAATATTTCCTGAAAAGTAAAAATGAAGAATAATAAAATAAAATATTAAATTTTTAATAAAAAATTGGGTCGCGAATTTAAAAAATATTTTTATAAAAATATTTAATTAATATGTATTTATACATTCAAAATATCCTCACATTTTAATAATTAAAAAACAAAAATTCAATACATTAGTCGATGGTAGGAGGACTAAGCGATTTTGATTTGAAAGCTCTAATGAAATAAATTCCCCTTTCAATCATTGAGATGTTCCTAAGATTATTTTGATTGTTTTTAAATATTATTCGTTATTATTATACTTAGGTATATCGTAAAACTTTGCATAACTACCCTGAGTAATTATTGTTTCGACCTTCTGCTGAAGGGAGTAATGAATTGAGGGAGGGTAATTATATGAGGTTTGAAATTTGAACGTGTTCTAGGGTATTTAATGGAGGAGGGGGGGGGGGGGTAATTATTATTTCAATTTATCGCTTGAAAGGGTAATTAATAGAAGTTAGATAATTATTTGAGCGAGGGCAATTAATAGAGGTTATACGGTATATGTCAACATAAATTAAATTTTAATTCAAATAATAAAAAAATATTTTTATTTATTTTATCCAATCGAGAAAACCTTTTCTGTTTCTTTCTATTCCCAATTAAAAATAAAAACCAGAAGGACATTTTTTGTTTTATTTTTCCTTACTTTTTTTATTACTCGACGTTGGTGAAGGTCGAGTATTAAAAACATATGTGGAAAAATAAAAATAAATAAATATAAATATATTTTTGAAAGTATTAATCAATCAAAAATCAATTCAAAAGCTAAACTTAATTTAAACTAATTGTTGTGGAGTTAAAAAATAAAATGATGGATTTAGCTAGAAAGTATAAGCTGTTGGATATATATTTATATATAATTATTAGTATTTTTGCAGATTTTTAAGGGATTTCTTTTTTATTAGAAAAGATCTCCTCTTCCTTCATTAAATAAAATAATTTTTAATAAAATCTAGTAATAAAGATTAAAAATAAATATTTTAATCAAAATATAGCTTGTCCTTTTCTTATTTAATTAAATTTAAAAATTTATCTATTAAATGTTAAACTAAAAATATTATTCACGTTTTTTTTTACTTTTTTACACTTTCCCAGCTTTTTTAAAAATAAAAATAAAGAAAAAAGCAAAAAAATGATTCTTTTTGGGTTTTGTGTGTTGCTTTTTATGCTTTGAAAAACTTTATTTGTAAAGTCAGTCAAAATAATCTCTTTTATTTTTAGAAATGAAAAATTAAAAATTAATGTTTTTGCTGTAAAAGAACAATAAAGAATGAATATTTTGTGAGGAGAGGGGAAGGGGGGGGGCGATGGGAGGGGGTAATCTTTGTTGGGAATATTTAGTAGAAGTTGTTGAGAGAGAATTTTAATAAAATAAGAGCATTTAAGCTTGGTCCCCGAGGAATTTCTTTCAGCGAGTTCTGGGAAGGAGAAGGACGAAGATTGAGGGAAATTTGAGCTGTTTGGATTAAAAAATTTGAAAATTTTTGTAATTTCGGTCAAAAATTTCAAAAAATATTTTCTTATTTTCCCTTAATATTTTAAACACAATATTGACTAAACAACAAATACCGTAAATGCTCGAATAGTTACCCTCTCTCAAATAATTGCCCCCTCTCAAATAATTACCCCATCTAGCGAAAGGTCGAAACAATAATTACCCCTCTTAAAAACAGTTATAATTAGCCTGTTTAAAAAACGCTCAAATAATTGCCCCCTCTCAAATAATTACCCCATCTAGCGAGAGGTTGAAACAATAATTACCCAGGGTAATTATTCGAGCATATACGGTAAATAAATATAAAATAAAGAAATGATTGACAATTGGGGGGTGGCTATTAAAATATAAGTTGGAGAAAAGTAGTTGAGGAAAACGAGGAAAATTTTTGTTTGAAGAAATGTTTGGGTGGTTGTGTGGTCATTAATTGGCCAGGTAAATAGAAAAGAAAAGAGGACAGACAGGTGCTTAAATATTTTCATATTTATTTATGTGGTTTTAAATATTTAATTCTATACAGAAATTTCAAGACAATCTTCTCAGATTTCTTGAATCTAAAGATAAAAGCATATAAAAATTAAATGCTTTAAATTTTTGGAATAAAAAGCTTTAAAAGAAATTTAAGAAATAATTTTTATTTGCCAATTTGAAAAAAAAAATAATTTTATTTAAATAATTAGTAACTTGGTTTTGATTTAGGTATGAAAATCTTTGAAAATATTTTTTCCTGGATGAAGAATATTTATAACAAAAATATAGCAATTTAAAGGATCAATCGGTTAGAATTTGGTTGGGGTGATAGAATGTTTTTAACAAAAATAAGAAAAGAAGGATTTTAATAGAAACAATTCTATAAATGTGGACTAGGATTATTAAGAAAATAAGAAAAATTGATGACAAATTTAAATAATTTTCTAGGCTTCAAAATATCTTTTACATAAATTTTCGTTCATTGCATCTTCCTCTAAAAATAAAAGCTTTTGTTTATGTAAATGGAGAAAAGAAAGGAGAGAGAATGTTTTGGCAGTTGGGAAAATAAAAAGAGATTGGCATTTTTACATTTTTGTTTTAAGCTCCGGCTGGACAAAGAAAATGGCATTTTAAGAAAACAACAAATGGCAGAATAAAATAAATAGAAAAATTAAAAGGAAGAATTTGAAGAATTTAAAGGCAGATGTGGATATATTTAAATGAGTATTTTTTGTAAATTTAAATATTTTAGGTATTTAAATTCGGGGTCTTAGGTAATAATTTTAGGTATTTAATAATTACTCAGGACAATATACCGTAAATGCTCGAATAATTACCCTCTTTAATAATTACCCCTTCCTTTTCCTACACAAATTTTAAAAATAAAAAGTTTAAATAAATTTTGTTAAATATTATTTTAAAAAATAACTTTAAATACTTTTAACTAAATTAAAAAAACAAAAATAAAAACCTAGAGATATGGGAATTGAAAAAAAATATTTTTTTATTTCAAAGCCGATGAAAAAGCAAAAATTAAATAAAAGAGTGGACAGAAGAGGAGAAGAAAGGAGGGAGGTCTTTCCCCCCTCTTTTCTTTTTTCGTCCAATTCAAAAATGTCCGTTGGAGAGAGTTTGTAGCTCTCTCCTATTTTTTACTGCTAATCCATTTTTTGGCCGTCACAAAAAGTTAAAAAATGCAAATGTATATATTTAAATATATTTATTGTTTAAAAATATATTTTTTGAAGAGTTTTTTTGTTAGTGACAGGTGCAAAAAATTCTAAAAAAAACTTTAAAAGAAAGTAAAGTAAATTTTTTTATCGAAAAAATTATTTTCTGTTTTTTACACTCAATTATTTGGAAACAGGGATACAAAAACGGGAAAAGCATAAATTAGGATAATTATTTTAAAAAAATTTGGAGAGAAAAACTTCCCAGTCTTTCTTCAAACTTTTTTTGTTAAATATTTTTAAGCTAATTTATTCTTCCTTATTAAATTTTCTTAAATAAAAAAAAATACTGTTTAGTAGTAAAATATAATTTTTAATATGAGTTAACAATTAAGATTTAAGAAAGAAATGAAAGAATTACATTTGCTTTGATTTGTACATGTTAAAGAAAGTGAGAGAATGATGGTTAGGTAGATAATAATCAGAAGAAAACAAAGGTCATTAAATAGAAGGTGTTTGGGGTTTTTGGCACTAGGACAGTTCACCAAAAGTCCATTCACCAAAAGACAGTTCACCAAATGACAGTTCACCAAAAAACAGTTCACCAAATGGGGTAATTCACCAAAAGGCTATTCACCAAATAGACAATTCACCAAATGGGTAGACTATTCGGTTGATCATTCCCGATCACTCTCCCTTGATCACTCCTGTACACTATTCGGTTGATCATTCCCGATCACTCTCCCTTGATCACTCCTGCTGATCACTCTCGGCTGATGACACGATCATCTTTCTCGTATGATGACGGGATCATATGATCAGTCAATCAGATCATCTGATCAGTCGATCAGATGACTCGATCACTTGATCAGATGACTCAATCGCTTGATTATTCACTCGATCGATGACCTGATCTCTCAATCAAATGACTTGATCAGTGATAACTTTATTGATCTTTTTGATCGGTCGATAGATCAATGAGTGGAGATTATGTGACGGTCGATTTCTCGATTGATCACTAGTTCGATCAATAAAATAGGCGAAAAACGTGTTTTTATCAATTAGTTATTAAGATTGATAACGTTTGGTGAATCGTCTATTCTACCCATTTGGTGAATTGTCTATTTGGTGAATAGACTTTTGGTGAATTACCCCATTTGGTGAACTGTTTTTTGGTGAACTGTCATTTGGTGAACTGTCTTTTGGTGAATGGACTTTTGGTGAACTGTCCTGACACGGGGGTTTTTTATTATTTTTTAGCAGGGTTTCAAACAAAAAACATCCCTGATATTTTAATAAAAAACTATATATAAATTTCCTTGATATGTCAATTGAATTAGAAATAGGGTTGTCGGTTCTTGGAAAATCTTAGATATCCTGAACCGAAACGATATCCGAACCGAAAAATCATCGGTTCTTAGGTTCGGTCCAGAACCGATAACCCTACTCGGAAAGATTCCAAGGTGGGTATATTATTCAAGTCGGTTATATCTTTATTTTGTAATAATTTACAAAAAAAAGAACTTTTAAAAATAAATTAATTTATTAGCATAATCGTAAAAATAATTTGGAAGCACTTAAAAAATAAAAAGAAGAATTGTCATCAATTGACAGAATTTTTAAAAGAATAAAAAGAAAAAATTCTTTCATTTTGTGGTCATTTTATGAGAAAATGAGTGATGAGAGAGAGAAAGAAGTGTTTTTGGTATTATAAAGGGTTTTTGAGTAGAATGATTGAAGGAAGAAATTAAATTAAAAAAGAAAGGCATCTCAAGTATTAAATCTACACAACAACATCTGCTTTATATTTTTTTTTGTAAAAAAATAATTAAATTTAAAATAAAAATGAAGCAACATTTTAAGAAAGAAAAGTATTATTTTTTGTATTTTCTTGTATATATTTGATATAGGTATTTTAATCCCATTCATAAAAATTAAAATATTAGGAGATAGTAATTATTTGGATTATAGATAAGAGACAAACAAGATGAAAAAAATTTAAAAAAGGGGATGGCCGTGATGATAGAATATATTCAGGTGTAAAATAATCGGGATCTCAATACTGATTATTCTATTGCTTTTAAAAAATTAAAAAATAATTTTAAAAAAAGTAATAATAAAATAATAGGTGAACTTAAAAAATATAAAAACTTATTTTGTAAACTTGTTATAAATATTCGTTTTCAAAATTTCTAAATAAGATACCTATATAAATTTCTTCGAAAAAACTTTAATTTTTATTTATGTCCTTATTTTTAGAATTACGAATTACTAAAACAAATGAAATTAATAATTACCTATATACGCTTATCTAAAAATGTTTTCTAATAAAAATAAGCTTTAAATTAAAGGGCTGATTTATTTCTTTTAATTGAAATAAAAGGATAGAAATAAAGATTATTTCTTTATTTAGTTGCTTATTTAATTAATTTATAGTAAAATATTTTATTAACAAAAATATTTTTTGTGTTAATTTAATCTTTTATATAAGTGTTTATAATATTTTTATTTATATGTGTTTTAAATTCTATAAAAATTAATTTTTTTATTAATAATTAGAAAGAATATTTAAAATAACTGGGAAGATGAATCAATTAAGAAAAATAAAATAATTAAATAAATAAACTAAAAATATATTTTCTCACATTCATCCCGTTTTATTTTAATTTGTCATAAATAAACAGATGATATCTATTTATTAACAAACAGAGGAAAAATGGGTGATGGAAAAAATGTAAAAAATAAAAATTAATAATTATTGAAAAAAATATAATTTAAAGATTTTGTTAATATCAGTACACTGGATGAATAAACATGTAATATATTTTTAATCGTCTAATTATACAGGGTGCGGTAAAACCGAAAGTTCTGATTGTTTGGGAAAAATTTTGCTTATCTACTAAACAGTTTTTAAACAAATCGGAAGTAAATACACAACAAAACAGTTTTTGCTTTAATATTTTTTACAAAACATAAAAATTCATTTGTTTTTAGAAAAAATTTTCATTTAAAAATTTGAACAAAAATTGAAAAAAATTGAACGGAAAATTCACCTTATTTACAACAAAAAAACAAAAGAATTATGAGGAAATAATGCGTAACCTTATTTAGTAGGATACAATAATTAAATATATACTCCGATTGATCTCTCTTTGATTTTTTGCGACAATTGGGAGGCTTTTGGCGACGAAAGGTTGCCCCATTCATTTCCCTTCTTTTTTCTCCAAATAACAATCAAAATATAAAAACAAATGTTCTAAATAAAATAATTGAGCGAGAATATATTGAATAAAATAAATAGAAAGAGATGATCGGGTTAAGGGATTGAAAAGATTTATTTAATAATAATAGTTGGTGTGTGGTCGATATTATTTTAGTTTTTCCGATAATTATGTATTCAACAAAATAAAATTTGGATGAAATAATGAAGAGTAAAAAATTATTTTTAAAAAAGCTCTCCCAATTTTTTTTTCAATTTCCATAATGATACTACAAGTAAACTTACCTAATTTATAACTGATAATTTATTAAACATTCTAATTAGCGGCAGCTTTCTTATCTTGTTCTTTCCTTTTGAAAATTAGACTTTCGTAGCATACGGCAATTGAGTGACAATTACTAAAGATCAGTCATTTGTTTGATCTTTACCAGTCACCATACCCGTTTATAGCCATTATAAAAAATTCAAAAGGTTTATTTTTGTCATTTAACTAAGTTGTTTTGTATTTTATATATTTAAAATTTTTTCCTTTCCGTTTTAAAAATTTATATATTTTAAATATTATTTAAGCAATTATTTAGTTGTGTTTTTAATTTGGTTAATTTAAAAAATAATAGAATTATCAGACATTTTTCTTTCGTCATTTCCTTTTATTCTAGAATTTCTTAAAGATGCTGAAAGTGTTCTTTTAATTCTTTCGTTCTCTTTTGTTAATTCATTTAATTTTGGTTTTGACGATGTTGAGCGAGTACTTATTTGGACTAAACGCTCTAAAAGCCTTTTATTTTCATCTCTAAGTTGTTTTTCAGCATCCTAAAATTAAAAAGATTTTTCGGTTTTTAAGAGGAATTTTAAATGAAAAAGGCAACTAAAGGTAGGAAAAACCTCTTACTATTACAATGATGGCTATCAATTCATATTTCTGCTATCTCTTCATTAACGGGTTTGGATTTTTCCGCTACAAAAACCAAAAAAGTTTTATTTATACTTTTGGAGAGATCTGTCAGCAAAAATAAGAGGAAATCCTCAATTAATTATTCCCTTTAATTAATTAATTAATTTACAGTCATTATTCGTCTTTTTGCAGGAACTGAACTTGCCCTCATTCCTTTTATTCCCATAGTTAATCCTTCAATTTTTGTAGGCCAACTTCCATCCATTGACGGGGATGTTGTTATTGAAGAAGAGGTTATTGAATGTCCATTAGATTGTTGACGGCGTCTGCCAGTGTCCAATCTTTTCAAAAAAAATTTTAGGAAATTTTTAGAAATATTTTTAAAATACCTAGAACGAGCTGTTAGCACCTTTAAAAAATTAATTTTTTAATTATTTCAAAAAATCTATTATTTTTTCAAACCCTTTGACAATGCATTAAATAGGCACGCATTTCAGCATGTTTTTGTACAATTTTCGGACCTCCTAGGCAACCACCGGAATTCATGGCAGACTGTCGGGTTTGGACACGTCTTTGTTTTTGCCATTCTAATTGTTTGGGAGTTGGATTTGAATCAGACAACCTTTAATTAATTTTTATTGAAAAATATTATCTAAATCCTTTGGACTAGTCTCTCTCTATGAAATTATTCAAAGAAACATTTTAACCCAACACATGTTTTTAATAATTATCATATGAAATGGCGATCTTATGAAAGATGATAGTGAAGGAATTGAGTGTTAACTGACAGAAAAGTATGAGATTTATCAGGAAATTAAATAATAATTTAAAATTTATTGAATATTTCCTTTAACATTTAATGAGAATAAAACGTGAAAATAAAAGATTTTAACATTGAAAATAACATTGAATAATTTATTAATAAAAAATTATCCAAACCTTATAGGTGGAGGTCCATCATTTCTTTTATTATTCTGTAAATTTGGCCAACGTCCATTAGAAGATGATGGCGATTGAGAAAAAATATTGGATTTTAAAACATGTTTTTTGTAGGTTTGTTTTGAATTATTTATTCTTTGTAAGGCTAAATTAGTCTTTTGATTTTGTTGTTTAATTGGAGGAAATGGAGAATAAAAATTAGTTTTCTTTCCATTGATGATTTTTTCACCCATATTTATTTTCTTAAATTTTTTCAAATTTTAATATTTAAACTTTTAAAGAAACTCTACATTAAAAAATACATCTTTCGATTATTTTATTAAGTAAAGCAGATTTGGGCTATAACTATTACTCCTTCAGCTAGTGCAAAAGGTTAATGGCGGCTGGATGCGAAACAGCATCTTCAGCTCACCGGACTGATGTATTATCCATTACACCATCCCGCCTACTGCACAGCCTCAGGAGTTAAATAGCTATGTATATGCTTTACAATTATAAAGATTTTAACTTTTCAAATCTGCTTGATAAAAATATAACTGTTTTTTTGTTTTGGATAAATACCAAAATACATTAAGCTTATACAACAATTAGCCTATACAACTGGAATTCCAACACATAAAAGATTAAAATTATAAATTTACATACATACGTGGATAATATTTTACAAAATATCCCTTTAACAAAATATTTTAGAAATAAATTTTCCGATAAAATTATAGGTTTCTTTTTAAGGAATTTAAAGTAAAATAAAGAATATATGTACATAAATTAATATCTTTTTTAATGAAATATTTAGGCAAAAAATTGGCTTCATTTGTGTATATTGCGTGATTGAAATTTAAAAAAAATGAAAAGAAAAAAAAACGGAACAAGCATACCAATTTATTTATTTTAATAAATATTAAATTCTATTGAAAAAAATATTTGTCGCCAAACATTGGCGACTTTTGACCAATTTTTAACCGTCCACATTTTGGTTAATTTTTTGCTCGTTCACCGTTCATTTTTTGTCGTCCACTCTTTAATTTTGAATTGTTTTGCCCGCCTAAATTCCTTTCTCTTATTTTTTTTGGTCCGTTCGTGCCAGCCACCCTCTGTTCTCTTACTTATTTTTCCTTTTGTTTTTGGACTTGGTTTCTCTCGCCAAGTTTTCTCTTCTCTTTTATTTTCTCTAGCTACTTCGCGCATTTTTTCAAACTTACGTTTTTTAATTATTTTATTGCCAAACCCCGCCCTTATTTGTGCCTATTTAAGAGGGAGATCAGCCACCCAAATATCCTTCATTCTTCCTTCATTCACTCCATCATAACTGCTTCCAACAACTTCTGTGTGGCTGATCAACTGCTTCTGGCCCTAGCTGGCCTTACTTGCTTGTGTTCAATTTCCTTGCCCTAGCTGGCACTCTGCTTCAATTGTTTATTTTTTTGGTGTGTGTGAAAATAAATTTATTTGTTGGTGGACTTGTGTGTTTGTTGGTGTATTTAAAAGTGAACGTGCTCTGTTCACTTCTGCTTCCTTGGTGAACGGCACTACCGTTCACCACTACTCTTCTTGGCTAGAGTGACTCGTGCTCCGAGTCACTTCACTGCCCTTCTCTTCCTTCGACTGTTGGCACTACCAACAGTCTGGTGCTAGTGCCACAATCCACTAGCTGGTGCCACGACTCTTCCTCCTCTTCTTCAAACCAATTTGTCGGGAACCTCCCGACTCCCGACAAAGTGGTGCCACGACCCGGGACCGTCCGTCGTGGAACAACGATCACCACCACCACACCATCAACAACAACAACAACACCACACACCACTACACCAACTTAAACTAGTGTGTGAGCGGAGCCACCGCCACATCACTCTACAACAACCACTCTATCTTTTTGTGTGTGAGCTGCACTACAGCCACCACAACAACAGCTACTACAACCACTATCTTTTTGTGTGTGAGCGGAGCTACCGCCACAACAACTGTTGAAGTGTGCTGAGCAACAGCCACGACAACAACAACTATTTTGGTTTAGCTGAACGACAGCCACCAACAAAACAACCACTACTACAACTACTACACCAGTGAGCTGAGCTACAGCCACAACAATGTCTGGTGTGATTCAACTACAATTGGCAACAGTTTTGGCCACTGTGAAGGATAAAGGGCGTGCTGTTTGGACGGCACTCAATGCTTATGACACAACAACGGAAGATGATGATCAATTGGAAGTATTGGCAACTCAACTTAGTAATGCTACTGGACGGGCACAAGCCCTGGTTGATAAATGGTCCGATTTTATTGCCCGACTCCTCCCAAAGCAGCAACAAGAGGAAATGGATGTTCTCCAAGCCTTCCCGCCGCCGAGAGGCGAGGTGAGGGAGAACGATGAACTCACGGTGCTGGCGCAAATTGAGCGCTCTCGTGAACTGGTGGTCCTGGTCAACGGATGCCTGCAGCAACGAAGAAACAGCGGTCGTGGTTCCGTCTCTTCCGGAAAGTCTTTTATGACCACTCAATCGCCACAGCAACTTGAGGAACAGCCTGAACTATATGCTTGTCCACCACAATCACCAGTTGAAGAATCTGGTTGCTCACTGTGTCATACTGGACCAGCACACAAGCCAAGCCGTTGCCCAACGTTCAACTCACGCCAACGACGCAAAGCCCGTCTTCTTGAACAAGGACGTTGCCTCAACTGCTTATATGATGGTCACCTGCTCAACCGATGCCGTGCTGCTAATAAGTGCCGTAGATGTGGAGGCCGACATCATTTCATGTTGTGTTTTCAACGTCAACCTAAAAGGCGTCACCACGATGGGTCGTATGAAGCAAACTGTACACAACGTCAACCGAAAAAGCGAGTGTACTACCCAACTGGTCAACACGATGGACCGTCTAGCGCCAACTGGAGGCAATCCCAATCTAATAAGTTTATCTGCTACTACAATGGTCACCACGATGGACCGTACGAAGCCAACTGGAGGCAACCCCAATTTAATAAACGTGTGTATTACCGAACTGGTCACCACGAAGGACCGTCTGAAGCCAATTGGAGAGTTCCTACACCACCGCAGTCTGAAGTGACCTACTCTGGAATGGTCTTCACTAGCTCACTCAGCGACTCTAAAGCTGACACCAAGTCGTCATCTAGCTCAACTGTGCACAATGGAAGAACCAACCGTCACCGTCGACGCAAAGTGTGGATAAATTCTAAACTAAAAGCCAACCTGCTTAAATCTAAAAATGGTCAAGAGACTCCTCCAACTGACAATGGGCCTAACAGTTCCAACCGTTCCAATCGTGTTTGTTCAACATGCTCGTGGCTCATCAACAAAATCAACGCTGGCTCTACTGCCCCCTTCAAGTGCTCGTCTATGCATTTTCTGTTGATGCTGGCCCTTATACTGCTTGTTGGTATTGCCCGCTGGTGTAAACAACAAGTGTTTCAAAATGCTCAACTAAAGCCACTGCAATCAGCAATAACCTTCAATGATGGAACAACCGAAGCTGCCACTGATCAAACGTCGACGAGCTTTTCTAAGGCTGGCAAATTTTTGTGTGTTACCCAAGCTGGGACTACCGCGGCTGTCACGTGTGGAATTACCGCGGGTGCTACTGAAGGAATTACCGAGTCTGCTACTGAACAAATAACTAGAAATTGTTCTACCGTTACAAAAATGAATTTGTGTGCTACCAGAACGGGAACTACCCGAGCTGCCGTAACCAAAACAAATTTACTATCTGAGTGCGCATCACGACATCGACCATGGAGAAGTTGTTCATCACGACAAGGACGACAACGAGAAAACCAGGTAGTGGAGTGCCGCCCCTCACCAAAAGCTCTCAAAAGGGGAAATCGCGAAAGGACACTCCACCACCATCACCACTGCTCTGGACCACCCCATGCAACCACGCAACGTTTCGTCAACTCGGATGCGCCAATGGCTACACTTGCTGACCCGAATATGACGGATGAAGAAGACGGATGACGATGAACAATTTTTGTGATTTTTGTTGGGCGGGCGGAGTGTCGCCAAACATTGGCGACTTTTGACCAATTTTTAACCGTCCACATTTTGGTTAATTTTTTGCTCGTTCACCGTTCATTTTTTGTCGTCCACTCTTTAATTTTGAATTGTTTTGCCCGCCTAAATTCCTTTCTCTTATTTTTTTTGGTCCGTTCGTGCCAGCCACCCTCTGTTCTCTTACTTATTTTTCCTTTTGTTTTTGGACTTGGTTTCTCTCGCCAAGTTTTCTCTTCTCTTTTATTTTCTCTAGCTACTTCGCGCATTTTTTCAAACTTACGTTTTTTAATTATTTTATTGCCAAACCCCGCCCTTATTTGTGCCTATTTAAGAGGGAGATCAGCCACCCAAATATCCTTCATTCTTCCTTCATTCACTCCATCATAACTGCTTCCAACAACTTCTGTGTGGCTGATCAACTGCTTCTGGCCCTAGCTGGCCTTACTTGCTTGTGTTCAATTTCCTTGCCCTAGCTGGCACTCTGCTTCAATTGTTTATTTTTTTGGTGTGTGTGAAAATAAATTTATTTGTTGGTGGACTTGTGTGTTTGTTGGTGTATTTAAAAGTGAACGTGCTCTGTTCACTTCTGCTTCCTTGGTGAACGGCACTACCGTTCACCACTACTCTTCTTGGCTAGAGTGACTCGTGCTCCGAGTCACTTCACTGCCCTTCTCTTCCTTCGACTGTTGGCACTACCAACAGTCTGGTGCTAGTGCCACAATCCACTAGCTGGTGCCACGACTCTTCCTCCTCTTCTTCAAACCAATTTGTCGGGAACCTCCCGACTCCCGACAAAGTGGTGCCACGACCCGGGACCGTCCGTCGTGGAACAACGATCACCACCACCACACCATCAACAACAACAACAACACCACACACCACTACACCAACTTAAACTAGTGTGTGAGCGGAGCCACCGCCACATCACTCTACAACAACCACTCTATCTTTTTGTGTGTGAGCTGCACTACAGCCACCACAACAACAGCTACTACAACCACTATCTTTTTGTGTGTGAGCGGAGCTACCGCCACAACAACTGTTGAAGTGTGCTGAGCAACAGCCACGACAACAACAACTATTTTGGTTTAGCTGAACGACAGCCACCAACAAAACAACCACTACTACAACTACTACACCAGTGAGCTGAGCTACAGCCACAACAATGTCTGGTGTGATTCAACTACAATTGGCAACAGTTTTGGCCACTGTGAAGGATAAAGGGCGTGCTGTTTGGACGGCACTCAATGCTTATGACACAACAACGGAAGATGATGATCAATTGGAAGTATTGGCAACTCAACTTAGTAATGCTACTGGACGGGCACAAGCCCTGGTTGATAAATGGTCCGATTTTATTGCCCGACTCCTCCCAAAGCAGCAACAAGAGGAAATGGATGTTCTCCAAGCCTTCCCGCCGCCGAGAGGCGAGGTGAGGGAGAACGATGAACTCACGGTGCTGGCGCAAATTGAGCGCTCTCGTGAACTGGTGGTCCTGGTCAACGGATGCCTGCAGCAACGAAGAAACAGCGGTCGTGGTTCCGTCTCTTCCGGAAAGTCTTTTATGACCACTCAATCGCCACAGCAACTTGAGGAACAGCCTGAACTATATGCTTGTCCACCACAATCACCAGTTGAAGAATCTGGTTGCTCACTGTGTCATACTGGACCAGCACACAAGCCAAGCCGTTGCCCAACGTTCAACTCACGCCAACGACGCAAAGCCCGTCTTCTTGAACAAGGACGTTGCCTCAACTGCTTATATGATGGTCACCTGCTCAACCGATGCCGTGCTGCTAATAAGTGCCGTAGATGTGGAGGCCGACATCATTTCATGTTGTGTTTTCAACGTCAACCTAAAAGGCGTCACCACGATGGGTCGTATGAAGCAAACTGTACACAACGTCAACCGAAAAAGCGAGTGTACTACCCAACTGGTCAACACGATGGACCGTCTAGCGCCAACTGGAGGCAATCCCAATCTAATAAGTTTATCTGCTACTACAATGGTCACCACGATGGACCGTACGAAGCCAACTGGAGGCAACCCCAATTTAATAAACGTGTGTATTACCGAACTGGTCACCACGAAGGACCGTCTGAAGCCAATTGGAGAGTTCCTACACCACCGCAGTCTGAAGTGACCTACTCTGGAATGGTCTTCACTAGCTCACTCAGCGACTCTAAAGCTGACACCAAGTCGTCATCTAGCTCAACTGTGCACAATGGAAGAACCAACCGTCACCGTCGACGCAAAGTGTGGATAAATTCTAAACTAAAAGCCAACCTGCTTAAATCTAAAAATGGTCAAGAGACTCCTCCAACTGACAATGGGCCTAACAGTTCCAACCGTTCCAATCGTGTTTGTTCAACATGCTCGTGGCTCATCAACAAAATCAACGCTGGCTCTACTGCCCCCTTCAAGTGCTCGTCTATGCATTTTCTGTTGATGCTGGCCCTTATACTGCTTGTTGGTATTGCCCGCTGGTGTAAACAACAAGTGTTTCAAAATGCTCAACTAAAGCCACTGCAATCAGCAATAACCTTCAATGATGGAACAACCGAAGCTGCCACTGATCAAACGTCGACGAGCTTTTCTAAGGCTGGCAAATTTTTGTGTGTTACCCAAGCTGGGACTACCGCGGCTGTCACGTGTGGAATTACCGCGGGTGCTACTGAAGGAATTACCGAGTCTGCTACTGAACAAATAACTAGAAATTGTTCTACCGTTACAAAAATGAATTTGTGTGCTACCAGAACGGGAACTACCCGAGCTGCCGTAACCAAAACAAATTTACTATCTGAGTGCGCATCACGACATCGACCATGGAGAAGTTGTTCATCACGACAAGGACGACAACGAGAAAACCAGGTAGTGGAGTGCCGCCCCTCACCAAAAGCTCTCAAAAGGGGAAATCGCGAAAGGACACTCCACCACCATCACCACTGCTCTGGACCACCCCATGCAACCACGCAACGTTTCGTCAACTCGGATGCGCCAATGGCTACACTTGCTGACCCGAATATGACGGATGAAGAAGACGGATGACGATGAACAATTTTTGTGATTTTTGTTGGGCGGGCGGAGTGTCGCCAAACATTGGCGACTTTTGACCAATTTTTAACCGTCCACATTTTGGTTAATTTTTTGCTCGTTCACCGTTCATTTTTTGTCGTCCACTCTTTAATTTTGAATTGTTTTGCCCGCCTAAATTCCTTTCTCTTATTTTTTTTGGTCCGTTCGTGCCAGCCACCCTCTGTTCTCTTACTTATTTTTCCTTTTGTTTTTGGACTTGGTTTCTCTCGCCAAGTTTTCTCTTCTCTTTTATTTTCTCTAGCTACTTCGCGCATTTTTTCAAACTTACGTTTTTTAATTATTTTATTGCCAAACCCCGCCCTTATTTGTGCCTATTTAAGAGGGAGATCAGCCACCCAAATATCCTTCATTCTTCCTTCATTCACTCCATCATAACTGCTTCCAACAACTTCTGTGTGGCTGATCAACTGCTTCTGGCCCTAGCTGGCCTTACTTGCTTGTGTTCAATTTCCTTGCCCTAGCTGGCACTCTGCTTCAATTGTTTATTTTTTTGGTGTGTGTGAAAATAAATTTATTTGTTGGTGGACTTGTGTGTTTGTTGGTGTATTTAAAAGTGAACGTGCTCTGTTCACTTCTGCTTCCTTGGTGAACGGCACTACCGTTCACCACTACTCTTCTTGGCTAGAGTGACTCGTGCTCCGAGTCACTTCACTGCCCTTCTCTTCCTTCGACTGTTGGCACTACCAACAGTCTGGTGCTAGTGCCACAATCCACTAGCTGGTGCCACGACTCTTCCTCCTCTTCTTCAAACCAATTTGTCGGGAACCTCCCGACTCCCGACAATATTGGTGGATTTTGTCTTTTTTATATTTTAAGCTAAATGTTTTTAAATATATTTAGACAAATTCTTCCTTAAGAAATAAATATATTTCTTTATTTTTATGTTGTCAAGGAAACAAAAAAACGATTACATATTTATTTTACAAAAAATAAATAAAAAAAAGTAAAAAATAAAGGAAGGACGTTTGTAAATAAATTAAAAGTACTTAAATGGAAAAATAAAGGAGAAATATTCTAAAGTGTCATCTCATATACAAATTTAAGAGTTTCTTGGGTCTAATTTAAGGTATTCAGATATTCCAAGTATTTCGGCTCGATCTAATTATTTATAATTTCAACTCCCTCCCAACTCTCATAATTAATTAAATAAATCCCAAACTTTAATGCCAATCTGTGAAATTAAAGAATATTTTTAGCAATTTATGAATTAAAAAAACAAATATTAAAAATATTTTTTATTAATTGAGAAAAATAATTTTGTATTCATTAGATTATTATTTTTAGATAAATAATTTAATCATAAGGTGTAGTATATGGAAGGGCGTTTACTAAAAATAAATTCCCCTTTTCATGTTCCAAGTTTGTAAAGTCAAAACTCTCATAATTAATTAAATAAATTGATCGAAAAGAGAATGGAAATACATATTTCTGAATTAGGTAATCTATTTTTGGATCAAATTATAAATCCAAAAATGGCGAAGAACAATATAAATATGTATAGGTAATTTTAAATTACATTTTCTTTTCTGAAAAAAAATTTTTCAAAAAAATAGTAGAAAGAACGTAAAAATTAAAAATTCTTTACTCTCTCTCTCTCAATTTCTTCAATAAATTCCGATTCATTTTTTACATCAATAAATACATATAAATTAAATATAAAATCACCGCAACAAAAAATCGTCATTTTTATTTTTAATTAAATTTCCATCACAACTTCTTTAGAAAAAGAAATTATTTCTTCTTTTTAATTAAATTTAAATGAGCTTATTTATTTATTTTAAGAAAATTTTAAAATTAATTTATTCTTTATGGATTAATTTATTTAATAATTTATTGCTTTATCCACTACTTGGACTTTTACAAAAAGAGGGGATTTTTGATATTTATTTTTTTAATCATGGTTATGTTGAGGATGAGGATGAAAATAATAATAATAAATTGTAAAAGATTTTATTTTTGTTTAGTCTCTCCTATCTTAGTAAATTTGGAAAGTAAATTCATAGGGCTCCAAACTGAAATATATTTTACATATACTCTTCCATCTCTAAATTCCGCTAACTGAATTATTAAAAAATTAATCGCTTGAAAACTTTAATGATTACTATATACTTGTTTTTCCTACATTATTCCTTCATTTTATTACAATCATAATGTCCTTAGATAAAGTCTAAGTCTTACCACCTTAGTTTAAAATCCATCAATTTATTCAGCCTCCCCCAATTTTGTCAAATGAGTAAAAGAAAAATATAAAGATTTAATTTACTTTTAAGTTAAAAAAAATAAAAACTAATTTAAGTTCACAACCTAATTCACTAACAAAATTTGTTCAATCAGTTGGAAATTTCCCAAAAGGAATAGAAGGTGATGCTTTACATGCTCATTGTTTACTTTATGAGATAACATTAGCTCAATGTCCTTTATATGAATCATTGAAGGGTTTAAAACTTTTAGAAGTTGGATGTGGTCCTGGTGGTGGATTGAATTGGATAAAAGTGTAAGTATTGATGATTTGTGAATTTTTCTTGAAAAAATCTGAGAGGTTAATAATTGACAACTCAAACCTCCAAAACAATTAAGCCTGAATGAGAATTATATATGTTTTCCTTAACTAAGTTAATTTTAAAAAATTCTATCAATAAATAGTTGGTTGAATGTAAAATTGGATGGGAAGACCTCTTAAGATTTTACGGATTACGTAGGCCAATTTATTCTTGCTTTGATATTTTATTTTTTAATATAATTCGAAAGTATTGAATTATTAAAAAATAATATCCTTTTATAGAGCTCACCCAGAGATTGGTTCTTTATATGGATTGGACAGACATCCACCACCTTCTGACAGTCTTTCTATGGGTATTAATGTTAGTTCTGGTATGGCAGAAAAATTGCCGTTTGCTGATTGTTCTTTTGATATAATAATTAACGTGGAGAGTAGTCACTGTTATGGGGAAGGAGAAATGGAATTCTTTCATGAAGTTAGCCGGTAAATTTTTAAATTTATTTTAAAGACTGATTTTATGGGATTGAGGGAGTAACTGACATAAAAGCTTATTTTATCGACAATAATAATAACAGATTTCTGGAATCGTAACTTAGGGCGGCACATTTCTTGTTGACTATTAGATCAAGAAACTATATTTTAGATCAAATGTTACTCTAATGCCTTTAGAGGATTTAAGAAGGTTTTTACTTAGTGGGAAGAAGGTAAATAAATTGAATTAGAAATCTCCTAACAGTATTCTTAATCATAAAAATACAAATTACAAAATTAAATAAAAACATTTTAAAATTTAGAGTTCTCAAAAAAGGAGGTTATTTATGTTGGACAGACATTAGAACATCCAAAGGAGTGAGAAGATTTTTTTTTAATTAATTTTTAATTAATTTAAAGTTGAAATTAACGTTAGAATATGCAGAAAATTCAAAATTAAAATTAATTTCTCCTCTAACAAAAATAAATAAACAAATTCTTCGAGGAATTAAAAAGACTTCTTCAAGATATGAATTGTTATTGGAAAGGGTTTGTTTAAATTTAAAAAAATCTTTTAATTCTTAAAAAAATTATTTAGGCCCCCTTTTGGATTAGAATATTTGGAAATAATTTTAGAAAAGTTTTTGCACCAAATAGGGAAAAATTGGAAAATGGAGAGCATTTATATATGCTTGGATGTTGGCAAAAAAATTGAAAAAGGAGAAGAATAAAAAATTTGTAAAGATTATTTGTAGCTTTGAAATTAAAAAATAAATTTTTGAAATTTAAATAAAATAATAATTGAATAAAACGGGGGAGAAAGTAATTTAAAAGTGTTATCAAAAAATTATTTTGATTTCAACTAGGACTGTTTCAAAACAAAGCATCTTTAAAAATTTGAAATCGAAAGAAAAAATACCGTGAGTCTAAAATCGAAATTTCGAAACAGCTCTGGTTAAAATTAGAGACCAGACTGGGAGGGTCATACGAGAATCGATAACGCTAAAAATAAAAATTTCGATACTCAAACTTTTTGTTCGAGATCTTGTTTCTGTTCTTAAAGTAATTCTTTTAAAAGTAGACATTATTAAGGATTGTTTTATAAAATTTAAATTTTATTTTGTACAATTTCCCCCTCATTTAAAATTCAAGTCTTTACACTTTAACATACCTATTTAAAAATAAAACAATTAATAACTAGTTAAAATTATCCGAACAAAAATTTATTTATTTTATTTTTCGTTAATTTTTAGTCAAAGAAAATTTTCTCTCAAAATCTAAGGACATTTTTCTCTCAAAAATATACAAAATCTATTTTTGTTCCCGAAAGGTGGTCAAGCTATCCCTTCCTCTCCGCCCTTTCCTTTCTTTTGTTATTTGAAAAAAAGAGAAGGAATTGACTGGGGACTATTTTTAGATATTTATTTATTTGTAATCTTTTGTTAATTTTTTTATAAAATGCGCAAAAGATTTTTAAAGCAAGAAATGAATGAAAGGAAAAATACTTTCTCTTTCGATGGTCAATTGAGGAAAATAGTTTTAACTAAAATAATTTTCAATAATTAATTATAATATATGAAATATTTTCTTCTTTCAAAAATCGTTAAAAAAATTAACAATATAGCTTTTAAAAATTTTTAATTTTTTTCCGGCAGCTATCATTTTAGTCTATTTAGATTTTTTTATTTATTTTTCGGTTTTAGATTTTACGAGACTTGGTAATGGACATGGATCTTGGTATCCGTATGCTCCGAATATTTATGGCGGGTACAGACGGATATCTGCAGGCATTTTACCTTATCTTTATCCATATCCATATCCGTATTCATTACCAATCTTGGACTTTACTTAACATTTTAATTAACCTAATTTACTATTTTTGCTCTCATTTTATCAGAAATAATTCCATAAAATAAAATTCCAAACAAACTCAACAGAAATATTCGCATTTCCTCCTAGCGTTCCATCTTTCAAAATTTAAATTATAAGGAAAGTTTCTATCAGATTATTAGACAAAATATCTTAACTCAAATAAGAGAAAAGACTTCTTATTTGACTACCCAAAAATAATTTCCCAAAAATTTTAAACTTTTATTTTAGTTGGGAATGTCCTCAAAATTCATTTATTTACAAAATTTAATTCAACGGGTCCTCTTTTCTTTAAATTATTCTAGAAAATTTTACGTTATCTTAACTATTTTTTCTTCAATTTTACAACAAATTTTGTCTGCCAGTACTATTTCAATGCCAGAATTAAGGCTTTATAATATTCAAAGACAGGAATATGATAGTTAGTTTTTATGGATGTTTTTATAAATTTTCCCTTCGGAGTTGGGGGTCTTTAGATTTTTAAACTTCCGTCCTTGTGGTAAAATTGAATAAACATTAAAAATAAGATATGCCGATAGAGAATTAAGCTGTCGGGGACTTATTAAAGTAAAATGCCTATGAGATTTTAGAAACGTACTTCCAAGATAATAATAAGGGGAATTGAATTTTAACGCAATTACTGTTTTTTTCAAATTATAAAATTTTAAATATAGAAAATTGAAAATAATTAATTAAAAAATTCAAAAAAGGTTTTGCCGAACAATATCTTTTACCTGAAGACTTTGAGTTAGCATCTAAAACGCCGAGTGAGTTAATTCTGATAGAATTTTGACAAAACTTATTAAAACTTTATAAGATAAGCTTTTATAAGAATTTTAAATTCAATCCTTGCTTTACTTTTGGATACTCCCAAAATTAGGTACTTCTCGATTTAAAAATGAATTCTTACTATTTTGTTTTGGAAGAAGGGAAGCTATCTAATTGATAATACCCTTATTTAATCAACGTCTCTTTAGAAAAAACGATTTTTACAGCGCCAAATAATTATAGTGAGATATTAGACTTAAACTAAATTAAAATGAGACATTCCTCAATTATTTTTTACTTTTTTTTAAGTAAAAAAGCCGAATGCCTATGAATTAGATGCTATTTTAAATAAAGAATTATTTGAAGGTAATTTTAAAAAATAAAATTTTAAAGAAAGAATAAAACTTTAAAGGGGATATTTTGGGTATTGATCCAGTTAGTGGAGGATTACTAAATGAGGAAAGAATATTTAATTCTGATTTAATAAAAAATGAAAATGATGAAGAAAAAGCTTTGTTTGGAACTCCTGTAAATTTAAAAAATATTTACATAATTATTTTATTTTTTTAAATAGTATTACAGTGCTTTAAATACACAAACTTATGCAGACAAACTTTGGGCAGATGCTAAAGTTCCTTATGTACTTGAACAGGGAATGAGTCCAACGTGTGTTTAATTAAAAATTAAATTAAGGAATTTAAGTCTCTTGATTTTTATTTATGGAAAAATGTCTGTGATTTATAGAGTTTTTAATAATAAATTCTACTTTAAGACGAAAAGTAGAATTTATTTTGGGTAAATAAATATATAAAATTTATTAAAATGTTAAATTAAAAAATGGGGAAATATTTGGATTTAGAGATTTGTCTAAAGAATTTTAAATTAATTAAATAATTTTTGATTTTTTTGGATATTTTAGAATAAGTTTAATGAAAAATTACGAATGAATCAAAATTCTTTTTTACTTTTAAAGTCAACGTGCTTCAATAGCTAGTGCCTTTGATGAATATAAAGGAAAAACTTGTATTCGATTTGTGCCTAGACAAGAAACCGATCCAGATTTTATTTATATAAAAAGAAATAATGCTTTTGGGTAAATAAATATATATAAAATTAATTTAAAATATTTTATTTAAAAAGTTGTTCTTCTTATGTTGGCCGTGCAGGGGGAAATCAAACAGTTTCTTTAGAAGTAGACAAATGCTTTTCTAAAGGAATTATTGCTCATGAGGTTTTTTAAATTTTGTTCTGACTGAAATTGTTGGGAAATTTTAAATCACAGTTAGATGAAGGATAAGGTTGTAGAAAGAAATAAAAATTATAAACTGTGTTTTTTTACTTTTTTTATAAATTTTCTATCTCAAATATTCACTTTAATAACATATACGGATATAAGTATTTATTTGAAGCAAAGCAGAATGAATTTAAATTCCATTTTCTCCCTCCTGTAAAATCATTTACCTAATACTTTGATATTTGCTGTTAGGAATTAGAGACCAGTTAAAATCCTCGATTGATAAATCATCGGTTGATAAGTCTAATTAAGCCGGACTCTACAAATTCTAATAGTCTTTACATTATAATAAAATATTTTTAAAAATTTAGTTAATGCATGCCCTTGGATTCTTTCACGAACATTCTCGTACTGATCGAGACGATTTTGTTGAAATACAAGAGGAGAATATTCGTCCCGGAATGTTGCGCAATTTCGAAAAATATCCCCGAAAAATTATAGATCCATTAACTATGCCCTATGATTATGATTCTGTGATGCATTATCATAAATTGGCATTCTCTCGTAATGGAAGGCCAACAATTGTACCGGTAAATGAAATTTTTTTTTAAACGCTTTTAGTGATTTATTAAGTTTTCATGATTTATTAAGTGGCAATTATTTACGCTTAGGAATACATATTATGTTACTAGTATCTAAATTCAATCTAAATCCATGCTGGATATATTTTAAATTTAATTATTAGTTACATTAAATACATATTAGTTATTATTTTAGAAAAAAGGAGATGCTGAAATCGGACAAAGGTATGTTTCTAATAATAATTTATTGATAGCCAAAAAATTCTTTTTATAATTTTCAGATACAAATTGAGCGAGATTGACTCACAAAAGGTTAGAGAAAAATTTTTTTAAATAACGAAATTTCTTGTTTATGGTCAACAAACTTTATCGATGCTCTGATGCGAAAAAAGTTGAAACTACAACAGCAGAAACAACAACTAAAACAACAGAAGCAACAACAATAGAAACAACTACAGAGGAAGGTGATGAGCAGTCAACAGATGAAACAGGTAGAAATTAAATTGAAAATTGGAGGGGATGGAATTTTGAATTTAACAAACAGTTTGTCTTTATATTCGTTCATTTTCTTAAAATTAATCTAAAAAATTAACAGAAACAACAACAGAAAGTTCTCCACCATCTACAACAACATCTCCAACTAGTGAAGAAACAGCAGTTACTGTAGAAGAACTTGAAGAGGAAACAACTACAGAAGGAACAAATGAAGAAACAGAAGAATACATTAACACAAAAACAAAAAGTAATGAAAAACAAAAAATAAGAACTGGAGCAAGGGAAAGACAAGGGCCACGTTCTAAAGAAATTGAATTATTACCTGGTGGTATAGCAAGGAAATTTATTACACTTTCAATTTGGTCAACACGTGGGAGAACTGATGGGGATAGAAAGTGTAAGTTTAAAATAAATCAGATTGAAAGGTCCTAAACCAGAAACAGTTTTCTTTGAAAATTGAACAGATCTTGAATAAGGAACAGGAGTTCCCGGAAGAACAATTTTCAGAAGAAATTCCTTTTGGTATTAGGTCATTCCAGAAGTTTAGCGAATAAATTTCATTCTATTATTTCGAGGAAATAAAAAATCCTAGCCCAAAGACTGCTCTCATTTTTGATTACTTAATTAATCAAAATTTATTTACAAAAATTTTAATTTACTTTTTTAGCTTTCGGCCGAAAAAATAAAGGAATGACAAAAATAGAAGAGAAAATAAGCAATGAATGTGTTGATTTAAATGCTCATTGTGAAATGTGGGAGAAATTAGGGCATTGTATGCACTCAACAAAATATATGAATCATTATTGCCGAAAATCTTGTGGTTTTTGTGACAGAGAAGAACGTTCAGAAATTGGTTAGAAATTAATAATTTTTGAAATAAAAAAAATAAAAATTTAGATTCTCCAAAACCTAAATGTACTGACAAAAATCATTTTTGTAGTTATTGGGCAAGAAATGGAGAATGTGATGATGGATCTAAATTTATGAAATTATTTTGTGAAAGATCTTGTGGATTTTGTTAAAAATTGGGTATAAATAAATAGGGTTATTTGTTGGTTATCTCCAAATTTTTATTTATTTTTTGGTATTTTTAGTTGACAAAATAGTGGGAGCAATGTAATATCTTCTAATTAATTGTAAATTTATGTGGAGATAACCAACAAGTAAACAAGAAATGTTATAAAAAAGGAGAATTATTAATTAAAAAATAATTATTTGGCTTTTGATGAGTTAAAAAATTATACAAAATAGGATATGCAAATTGATAAAGCTTCTGCCGTTGAGAAATACAGAAAAAAGGGCATTGAATTATAAGTTTAACAATAATTATCCCCTGGCAAAACCCCTTCCAGAAATAAAAATATTTTTCTGTCATTTTTATTTAAACGAGACAAATTTTTAATAATTTACCAACGGCAAAAGTTTCAAAATTTAATCGTTCATTGATAGTTATAGACTAATTTCTGCCCTCCATATGTAGGCAATCCTCTATTTACCATTGCATTAATTGTTCTCAAATCCTATAAATGTAAATAAATTTATTTTTAAAAAATATCCCAAACCTTCGAAGGGGACTTGTAAATATCAAATCTTCTTGTTGAACGATGTCTAGCAATTGTTTGTGAGTATTGAGATAAAGGAATAACGTTAATTCTGTCCCCAATAACTTTTCTTGGTGATAGGGGATTTACTAGAGTTTTTGGCATTGAAATTAATGGGAAAACATTCTAAAAAAATTTTTAATTAAAAATTTAATTAAATATTTATTTTTACTTCTTTGCTTTCTGGCCCAGATGGATATAATTTCTTAACATAATCCTCCACAATTGGTACAAATATTTTATTGTAAAACCTTTAAAAGATTAGAAAATATATTTAAAGAAATAGGCAAGGGAAGTTCGATTTTGGTAGGAGAAGGGGAGAGGGATTAATTAATGACACGGAATCTAGTATTTGGATTTAAAGAAACCGAAATTTTAATTGAAGAATTTTAAACATTTTATGTTAAGGATAGAAAAAAATAAAAATAGGGTATCCAATAACCGCTACCCATTTCGGCAAGCTTTCGGATTAACGTCAAATAACGTTTTTACTTTGAGAGGAATTTTTAGAAAATGATCCAACTTCCGAAATTATATCGGGTTTTAGTTTTCATGAACAAGTAGTAATTTTTGACTAAAATTATAACTTTTGTCAAACAAAATAAAAATTCAAACAAACAAAAACAAAATCAAACAAAATACATTAATTCCTTAAACAAAAATTCACGCCTAATATCTTCAATTTTTAAAGAAAATTTGAAAAAATTTTTTAAATTTACCTAATCAAATCCTCACGTTCAGTTTGTTCAGGAGAATTATCTTCTTTTTTGTCAATAAAATCCATTCGCATAAGTACATTTCGATAAACATTACTCGAAGCTTGTGGTTGATGGCGATAATGAAATCTTTAAAAATAAACTTTTTTAAATTTAATTTTATAAATTTTAATTTACATTATATCCTGAAATGCTATTTTGAGAGAACAAACTTTTGTTATAATATAAACACAACACATCAATATTTGATCCAAATGTCTATCTTTTAATAAAATAATTTTTGTCCGAAAAACATGCTCAAAAAGTGTCCAAATTTTTCGTTTAGTTAATTCATCACTAATACGTAAACGTTCAAACAAATCTGTTAGGCGAATTGCAGATAAATGGTAAACCTTAAAAGATGAAAATTAATAAGCTATTTAAAGTTAGATTCTGAAAAATATCAAGGTATTTTTTCAATTTCTAGAGAAGAAAAAAATTTCAAGAAAAAAGTTTATATAAAATAACCTTTTTAAAAAAATTAATAATTTGTGGAGTCAAATCAGATTTATTTCGTTGTAAATTTCCAGTAAATTTAGAAAGTATTTGAGAGCTTGGAACTGATGAACTTTCTCCAAATTGTTCAACAATTCGACTATTCTGTAAAGCAGCCCATAGAGGCGAATCTGTTGACCAAACAAGTTCTTCCAAAACACATTCCTCTAACTTAATAATTTTTTAATTAGTAAAATAAAAAATTGGAAGGGAACTAGAAATTCATAAGATATTTTAAACTCTGGTCCTCTTAAGGGGTGGGTCTCTAAATCAACAATTTCACCATGAAAAAATAAGTTTAAAAATGACTAACTATTTTTCACAAATATTTTATAGCTTTACTTATTAAACAAAATTAAATAATTAACCTGATTTAAATGTTTAACCATTTCTCTACTGAAAGAAGTATCTGCCCTAACAATTAATTCAAAAATTCGATAAAATTCAAGAGGAGCAACATTATCAGTAAATATTTCTGTTATCCATCGAAATGTTCGCAAGTCTTCATTAACCCAAAGAATTAAATCTGCAGCACAAATATAAATTGAAACAAGAAATTCTGAACTTTGTAATATTGCCTTAAAAAATAATTTTTAAAATAAAACGTTTAAAGGAATTAACAGTTAAATCAACATTCATTTCCAGTCCCATAGCCAAAGCTTTTTGTTGATCATAAATTAAAATTTTTTGAAGAAGGTAATAAAATAATGTTTCAATCTAAAATAATAAATTAAAAAAAATTAAAATTTAATAAAATACATCGGCAGCATATTTTTCCAATTGAATTTGATTCAAAGAATGATCTGAGGATTCACTTTCATTGCTTTCCTCCTCTTCCTTCCTAACTTTTGCAAGAAATTTCTGTCCAAATGTATGTACTTAAAAAGTGACTTTTTAAAGAAAGAATCGTAATGAGGAAAACAGGCTTTTTCAAAGAAAATTAAAAAGGTTTCCCTTAACCAAAGACTGCAAAAAATATTTAAAACCAGTTTGACAAAAATTTCATGAAAATAAATTTCGAAATTGATAGGGAAATTAAAAAATTAACAGAGATCCCAACTTTTTAACGGAAAACCTATCTATAAATTACGGAAACCGCGTCTATAATCAATCTAGCATGATATTCAAACAAACCTTGTTCAGCTATATATTCGCGTGGATTCCCTTGACAGTCAACAAAATCAAAATTGAAAGATTTTCCTTCACTTCTGAATATTGATAATAATTCATTCATCCTCTCAATTAGCTTCATATCAGAATAAAATGCACTATTTTGACAAACAGTCTAAATAAAATAAATTTAAAAAAAACTTTCTGAAAATAAAATAATTACATACATCAGGAGTAATCATATAAGATTTTCCTTCAGCTGGAGGTTGAATTTTTTCAGGTGCATTCAATTTGGCTAAACAATTTTGTGAGCTGAATTTGATCAAAAAATCATTATTGATATATTGGCAAAGGTCTCCAGACAAAACAGAAATGGCTTCTTCTAAACAATAAAAATTTTAAGATATTTTTAAATATTTTTTGAATTTCGAATAAACTCTAAATAGATGATAAAGATTGAATTCTCTTAAGAAATCTAAAGGAAGTGAAGAATGAAAAATGATAATTCTCAAAAAAAAACCTTCAAATTTATCTGAAAAAATAATATCTCCAAAAGTCAATAAGGGCTTCAAGAATATCCGTTCATCAACCTCAGAACGTGCAGACACTTTCCTTTCATAAAGTTGTTCCAAAGCTTTTCTTCAACAAAAAAAAAGATAAAAAATAATAAAAATAAAAAAACCTTATAGCAGTAAAATTATTAAATTTGTCCTCAACAATATCAAAAGGAATTAAATTTTCAATTACAAGTCTTAATAATTTTGGATTAAGCCAATGAGTGCTTAAATGTTTTGTATCAAGAGAAGCACCTTCAAACTTTTCACAAAGAACTTCGAGTGGAGTTTTAGATTTGTCTAGAAAAAATTAAAAAAATTGTTCTCTAATAGATTAAATACCAAAATCAGCATTTAAATGATTCTTTAATCGAGAAATTGAAATTGCATGGTAAATATAATCAACAACACAAAGTAATAAATTATAAGAATTCATCAGGTCTTCATTGTTGGCTGGTAATTGTTCTGAAAATATCAGTTAGAAAGGTAGAAGAATTTTCTAATTTGTCTAAAAATTGTTAGAAAAATGTACGAATTTTGGTAATTTCGTTTAGATTTTTGGTAAAATTTAACAGATACTGATAAAATTTTGTGTAAAAAGTACTATAGTATTTTAAAAAATTAATCAGCTCTAATTGAAAAATTCAAAAAAAAATTAAAATAAACAAACTTCGCATAGTAATAAAGAAAAGCCAAATAAATTCAAATAATTCTGCACTCGTTAAATGTTTTTCTAAACTTGAAGGTTTCTGTTGTGCAAAAGCATAACGAAAGATTGGCAAAAACTTTTTAAAAATAACAGCAGATACAGCCAAATTGGATTGAACACGATTAACAAAATCAAGTAAACGTCGAGTAGCCAAAATCATATCAGCCCATTTATTTAATTTATCAAAAAAATCGAGAACACTAACTTTACATAATTCAATAAGTTTAAGTAAAGAATAATGACAAATTAATTCTTGATGGCCAATTGGAGTAGATTTCCAAACAGAAGTAAAAAAAGCACAAGCCATCCAAACAGAAGAACTTCCCTAAAAATTATTTTTTAGTAAAATTATTTTAAAAAAAACCTCTAAAATAATCTGTTGACTAATTGTATCATATTGTTTCCAAGCTTTTTCAATTATTTCTCCATTTATTGTTGGATCCAATTTTGCAAATAATTCGAGAAAATCTCTAGAAGGTTGGTCACCAATTTCGAGAAGTGGCGCTTGGTTATCAGAAGCACTGTCGATAAATTCTTCTTCCATATGTAAGAAAAATTTGAATAATATTACTGAAAAAGAATAAAAATTTTATCGTTAAATGCCCCAAATATTTCCCGATTTCTATAAGGAGTTTTGCATTTTGTCGCAATTCAATTGTTATTGCATTTTTTATGTTGACATTTCGTATATTTAATTTTATTTTTATATCATTTTGTCGAATTTTATTTAGTCAAGACAGCTCAGCTGTTCTTTTGTTCAAATTTTATTTTCATTGTTGTATTTTTTTTAAATTTTAATCTTTATTTATTTTCAAGAATGAATAAAGACCGGCCTTATTGCAAAGCTCTTTATGACTTCAGGTTAAATTTATCATTTTAAATTTTATAAAATTTCCAGTTATCTTTTTTCAGAAGTGAATATCCTGGTGAATTGAACTTTACGGCAAATGAACTTATTTATATTGATAAGAAAATTAACGAGGAATGGTTAAGTGGAGAATCACAAAAATCTGGACAGAAAGGCATTTTTCCAATTAGTTTTGTTGAAATAACTCCTAATGAACAAGAGGTTTTTCTTTAAAAATTTAAATTATTTTTAGTAATATCTTTTAGATGTCAAAATTCTCGCCAAGTCAATCTGACCCTATTTTATCCTCTGAAGGTTTTTCCAATTCAATTGGGTATGTTAGGAATTTTTACTAAATTTTTTAAAATTTTCTAGTGTTGCTACTGTTCTCTATGATTTTGAAGGCAGATTTGAGGACGAATTATCTGTTAAAGCTGGTGACAGTATTCAAGTTTCCTCAATTATAGATAATGAATGGGCAAAGTGTCGGTCAGTTTTAATTTTATTTTTTTGACATCTTTAACTTTGTATTCCCTTTTTCATTTTTTTCTTGATTTTTTCCTTTTTTCTATGGCCTTCCAAAGAGGTGTTAAAATTTATTTATCTTTGATAATTGCTTTCAAAAATGTGTCACAATGGTATTTTCGTTTTGCCCGCAAATTAGGAAGATTAACAAAATTAGCTCAAATGACTAGTTTTTCATAAATTTTTAGAGATCCGACTACTGGCCAGTCTGGAATTGTTCCTCAATCTTTTTTACATATTTTCCTCGATGGTTTGGAGAGTCCAAAAGAAATGTCTCAAATTTCATCAAAAAATGAAGAAAATTCTTTTAATTCAATTGCTTCTTCTTATGACCAACCTCCATCGAATTCCTCTGCATCAATATCTTCTATGTCCAATTTTGCTTCGTCGAATGTTTGTGATTGGCCAAATCCATGGGAGACTTCAAATGTTTCGATAAACAATTCTAACGTGTTTAATAATGTTTTTAGTCTGCCGCCGCCTAGACCACCACCTCCTAACCCCATACTTCGGTAATTTAATTTTTTTAATTCTTTAAATAAACTAGACCTCAATATTTATTAAGCACTGTTTATCACTGTTTATATCCTTCCCGAAATTTAATTGTTTTGAGTTTGCCGGTTAGGAAAAATTTTTTAATGGAAGGGTTTCTGTCCTATTTATTATTTAAAACCTACATAACCCTTTTATATTTTTAGACAAACATCCTTTACTGAAAGCGCTAATGAATTATCTATCCAAAATTCTCAATTTATTCAAAAGGATCGAAGGAAATCACTTACTTCCATAAAAGAAGATGAACAGCAATATCAAAGTTTAATAAATCCAGCAGGCAATGCCTTCACAAATCCACTCATTCCTCAATTGGAGACAATTAATGGATCTGATACAAAATCAAAAGTTCTTTTGGATTTTCTAAATACTGAACAGATTTATCTTTTTGACTTACAAACATGGCAAAATGTAAAGAAATTTCAATTTTCTAAATTTATTTTCAATTTAGTGTGTTAATGAATCGGGTAATTTAACAAAATCTGAAAAAGAGGCTTTGACAAAAGAATATCCAGCACTTGAAAAACTTTGTCAATCAATTATTGTTGCCTTAACATCACAAAAAGGTTATTATTTCTAATTTAATTACATTTTATCTCATATATTGGCAATTTTTATATTTTCGTAAATTCAAAATATTAAATAACATCATAATTCTGTTATCTTCCTCTGATACCTAAAATTATGAAATAAATAATAAATTTCAAATATATTTTACTCTCAATTTATTTTAGATTTACCTGCCGATGTTCAATCTTTGGGCTCAAAATTTATGGAATTAAAAAGCCAATTTTACTCAACATTTTCTAAACATTTCCGAAGTGTTGAGAATATTAATTTAATGATTGAAAATGAAAATAATTCTAATTTTAATCGAGCACTTCAATCATGTGTTCAACAAATGAGAGAACGTGGTTCAAATATTTTTGATGTCTCTACAGCTATTTCTAGACCAATTCAAAGATGTTTAAAATATCCTCTTTATATTGGGGAATTATTAAAAAATACTCCAATAAATCATCCGGATCATCCAAAGCTCATGGAGGCTTTGAGACAATTGGGAGATTTGGCTTCTAGAATGAATGAATCTAAAAGAAGGAAAGAATTAGGTAAATTATTTTTAATTTTAGTAGGAACACAGATCCTTTGTTTATTCTTTTCTCTTTATGGTGCGTTCCCCCAGATTCATGTCTTTCAGTTAGGCTTCTTCAATCAAAAATTGTTTACGTTAGCGCAATTTATCAACATTCCGCTGTTGCGGAAACCTGCTTTCAGTGTCTATATTCTTAAAATTGTTTTCTTAAGAGTATTGTTGTTTTAATAAATTAATTTTATTTTCTAGTTCGAAAATACAATACTCAAGAACAACTTACCATTTCTGAACGACTTGCTCGTATAAACATGCATTCATTATTAAAGAAAAGTAATCGGCTCAAATATCGTATAAATCGAACAATGGGTTTTGGAACTATTCGAGATAGTGAATTTGACTATTTGGTTCAACTTTTGGAAGATGCAGAACGTCGACTTTGTAAATTTCTTTATTGTGCTCAACTTTATAGAAAACATATTGCTTTGACTGCACGTAAACATGAAGACAGTTATAAAGGTATATTTAGTAATTTAACAATAAAAAATTATTTTTTAAAAGGTTTTTGTCAAGTCCAAGATGAAAAAGTTGTTAAAGAATTTGCAAAAATGCTTCGTAGGGTTGATGAAATTTGTGGAAAATATTTGAGAGATTTTGATCAAAAGTAAATATTTCTTTGAATAATTTAATAAAAAACAATATTAAATGTTTTAGAATTTTGGTTGAAGGAAAGAGACTTGTAAGAAGTGAACTAACTAAATTAATACACAAGCGTTTTGATAAATTGGCTGATTTTGAAGTGGTTAAAGCTGGCAATAGAAATGTGAGTTTGTTTTTTTAGCCTAAGGAAATTGTTTTTGTAAAAATCTGTTTTCGGATCAGCGAGTTTTTTTTGTCTATTTCGAATTTTTGCTTTATCTAGTCCATTTACCTCTATTTCTTTGTAAATTATTTTAAACTCTCAAACGGAATTTTGTCTATTTTTATCTTTCAAAATTACCATTTCTTATTGTTAAATTTAAGCAAGATGAAGTTGAAAAATGCAGAAATGAATTCGAAGCTTTAAATAATCAAATAAAAGGACAACTTCCAAGTGTTATAAGTACAATAAATACTCAAGTACTCCAACTAGTTCAAAAAGTAAATGAAATTCATCAACAATTTTTAACTCAAATGGATGAGTGGTATTACAAAGAAAGACCTGAAAAAGTTCATCATTATGCTCATACAGTCCCTCCATTTATTACAAATTTATCTGTTTCTGTCAAAAATGTTTTGTTAGAAATGGATAAAATTGCAGCATATTTATATCAGCGGCAAACAATTGCTGAAAATGCTCCTTTCTTGGCTAGAAGTGAAATTTTTTTGAAATTTTAATATTTCCTAAATAATTTTAATTTTTATAGGAAAATCTTTACGTCATTCATTCCGTGCAAAATCAGCAAATCAAAAGAAAATATCATCACAACAACAACAAATTTCTTCCTTAAATTCTCGTTTACGGCAACAAAATGAAAAAGAAAGAGACGCACTTTTCAAAATTTGTCATACCCAAAATCAATCTGGACAATTACGGAAAGTTACTCGTGATTGGCAAAATTCAGAAATGGTTTTGAAACAAGGAGATTTAGTTTTGGTTAAAGAACATCGACAGGATGGATTTTGGTTATTTATTTTAAATAAATTTAATTTTACTTATTTTGATTACTTTTCACGAGGTTTTGAGTCGAATGAGAATTTAAATGAAATTAATTTTTAATCAGTTAAAATATAGGTAAGTATTTTTGGATTTTCTTTTGGAAAGAAGGGATAACCATGTTTTATTAACTTTATTTAATTATTTAATTTTTACCGTCTTGGTGTATCGTACAGTTACATATTCCCTTTATAACATCACCTACCAAACATTCCCCGCCATAGGTTCCTAAATATGGTTATTATTTCGTCCCCTCTGTTATAAATTTAATTAACTGTTATTTACTAAAATAGAATTTTAAATAAAAAATCATTTAAGTTTGTGTGATAATGCAGTCTCAAATGGATTAGTGCCTGTAGATGTCCTTATACCTTTAAATATGTGCAATGAGTCTACAAATTTGGCTTTAATTGAAGATGAAATACAACAAAAGATTAATAAACCAAAAGAAGAATTAAAAGAATTTTCTTGTTAGTTTTTGTCGATAATTTTGAGAAAATTTAGAAATTATTTTTTAAATTTTTAGCCCAGCAATTTCAACAACAAAAACAACAACAAACTTCTTGGATTGATTTACTTAAAACAGATTTTTCGGCTTCTCAGTCTAATTTTTCAAATATTTTATATCCATCAAAGCAACAATTAAATAAAACACAAAAATCTAATTTAAATGGAGAAAAAGATTTAATTGGTAAATTAATTAGTGAAAAAATTTGTTTTTAAAAAATAATTTTTTTAGATTTGGAGGATAATTTAATTGATTTTGATTCACCGCCTAAAGGGTTTCCTAATTCGATAGAACCAACAATTATTGATTTATCTGGACAAAATAAAAGGGAAGCTTCTGAACAACAAACCATTAACAGCAACATCCAAAATGAACAATTTTGTCAAAATAATTTAAGCGAACTTTTTGATTTTCTTTCTTGCGAACAATCGCTGCCTTCATTAAAGTATAGTTGATTCTTTAATTTATTCCAATAACTCTCCTCTAATCGTGGCTTTTTTTTAATTTCTCTCCTCTTCACTTTTATTTTCTATTAAGTTTTAGATTTTTTATAATTTTTAGTTCTCACAACAAAACACAATTTTCTACAACTTTTGATTCTTCTTCTAATCAACAAAACCCTGTTACCTTTTTTGATTCTTATACAAATCCAGAAACAGACTTTAATATAAATATTCAACCAAATCGTATTGCTCCACCTCCCCCAACTCAGAAAAAGGTAATTTAATGAAAAGGAATATTTAAAATATTTTTTTTTAATATTTTAGAGAGGTAGAACGCCTAATAATTCTGATAGTCAACAAAATTCACCAACTAATTCCATAATTTCTACTCAATATTATTCTATTCCTCCTTCAACAGATTTTTCTCCATCAAATAATCAAAATATTCTTCCACATAATGACAATTTTGCAATTTGTTTATTTGATTTCGAACCATCTGTTGGAAATGAAAGTCGTCAAATTTCTGTTAAAAGAGGGGAAATGGTAAATAAATAATTAAAATATTATTTTTTAAATTAAGATTTTAAATAAAATTTTTCTTTAAAAATATTCCTTCTACCAATACAAACGTTTAAAAATTATAGGAAGGAAAAAATTGAATTAGCATTCATGGTTCTTAATTCTCTTTTTGAGGAATTTTTCAAATCTCAAGAAAAATATCGTAATTTTTTTTTCCTTAGATTTTTTCCGTTTGATTTTTTCCCTTTGACATTTAGTTTGGAATAATCTGAAGATTTTCTGTGAATAACTTTTTTTAAAATCATTTAACAGGTAGAAGTAATTTGTCGTCATGACTTTGCCGGCAATACACAATGGTGGCTAGTTAAACGTTTACGAGACTCTGCTCAAGGCTTTGTGCCAGCTAATTATTTAAATATTGAAGAACATACTTAAAGAATTATTTTTTTTTGAAAATTGTGATGACTTAACATTTAAATAAATATACTCTTTAATGATATTTTTAATTATATTTGCTAATTGTTTTAATCTCTGATGGTCTGTATACTTAAAAAATTTATATTTGTGTAGTTCAAATTTGACCTACCTATTTAACAATTAGAACTTTCTGTTTTCATTTGAAAGATTAACTTTGTCCTTTAGCCTTTTGTAAATATAAATTTTTATAATTGGTTATTTTATGGTTTGAATAAATTAATTTTCGATACCGAAAGTGGGAAACCTATAACATAGGGTTTGAATAATCTACAGCTTTGTGAAATATTAATCGTAATTCATGTTAGGTTTAAATCTACATATTGAATTCATATCACTCTAGTCCATAATAATTTATTGTTTTCTAATTTTTTAGTCCTGTAATATAATTTCATTTAAAATAGGGTCTTAAAGTATTTTTTAATTTTTGTAAGTTAAATTTTTTAATAAAAAATAACTGTTCAATATCCATTTTTTAAATTTAAATATTATTCTCCTCAATTAATTCAAAAAATCCTTTTTTAACATTTTATGTTAGAAAAGCGTAATTAAAAAATAATAAAAATTTATTTATTGGAGAATCAAATAATGAAAATTAACTTTACAAAAAATCGGAGAAAAATTAGAGGGATTTAAAGCATTTCTTTTTTGTATTTTTTATAAAAAATAAATAAAATCCTCTCCCGTTCAGTTTTCATTCCGCACGATCGCTCTCACCTTTTATTTATTTTTATATAAATTCTTGACAAAAAGGGAAAGCTTTTATTTTTTTTCAAATATTTTATTGGAAGAGATTAATTTTTTGAATAATTTATTGGATAATTTTATTTTTTGTTTGATTTTAAAAATGGATAATTAATTTTGTAATTAGGTGATTAACGAGAAAATGAGAAAGTTTTGGGAAGGGATATCTGATTTAGTTTATTTCTTATGCCAAAAAGGGTTTTAAAAGATAGGATTTCTAAATATTATTCTAATTTCTCATAAACTATCCAAAATATCCCTAACTTCTCGTCCTTCAAGACTGGAAAATAATAAACAATAAAATAAGATTTTAGTCTAGAAAATTTTCTGTTAAATTTATATTAGTTAATTACAAATATTTATGTACAGGGTGCGGCAAATTAGCGGCCGCTTTTCTTTTGCCTATAACTTTCTTCATTTTTAATGAAATCTGATAATTCTTTTTTTCCTGGATTCCTGATTCTCTAAGAATTTTTTTGATACCAAATAATAGGAATTTTGTTCACAGATTGTAAAGATAAGCCGATCCAAACATTTAAAAGTATCAAAAAACATTTTTTCTGGTCAAATTTTAATTGATCATAACTTCGTCAAAAATTATTCAATCCCGATGATTTTAGTACCAATCGACTCGTCTTGCTCAGGCGCATCGAAAAAGCTTATAATCTCATTTTTGAAAATTTTACTCAAAAATTTTGTATTGCCAAAATTATTTTAATAAATCATTCAGTAAGCCATATCTCGGTCCATGTACGTGATAGACACCTGATTTTGGTGTCATTCGAATCAGATTGGAGAGCTGATTCGAATGATATATAAATTTCTCATATCAAAATAATAGCCTTGAAGCAATGCCAGCTTTTATCCAAAAAATTTAACTTAAACTTTGGGAGATGATTAATCAGACTAAATTATCAAATTTAAAGGAGATTTTGCTATCAGAAAAATTCTTAGAGTATCAGGAATCCTGGAAAAAAAGAATTATCAAATTTCATTAAAAATGAAGAAAGTTATAGGCAAAAGAAAAGCGGCCGCTAATTTGCCGCACCCTGTATTAATCAACAAAGAATTTTTTAAAATTATTTTTAATTTAAATAATTTATTTTTCTCTTTTTAAATTTTCCTTTTCCTTTTTTAACAAAAAAATTAGCCAATACTGACCGGTTGACGCCAAAAGCGGTATTTCTATTTGTAATAACTCCCTCCCTCCTCCCCCCTCCCCTCCTCCTACCCCTTAACTGACAGATGACCCTGGAGAAGAATTATTATTTTTTAATCTTTTTCTTTCATTCTTTCACCACAAGAATTTTTTTAAATAAAACAAAAATCTTCTTTTCTCATTTTCATTTTTAGCGTGTGGATATAAAAATAAATATTTATTTTTAATTCCCTGCTGGTCAGTTTCACTTTCACGCCTTCCCTACCCTCCAATTCAAATCCAAATAACCGGCGAAAGTGAATCGTTATTTTATATTCGCTTGACTGGATAGGAAAATTATTTGCAAATCGGCAGACGATTATTTATTGTTTTCAAATTTAGCTTTGCTAAAAACTTTTTTTCTTTTTCAAGTTTATTTAAAAAATAAAATCTGGATTTATTTATTTATTGCCTAAAATCCGGATTTTTTTGAGATTTTTACAAAATTTTATTATCATTTTTTAATTTTATTTATTTTCCAAAAATATTTCATGTAAACAATCAAAATGTCCTCATCCCTTCCAAAAGATTTGTTTTATTTTTCTCTTTATCCACAAATTATATTTAATAATGACTCATATTCTATTGTTATTCAGTTAATTTATTTAATTAATTTTTTTGACCTTGTACGTCATTTTGACGTAAATAATAAATAAATAATAATCATTTATAAATTATAATTAAATATAATTCTGAATTACTGCCAATTTCTCTCATTTAAATATTTTAATATTATTAATTGTTTAAAAATAATTACATTTTACAATTTATTTACAAAATTTGAATTAATAAAAAAATGAAATTTTGGAATTAATATCAAAAAATTCAATGTCAGCTTCTCTATATTTTCAATTTATTTAAATATATCCATTTACTAATATTTTCTTTTATTTGTTATCTACTCCTTTCCCCTCTTTCTTTTCTTCCATTAAAAATAGCAACTTTTTTCATTATTCTTTTTCTCCACTTTTCGGCCTGGATTTATTTTTATACAAATAAAAACGTGAATTAATTCTTTCTATTTATTCTCATTCTGTTACTATTTATTTTAATTTTTAACCAAATAAATATCCACTTATATTTTCGGCTTAAGTATGTGTCTATTTATACTTGAAATGTCCATCGCCGTCCAATCTTTGAACAGTCTCCACAAATATTCACAAAATATCCCTTCCCCCTCCCCCTCCTTCCATTCTTTTATGTTCATCAAAAAATAAAATAAAATTTTTTAGTTTTTAAATGTCATTAAAACTAAATCCTCCTTTTTTTAGATCCTTTTAACATTAATTTATTTTTTGAGGGAATCAACCTTCAGAATCAACAAGTTAAATAAATTATGGATATCAAAACTAAATAATTTTTAGATAGCTTTTATTTATTTTTCTCCCTTCTTCTAATTTCTAAACTTAACTGGCAAATTAAAATCTCAATATAAGCGACTGGTAATAAAATGAAGTCGTTTATATCGAACAGTCTATATTCAGAGAATTAGTCACTCAAAGACCTAGTCATCTCATTTTTCCAGTATTTTTAATGATCGCCTCAGTGCTCCAAGTTTTTAATTTTTATTTTTTTTTAAATGCCTCGAAATTTTACCAATCTTTGGGACAAAATATCCATTTTATTTCTCTTTCATTTTATTTTCCTTTTAGAAAAATCCTGATTATTTTTTAATTATTTTTTTATTTTCCTATGAAAAATGACACTTCCTTTTCTTGCCAAGGCTATTTATTTCCCCAAAAATCTTCATCAATTTCTACAAAAATCTTTGGAATAAAATCTTCTTCTTTTGCTTGCGCAAACCTGGGAAGATAAAGAAAAATAATTTTTTGGTTAAAAATAAAGATATTAAATAACTGGTTTTGGGGGGTTTTTTAATCGAACCATTAGCTATTTAACTAAAAAAAGAAGCTAAAATAATCTTTCTTCCCCCCCCCCTTTTGTGGTTGCGCGATAACGGGCGTTCCTTTTTCTAAAAAAAAAAGAATTTTTTTGATGGCGGATAAAAACCAAAAAAAACAAAACACAATGCTTTAACAAACACGCAATCATTTCTTTTTTTGTCCATTGATCATATTAAAGATTATTTCTATTTTTTGTAAAAGGATTAGAAGGGAATTAATTAAAGAATTAATAAAATTAAGGGAAAGAATTGTTGAGTAACTAACTTTCTTTGGTTTTTAAATTTTAAATTAAATTTCCATTGACTGTTTATCAGAGGTGGGTCGGAACAGTCCGAGGTGTCGGAAATCGGAAGTCGGAAATCGACAACCTCTGCTGTTATTATATACAGATTAACTGAAAATTCATAAAAATTATTAAGGAGCTATTTAGTGAGAGTGACAAAATTTATTCGATAATTAAGGCTAATTTAATGAGTAGGGCGCGGATTTATAGGCAAATGCCTTTTTTTTCTGCGAGCTTGGCATGATGTAATACGTTCAAAAAACGTGTTTTTAGCCTGGTCCTAAGAGTCTAGCATGACTTTTATTTTGCCTATTTTTGCCTATTTTGGACTTTTTGTGCCTTTTTGCCTATTTTGGAATTTTCGGTACTATTTTTGCCTTTTTTAGCAATTTTTCCTAAATTTTGCCTAAAAAGCAGTGCAAAATTTAAAAAATCACCCCAGATTTAAAAAAAAATAGGTGCCAACTTCCATTTTTAATTTATAGTTCGACGAATTGAGTATTTTTGCTCCGTTGGACATTTTGAGATTAGGCGTTTTGGAGGTGGGACATTTTGGAGTGGGACGTTTTGTGGGTTGGGCGAGATTTCCATTTTTCATTTATTGACATTTTTGAAAAATTTGCACCATTTTTTTAAAAAAATGATTGAAAATGTCGAATAAATGGCAAAAGATTTTAATAAATAGTTTACAATTAAAAAAATGATGAATAAATGTGTATTTTCTTGCTTTTTTCTTAATTTTATAGGCCTGATAACCTATTTTAACTGCCTATTTTTGTGCCTTTTTTGGCTTTTTGGTGCCTATTTTAGGCGCCTATTTCACAGTTTTTACATGCCTAACTATCCGCGCCTTATTAATGAGAAAGAAAACAGAGGGTGGGAGGGGAAGGGGGGTTGAACATTTAAGAATTGTTGGAAATTTTTTTAAACTGAGAACGGCTACCAATTTTAGAAATTCTGTATCCTGTATATGATTATATAACTAGTTTTTAATTTATAAATATATTAAATCCACTATTGAAAAATGATAAAAAAAAATATTTTTTTCTAGAAAAAATGCAATTAATAATCGAATTAAATTTTAATTTAATTTACAACAAATTTAATTCCAAGAAAAATAATTTTTATTGTTTGGCGTGATTGCAATGAAGCAACAACGCCTTTCACTCTTTCTTTTGAAATTATTTTTATTTATACAAATTTTATTTACAAATGTAAGAAAATATGTACATTTTAATAAAAATTACGTGTGGGATTGTCTGGACGTTAAGAATTTTTGGGAGATTGTCCATAAATTAACACATTTTTTATAAAATATTTATTTTGTCTTTTTTCTATAGATTTTCAAAAAAGCTTGGGGTTTTTCTCTCATAAATTATTTTAGAATCCTTATTTTTTATACCAAACCAAAAAATTAAAATTTTTTGATTTATTAGATAATATTAAAGCCGGGATTTTTTTATTCAAACAAAATACCTATCCCTTTCAATTTTTCTTTTGGCAATTTTAAAAGTCCAAAAATTTCAGAAGTCTTTCCTCTCAATAATATACATTATAATTTAAAAAATTTCCAGGCAATTCACCGTGAAATGAGTATTTCCGAATTGCAACAAACTTTTGGAGTGAGTAAACACGAACATGTGCCAGATTACCATTTACTCGATTTTTTTAAAAGAATTGAAAATAAAAATAATAATTTGAGGCATTTACACTTTAGAGCATTTAATTCTTCTTATTTAATTAAATTAATACCTAATAAATTAATTAGTCCACATATGGTAAGTAAATAGTTAATTTGAATATAAATAATTGAAAATATTATTAGACAATTAATATTCAGTGGATATTTTTGAAAATAATATTTGAATGATTTTTTGGGTTATTTAATGAAATACAGTCGTATATATTTCTTAGATATCCCTAAAATTAAATACTTCTCAACTTAAGACACGTTTTTTGAGAATTGTTTGACCATTGGTTGAGGGAAGCTACCCAAAATAATCTCAAAATCTAGCTGGTTTAGTCGGATATATTTGATATTACCTTTCAATCAGATATCTTTTTTAAGTTATTGAATAGACTTTAATCAATTTCTCAGAGGTCCTAAGTTCCGAGATATCTCAGGCTTTAGAAATATCTCAGGCTTAGAGTTAATGAAGTGTATAGCCAATAATTTTTTTACTACTAAGTGTGTAACGTTGTTCAGTCTTTACCATCTACTTTACTAACACCCAAAAATACACAAATTAAAATTTTCAAATTTTCAAACAGATTTCTGTTTTTGATTCAAAACAACAATATGGCTTTCCCTCACATATAAAAACTAATTGCCATTTTCACGGAATTGTTTTAACTCACGGAAATATAAAAGCTGCTATTTCTGATTGTAATAGATTAATGGGGATTATAATTCACGAAGAGAATTTTCTTGTTTTACAAACTTTGCCAGAACGAGTTAAAAGGAAAAATGAAAAAGAGGCAAGAAAAAATAATTCTTTATAGGGAAAAAAAGAAATTTTTATTAAAAATTAATTTTTATTTAACAAAAATAAATTGTCTAGGAAAGTTTAAATTAGTTAATAATATAGGCAACTATGTATAGTTAAAGCCAATAAATTAAAAAAATACTTTAGAAATCTTTTAAAAAAATTTTATTTTAATAATTTAAAATTAACTTCCTTCCTTTTTTTCAGGGAAAACCCCATTATTTAATTTTCAAAAGAGATCCAGCTTTAATTAATTTTAATGAACATTTTCAACCACCTTTTTCTCTTAAAGAGAAATTAACCAAAACAGAATTTACTAAAAATGATTGGAAAAGAAAAACAAGAAGTTTGGTTAGTTAATTTAGAAAAGAAAAAATTTAATAATATTTTAGTATAGGGAAACTTTTGATTAATTAATTATAATTTAAATACTGACATAACTTTAAATTCTCAAATTTCATACAGACAATCCCAAAAGTCTTTTCTGTCCTCTCTAAAAATTTCGGAATTTTTAGTTTTATATTTCAAAGGTTAGAGCCAAAAAGGCTAACATTTTCTAGCCTTTTTAACCTTTTTTTCAAATTTTTCTTTTAAAGAAAGAAGCAAAAGAAGAAGAAGAAATTGAAGAACAACAACAACAAACAATAATAAAAGAAGAAGAAGAATCTTTTTGTGATGTTGATATAAAAAATAGTGAGTTATTATTTAAAGCTGCTGATGACCCTCTTTCTCCTCCAACTTCTTCTGACATTATTTCTTCTTCAAATTTTGAAAATATTGCTTTAGCTTCTTCTAAAAATAATCTTCTAATGCTTCCAGAAAATAATTATTTTCTTCCTCATTTTTCTGAATTAACTAAAACAGGTGCTGCAAATTTGTTAATAAATATTTGTAAAATATGTAGAAATAAATGTTTCTAATTTTGTTTTGCCAGAAATTTACTTTTAGTTATAATTTTAAAACTGACTCATGCCATAAAATATATCTTCGAATAATTACCTTCTCTCAAATAAATAGCTGCCCACTCTCGTTTACTCGACCCTCAAGTGAGGAGTTGAAATAATAATTAACTAGGGTAATTAATTGAGCATTTTATTGCTGTTAGTCCATTCACATTTTTTTTGGATATTCCCTTCTCAAATATCAATCAAGAATATATGTATCCTCCTCTCGATAACAGAAATTTTCAACAAAAAACTTTTCGATCAAAAAAAAATTTTTTAATGCTTTGCTTTATTTGCTGCTGCTTAAAATATTTTTATTTTTTTATTTTCCCAATTATTTTAAAGTTAAAACAACAATCAACAATTACACATTACCTATAGCTGCAAGACTTGATTCTCTTTTTATTTTTCCTCAACTTGACCCAATCACTTTGGTTTTTCTTTTTTAAATTAAAAAAAATTATTTAAAAATTAAAGGAAATTGGTCTTTTCTTAGATTCAATGCTTTTTGAACATTTTAAAAAAGAATTTACAACAGAACCTGAGCAACATTTAACAGATTTCTCTTTAGCTTTAATTAATAATGTAAATTTAAAAATTAATTATTTTTTTAAATTTATTTAAAAAAGGTCCACGTTCTTTATCAACAACCCAGCCTTTCCCCCAATTTGGATATTGTTATTGTTAGATTTGAAATGTGGAAGACACAACCTGTTTGTTTGTTTTTTACTATTAATTTAGTTAATACAATCACACTCCAATTAAAGACACACCTAAATTTGAGATATTTTTTTAATTTGGGTGGAGAGTGAGGAGGGAGGGGGTTGGGGTGTCAATAATGGATAAATACTAAGTTCATTTTTTTTGTATCTATAAAATGAGGATTGTTGACAAATTTTAAAATTTAATTTAACACATACTATGTAAATTAATTCAAAAAAAATTATTTTAAATTAGGCACCTTTGGCAACAGAAATTCATAAAAACGGACAAGCACAAACATTGGTAGATCTTATTTTTAAATAAAATTTTGGTAATTATTGTTAACCCTCTATAAAATAAATTTAACCTTCCATTTAACATCTCTATATTATACCTAATATTTAATGAATTAGCCGATAAGAAAAAAGTACACAAAATATATGTAGGTTTTACTAAACAATTTTCTAGTTGGATTCTTTTTGTCGTCACCAAGCAAGAATCAATCCAGGAACAGATTTAACACATCCAGAACATTGGGATCATGCTGTTTTACTTACTGGATATGATATCTATCATACAACATCAAGTGTTGCTGGTGTTGCCCCTGTTGGAAGAATGTGTGATGAATTATTTGGTAAATAAGTAAATTTTGAGAGTTTGTTGAATTTTTTTATTTTCAGCTTGTTCTTTGGTAGAAGGATTACATTTGGGACGTTCTTTTGTATTAGCACATGAAATGGGTCATAAGTATGTGTTTTCTCCGTAAATTCTTTTTGTAATCAATTGGATCTCACATAACCCCAATTTCCGATGCGATTTTTTCAGCCTCAAGAGTTAAGATGAGGTCTGACTGTATAGTATAAACTCGTTAGTAACGGCAATGTTCTAGTAAGGTTGGCCACAAAAATTGTCAGTCGCTTTCGATTTTTAAAAATTTTCCACCTCGGTGTTCTTAGCGAAATAAGAAACAAAAATATTATTTCTGGCAAAAAACATATGTCCAATACTCAGAAAACTTCCGAAAAGATTTTTTATTTAGTATGGGTATGGTACACGACGGAGTTCAAAATCAGTGTGGACGTAGTTGCTGTCTAATGTCAGCAGTTAATGGTGCTGGAAAAACAACTTGGAGCAGGTAATAAGAATTAATTTAAAAATACTTTAATCAAAAATTTTTTAGCTGTTCAGTGCGAGAATTTAATGCTTTTTTGTTGCAAATGGAGTAAGGCTTACGAAAAATAAATATTTATATTTAATTATTAAGTGAAAGTGGCAGAGGAAATTGTCTTCGAGATTCCTCTGAATCAATTGCAAGTATGTACTTTTACTTTCACATAAATAGACAAAGCAAAATTAGGTTTTTGATTGCACCCGCTCAGAGAGCGTTGCCCCCATAGCCGACCCAAAAGGGCCAGCTGACGGTCTTCAACGTCAGGGCATCCAAAAATTTGGCAACGTCCCAACAAGCTTCACGCTCAGGGGACAACGCCTAAACTCGTCATCGAGGGTGCTTTGTGAAGCAGTTTGCGTCTCCGCAAAGGAATACTTACTACAGAAATGATCCTGAGAAGTACAGTCCCAAAGATTAAGGAAATAAGAGAATGAAAAATATATAAATTTTTCAATTACTTTAACGGGAAGCAGCCACCACATTGAAAAGAGAAAATAAATCACTTAACTGCCAGTTCTTTTTTTCTCTCTTTCTGTACTGACTAACATTTTCTTTTTCTCTTATTAATATGAAAAGAAGAGGGGAGAAAAGGCAATTTATAAAGGAAATTGAACCGTTTGTCAATGAGAAGAATTTGACTAATCGCCACTATGACTAAAATAGGACATATTGCCATATTAACTTTAAATTTTGAGAAAAAAGCGAGATGTTGAAATCAATTTGCCTCATAAATTTTAAATTTTAAGAAAAAGAATAAACATTCCATTTATATTTTAATAAAGGTCATCATGATCACTTACGTGATGGCCGTCTTCCTGGCCAACGTTTTACTGCAGATCAGCAATGTTCTTACTTTTGGGGTCGTGACTTTCAAGTCGAAATACCTAATGGGCGTTCATTTGAAGTATTAAAAAATTATTTGTTTAACCAGTCCCTTCCTTTTAAAGGATATTTGCCGAATTCTCTGGTGCGGAAATAGTGGTTCTACCATTTCTACTGCTCACCCCGCACTTGAAGGCAGTTGGTGTGGCAATGAAAAAGTTAGGGGAATAAAATTGATAAAATTTATTTTTAAATTCCCAGTGGTGTCATGCTGGTCATTGTGGAGAGTGGCATTCAGAAATGGGAGTCTATCCTGTTGTAACTGATGGAAATTGGTCAGAATGGACTTCTTCCGAAAAACAGTGCCCTATTACTCAATGTCAAATTACTGGAAGTATTGCAATAATTAGTCAAATGAGAACTTGTACAGCACCTGCGTAGGGAATTTTGTTTTTAAAATGAATTTTATTCTTCCTAAAATGTAGTCCAAATAATGGAGGAAAGCCTTGTACAGGCTCTAATGTGAGAGGGATTGTTTGTGGAGGAATTGCCAAATCGACAATTTGTGAAGGCTTTACTAGACAAGAATATGGGGACAGACTTTGTACAGCTATAGCACATGACCAAATAAGAGCTGACAGACAACTTAGCGGAACTAGCTTTTTACGTAGGTTTTAGTGCTTTTTAGAAGAGTTAACCATTTTCAAGGAACATTCAATCTTTCATTTTAAGACAAAAAAATTCTTCCCTCATTTTTAAGATGCGACTCAGCCATGTAAAATTTGGTGTCATGTTCGGGATTCTGAAATGATACGAAATAAAGGCCAATTCCCAAATGGCTCTCCTTGCGGTCCTGGCCAGCACTGTGTTGGGGGTGTTTGCCTTCAAGTAGTTTTTGATAAATAATACATTTAGTAAAAAATCTTTGTAGTTAAATTGTGATGGTCATGCACTTGTTCAAGGTGCCGAGGATTGTCCTGATGAAGAATCACTTCTTAAATTATCATCGAATGAACACAAAACGGTTGAACGCAAAAGGGAATCAGTTAAATGGGAGCAATGGGGACAATGGTCTATTTGTTCTTTGACATGTAGAATTTCTGAGAATAATAATGGTGTTCAAGAACGCAGTAGAAAATGTCGATCCCCAACACAAACGGTAAAAGACGAATTTTGGACAATAATTTTTAATAAAACATTTAAAGGAATGTATAGGAAAATCACTCGAAGTTCGTTCATGCAACCCATCTCCTCCCATTTGTGAACAACCATCTTACTCCGACTGGTCAGGTGGGAAAACTTAAATTTTTTTGTCCCTAAATCCTCTAAAAACCTCTAAATCCTTAAAGACAAGAAGAAAAATAAAATTTTATAACACAACAAAGACATGATACAATAAAGTTGATTAGGTCAAATATTATACAGAAAAGTCCATTCTATGAGTCTAAACATTTATCATCCTTTGCTTCATTCTTTGTTTGCACCTCAGATTACCCCTTCTCTGTTGTTAGAAGCAACCGATTCGTTAGATGTTCCCACAGAAGTAACCGATACATTAGAAGTTCCCGCAGAGGTTCCGGTTGTGTTGGAGTTTCCCTCAGAGTTTACTGATTCGTTAGAAGTTATCGTAGAAGTTCCCGTTCCATTAGAAGTTCCTGAATAGGCAACCGATTCGTTAGATGTTCCAGCAGAGGTTTCCAGTTGAGTAGCGCTAGTCTCTCTGGCTGTGGCAGGTTCTTCTTCCTCATTAAGGCGCGTTAGGATTGTTACTGAAAATAAATAAATTTAAAAAATTATCTTTTTCAAAGGTTTTCTTACTCAGGGAACGGAATATTGTCCCAACTACCATCGCGGCTAACGCTTCAGAAATCAATTCAGTACTCGTATTTGCAGTTCCCTGACGTTCAATCACTTCTTGTTGCGTCTGTTGTTCAGCCCCTGTCTGTTGACTACTTCCTTCTCTCTGTGGAGGAGTCCCCTCTCGCCGCTGCCCATTTCCCCTTCTCTGGGAAGGTGTTCCCTGTTGCCGTACTTCAATTCTTCTTTGCTGCCCTTCAGCTTGTTCAGATAGATCCGGAATTATTTGCATGTGGAATCGCACTTGGAATCTATTATTTGCTGCAGCAAGTCGTTGACGATCTAGTTGTGTTGTTGTCGAAGCTTCAGCAGGCTGTGGCACGTGATGTATCACATGTAGAACATCGTGATCTTTGAGGCCGGCGCCTTGGATTGTCTGACTGTCGTCGTTTAGAAGCCTTCCTCGAAGAATGAGCCTTTGTTCGCCGCTCGGAATGGCCATCTGCTCTTGGATTGCGCTCCGCATCATTGCAATAGTTGCCTAAAACTAAGTGTTTTTTGGTCGAAAAGTATTGAAATTAACTTGCCTGATCGTCGATGGAGATCACTTTGTCCTGTTCCACATCCATCCTTCTGACTTTAATTGCGACAAGAACCATCCCTATAATTTAAAGAAGTTTTTGTAGAGAACGAGCAGCAGTAGAGTACCTGCAGGCAAAAGTCCGGATAAGCGAGCGAGTCACGTCAGTTGATGATTGGAGATTGTGATTAATAACGCTAAACTTTTAAGTTTTTATAGTGAGAGAGGAACGAGATAACTAATAGATTTTTCAGTTCAAAGAAATCTCTCAATTCTTAAACTAATATGAAAATTATTCCATAATTGACTATAACGGCCATCTTCATTTTTATTTCATTTATTAAATCTTTTTTTAGAATGGTCAAACTGCTCGGTTGCAGAATGTGGACAAAACGGAATTCGAAGGAGAACACGCGAATGTCAATCTGGCCATTGTATAGAGCCTTTAAATGAAGAAGAGAATTGCAAACAAATAGATTGTGCTCATTGGGAAGAGTGGGGACTATGGGGAGATTGTAAAGTTGAAAAATGTGGAGAACAAGGACAAAGAACAAGACATAGAAATTGTTCGGTCGAAGGTGTTTTTCTTAATTTTTATTAAAAGGATTTATCAAATTAAATGAAAATAATTTTAATATTCGATTAGACTTTGAGTGCTAATGTCTCCCTCTTTCCCATTATTTTTCCCTAGATTGAATTAATTTACGATATATTTATAGATTATAAAGGAAATTCCTCAATGGGATGTGCTGGCGAATCTTTTCAGAACGAAACTTGTGTTAGTGACATAAACAGCATTACAAGTTTAGATTGTCCAATTAAAGGAGGAGAAGCTTCTGTAGATGGACAATGGGGAAAAGTAATTTAAAGGATACTTTTTGATTCTCTAAAACTTTCCCTTCTTTTAGTGGCATCCATGTTCTGTTAGTTGTGGAATTGGTTTCCAATTTAGAGAACGTATGTGTGGGGACAAACCTTGTCCTGGTGGGGGAAAACAAGCTAGAACATGTCATGCACAGGTAGATAGATTATTTTTCGTCTTCTTCAATTATTTTCTAAAAATATTTACCTATTTTAAAACAAAAAAGGATTGTTCTCGTGTTTTGAATGCACCTGTTTGGAGTGATTGGTCTCTTTGGTCTGCCTGTTCCCATTCTTGTGGGCAAGGATTACAACAACGCTACCGTCGCTGTTTAAACGGCATTTGTCCCAATAAAGAGCCTCTAACTGAAAGTAAACGCTGTGTTCTTGGCCCGTGCCCTCAGGCAAAATAAAAAATTTAATTTTCTAATCAACGTTTATAGTGGACAAATTGGTCTTCTTGGACACCTTGTTCAACTTGTAGTGTTTTTGAAACACGGAAAAGACATAGAAAGTGTGTTGTTCAAGTAGCAAAGACTGAAGAAAATGAAGATTGGGGTGAAAGAGAATTAGGGAATGAAGCTTGTAATGGTGATTTATTGCTAAATTATTTTATATTTTCCTTTAATGTTTTTAAAGGTGCCCCAATAGAATTTGATACTTGTGAACGTTCCTGTATTCGTGAAGGAGGGTTAATTAATGGGACACTAGATGATGACCAGAAAGTTGAAAGAAGATTCTCTCAAACAAGTAAGGGAGAATTAAAAGAACAAAAGTTTTGTGCGTTAACAAAGCTTTAGGGTATACGATTTTAAAATAGACATAGTTGAAGCCTAGAGCATCTATGGTCGTATCTCATCACTATGGGATAAATCTTTGGCCCGAAAAAATTGTATCTTATGTGTATTTTAAATTGTTGTCACCCAATGAACAACCAAATTTTAGAAAACTTTGAGGTGTATCTACTCTAGTATTGGGTGGATATTACTATAGTACAATATACCTAGTTATCAATTCTCAAAAATTTTTCTAAAAGAATTTTTAAGCATCTCCTCTCGAAAACCGTCATTGGACTGACTGGGGTGAATGGAGTACTTGTTCTGTCAGTTGTGGATATAATGGACGTCAAAGTAGAACACGCAAATGTAAATATAATTTAGTATTCCTTTGTGACGAGGATGTTTCACGTGAAGAAAGAGATTGTGAACCTAAACCTCCTGAATGTATTAAAGAGGAAGATTCAGTCCTTCAAAAAAGACAAATTCTTTATCCAATTTGGTCAGACTGGAGTGATTGGTCTGCTTGTTCTTGCTTCTCTTTAACAAGTTACAGACGGCGTTTCTGTAAAATACATGACCCACAACTTAAGGTTAATAAAATGAAAACAACTCAAAACTAGGGTTTCCGTTCTCTGTGAGAGTAGAGAAGTCTCCATTTTCCCCAAACGGGAGAGCTTCTGTCATTTAACTTTCCATAGAGAACTGAGCAAAGTTCTAAAATATATTCTAAATAATTTTTAATTTCCTTTTTAGGGTTTCTGTCCCGGTTCAATAATAGAGCAACGTCCATGTACACTCTCAAATAACGATGACCCTATGCAGTGTGCTGCTATAGTTGGTGGATGGTCTTCCTGGTCAGAATGGTCTCAGTGCTCCCAAGATTGTGGCCAAAAAGGTCATCGTGTTAGGAACAGAATGTGTGCCAATCCTTTACCTTCAAATCGGTGAATATATTTTTGAAAAATTCATTTAAAATTTTATTTCAATTTTTAGAGGTGCTTATTGTGTTGGTTTTTCTTTTGACCAAACTCCTTGTGATCCTCCTAAAGCAAAATGTCAAGGTCCCCAAATTGATGGCAATTGGAGTGCTTGGAGTAAATGGTCACAATGTTCTAATCCCTGCATTAATGGACAACGTTCTAGAGCTAGGTAATTGAAGAAGTCGAGATAGTAAGGGGTCATTTGCTTCAATTAAACCTCGTCACCCTAACATTCCTGTAAGAATAGTCTTGCTACTTTTTCTTCAATAAATGAATGTCCTTCCAGTTAACTTTCTATAAATTTTAACGTTCGCTATATTTTATTTTTAAGGTATTGCTCAAATCCTAGACCAAAGAATGGTGGAAGAAATTGTTCAGGCAGTGATTTTGAATTGCAAGCCTGTTCTGAGCCTACAATTTGTGGTCTATGTGAGTAAAATAAATTTTTTGCACATTTCTTATTCTCACAGCACTAAATAATACCTCACTTACTAACAATTCACTCTCATCCACCTCACTAATTCCACAATGGTCTTCTTGGACAGCCTGGTCAAACTGTAGTTCAGAAAGTTGTGGTTTTGCCCTTCGCAGAAGAAATAGGCATTGTATTTTGTTGGGGAATGAGAAGTCGCTTTATTGTGAAGGTGTAGCACATCAAAGTATGGAATGTGGAAATGGGAGAGCTTGTGAAAGTTAGCACTCTAACATTAAATTATTTTAAATAAATTAAAATTGTTAGGGGAAAAATATGTTTAGGCGTGACTATAATAGAATAACTAATCGTATTAGCACCTAAAATCGAAGCAAAAATTTTGCAGAGATTTCTTAAAAAGTTTTATTTAACCTGAATTTGATTTAGGGGGTTCTTCCTCTCAGATTTTTACCTAAAAGAAACAAAAGTTAAACTTAATACATATTTTCCTAATTCCACAAAAAATTAAATAAATCTAAAGTGCCCTCAATAAATGGCCATTGGTCTGAATGGAGTGATTGGTCATCCAATTGTGAATGGAGTGGATGTATTGGGTTTGACCCAAAAAATGATTTGGATATAGAAGAAAAGAATGATTCTATCCAACAATTTTTCGGAAGATATGGAGAAACGGGGGATGATATAATTGATGATGAATTGGCAGCAGAAAATAACATAACATTAATTAATGCACTGGCACACGCACAATTGGCACGAACACTTAATATTCGCACAAGGTGTAAAAAATTTAAAAATCTTTAAACATTTAACCCTACAAAAATACATATTAATATTAAATCTCCTAAATTCATATTATCCCAGCCTTGTTAACCTCCTTTAGTAATGGATGGACTCTCAAAAATAGAGATCGACCGAGAAATGATCTCGAACAAAAATCTCAGTTATCGAGATTTTTTGAGATATCGATCTCCACTCAGAATTGGTATACATATTGGCCTAAGAATTAATATAAGAATTCCTTAGAAACGTTTATTTGGATAAAGATTAATCCATTCTAACAGATGGAGGAACTTTGTTTCGAATTTTGGTAAATTAAATTATAAACTAAAAGAAAAGCAAGATATTGATATTATAATTTAAAAAACAATTTTTTTTAATTATCCAAAATTCAGAACACGTACATGTTACGGGCCTACACTTGGAGGAATTCCTTGTTTTGGAATTGCTTCACAAAAATCTCTTTGTCCAATAATTGAATCAAAAAATGAGAAATGTATCAATTCAAGTATTTCACAATTATTGGCACACATTTGGAATGCTGATTTTTCCGTTCTTCAATTTATCCTTAAAATGTGAATGAAAAGAAAAGAACTTTCTTTATTCCTTCCTAAAATATCAAATTAAAAGAATCTCATATATTAATTTAATGCTTTCATTTTTTTAAATTGTCTTTCATTTTTGTTTGTATTTTAATTATTTATTGACAGATTATTAATTGTAAACTAGAGTTTGATACATAATTGTTAAAAGATTTTTATCATAGAAAATATTTTTTTTAATATTTGAAATCCCCCGAAAAATTTAGATTTGGTCCGGAATCCGGACAACAGCAAATTATTTTACCGAAGACGGGACCGGGTTAATCCGGAAAATTGTCCGGCAAGAGGGAAAAAATTCAAAATCCGGTTTCCGGACCCGGACACTAATTACTTGATACTAATTTAGATTAAATAAATTCATACATCATTTATTGACAGATTATTAATTGTTAAAGATTTTGTAAGAGATTAACGATTTTGTTCTGATTTTTATATTTTTTGAGTAATCATAAAAAACCTTTTAAAACATTTTATTTTCATTTAGTTTTGTTGAGTCTTGGGTAATTTCCAAAGATTATTTCTAAACAATTACTTGGAAACAAAAAAATTATTTTCTTATTTAAGACTGAAATCAATTTCTTTTTAACTCAAATGGATAAAAATTTGTTAAATGTAACTGGTGGACAGCCTGGATCTAGTAGAGAGGTAAATATTTATTTTTAATTAATCTTTTTGTAAATCTTTTTTCAGTCAAACATTGTCAAATTAGAAAAAGGACGATTAAAGGTGCCTTTAAAGCCTGGAAGAGGACTTTTGGATTGGATAAGGTTTATAAATTTTATTTTTAATTTTTGTGTTTTTAAGGCTTTCTAATGCGGGTCGTATGACGTCACATCCACTAATTGCATCTGTCGATCATATCGAACTTTCGAAACACTGTTCAGAGCATGATTGCTGGATTCTTCTGTTCGACACGGTATTCAGGTCATTCTATATTTTGGGACCGACTTTTTATTTTTTGAGCAGGAATTGTTCGGGATTCTAATTTAAAAATGAAAGGATTTCAGATATTTTAAGAATTAAGTAGAATATTAGTCATTTTGAATAAACTTTTTTGGACCCATAATCAAGTACTATATTAAGAAATGTATTCATGTTTCGAGATCCATAACCTAATTAATTTTGCAATATTGCTAAGGGAATTTTCGGGCAAAACCCTGAATGTTTTTAAAGTTGCCTAATTCAGTTTTTTAAGGTCTATGATGTAACTCGATATTTAGAATTTCATCCTGGAGGAACTCCCCAGTTGATGAGAGCCGCTGGATCAGATGCAACAGAATTATTTAATGAGCTTCACAGATGGGTTAATTACAAATCTATGTTGAAAAATTGTGTAATTGGACCTTTTGTCGGACAGAGAGAAAAATGTAAGATCCAACTGTTAAGTATATTCACTAAAAATTTTTTTAGTAAAACCACCTAGAGCTCTAGCTGATGAACAAACAGGATCAACAGATAATTTAAATTAAAATATCATTTTTGTACCATTTTTTAAAGATAAAATTAGTTAGAAAACTAAACTTTAGAGTAATGAAAACTTGTAATAACCAAAAAAAACTTTTATTATTTAAATCAAAATAGCAATTTGTATATTCATTAAAATTGGTAGGTGTAATGAAAATGTTATATACCTTAAAACCCCAAATCTCTTCAAAATTGTCGTCTGTGATAAAGGTCCGGATCGTAGTAGCTTGTCACCTAAATATGGAAAATAAAAACACGTATTTATTTTAAATAAACTTACAACAACACGATTGGAAAATTTGCGTCCAGTTAATGCTGCCTGTGCCTTTTGACATTCTTCTTTTGATTGGAACTCAACAAAGACCTTAAAACAAAATTTTAAACATTTAAAAAAACAAGAGAATTTTATTGTATCTCAATTATGACCCTAATCCTCTGTACCAAAAGAGAAGAAAATCAGGATACTCTTATTTCAGTATAATTTACAAAAATGTTGACATGTATTTCCTTACACTCTCTAGGGGATTTTTGTATTGTGAAAGAAAACACTAACAGGAACACCTCATCATCTAAATATTTTAGTCCCTCACAAACTACGGATAATCACAACCAGGCCCGAAGCCAGGATTTTTTCCGGGGGGGGGGGGGGCCTGTACGGGCCTGATCACAACAAATTAACACTTCAAATAAATTTAATTAGCAAATATACCTTTCCAACGCCACGTTCTTCATAGCCTGGTCGTGGGATTTCCAGGCTAATAACATTGCCATACTTATTACACTCATCTCGAATGTCCTCCAAAATTTCTTAAAATAATCAAATAATTTTATCAAAAAATTAAAAAAAAACCTTCGTATTCATCATCTTTTTGCAATTCTTCCTCAACAACCAAATTCATTAAACACAAAACCTCAGTTGGCGGGCCAGCCCCTTTTGAAAGATCAATTCCAGCCAAAGCTATTGGATTGGATGGAATTCCAGGAGTAGGAACAACTGTCTTACACCCAGTCGATGCAAGTTGAACTAAAAGACGGTTATCTCCCAACTGCATTCCATTCAGACCAACTATTGCCTAAAATTTATTTAATTAGTCATATATTAACGAAAATAAAAAATACTTGATCAGTCAGTGTGCTATCCAAATATTCACAAAATGCATAACCCTTAGAAAACCCTGTAACCGAATCCATAACCAAATTAAAAGCTTTTAATTGTCCAAAAGCACTCAACAATTCTTTTACTTGGTCAGAAGTTAAATGATTTGGAAGACCTCCAATAAACAATTTGTAAGGGCTATCTACGACAACAGCAGAGACTAAAATAAAAAGATTTGAGAATATTTTTGAATTAAATAAAAAAACCTGGTAAAGATCCCAACATTTCATAATTGTTTGCCGGTGCTACATAATCCCGGGGACGACGGATTTTAAGTTGTTGGCCCATAAAATTGACACCGTCAAAAGCCATTCCAGCAGTCGTTTCATCGATAGAACGGAATTCGATGAATGCAAAATTTTTGTCCAAATTTATTTGACAAGCAATTACAGGATTTCCTGGGGCCTGAGCCAGGCCACACAAATGCATCTAAAAAACTTTTTTCAAAAACAAAAAAAAATTTAGAGGTCAAGCTGAGACTAGGGTAATCATGGACAATCCGGGAGACACCTTAAATTTTATTATATTTTTTTCTAGAAATAATTTTATGTAGGTAATCGACCATGCTGATCACGAATCTGAGCTTAAAATTTGTTTATTTCGAACCCCGGACCCGATTTTGACCAAGTCGAATTCGGGGTAAAAAATTTGAAATTAAAAATTTAGGGCTAATCTGACTCGTCTGTTCGAGCTGAGTCGAAAGGTATCAAAATTATTCAGTTTCGACAACTTTGGACGAAGTTATGGTGTCTGATTTGTATACGGAAGTCTAACCCAGCATTATTTAATTGACCATAACTTCGTCCAAAGTTGTCGAAACTGAATAATTTTGATACCATTCGACTCAGCTCGAACAGACGAGTCAGATTAGCCCTAAATTTTTAATTTCGAATTCTTACCCTGAATTCGACTTGGTCGAATTCAGGTCCGGGGTTCGAAATAAACAAATTCTAAGCTCAGATTCGGACTCAGCATGGTCGATTACCTATATAAAATTATTTTCAAAAAGAAATAATAATTTTTAAGGTGTTTTTAAGGTGTCTCCCGGATTGTCCATGATTATAGACTACCAGAGACTCAGAGCCTAAACCATTTCCTATATACAGCTAAAGTCGAGGCCTAATGGATCAAATCAAACTGAATGTTCATTCCAGATAGAACTCTCTCAAAAAAACGATTAAATAACACAAGAATGACCAAAGTAAATAGCCCCTAGAAGAGACTAGATTGAAAAACAAACAAACTTGTTGGTTGAAAAAGTCGAGCATTGTATCCTCATTTGAACCAAAAGGTATATTACCCACATAAAGACGCCTAGCTTGGCAAGTCACCGATGGTCCTACAACCGGCACTGCTGACTGCACAGTTTGTCGGGGAATCACTCCTGTCGCTAAAAAAGCAAAGAGTTTAAAAAAGCCGAAATGGCTGAACTTAGAAACGCGCAAACAAATTTTGTATTTTGCTAAAAAAATCTAAAAAAGAAAAGACCAATTTCTCTTGGAGATTATTTTGCAACCTAAAAACCCTAAAAAATATTTTAATTGATAAACGTCATCTCATTTGAACTAGAAAAGCTGAAAATGCTGAAAAAAAGAAAATATGCTGAAAAAAGAATTTAAAAAAGATCGCGGCCCTTTGAACTTGTGGTACCGAAAACATGTTTTGGGTTTGCGCCATTCGTTGTGTGTGCTGACACACCATATTGACAACGCCAAAACTAAAAGGAAATCTTTGGGAAATTTTAACTAACCCGAAAATCTTTATTTTTAAATACCTTGAAGTTCCTTATATTCCTTTGGTGTCATATGTTCATAGCCAGAAGGCGGGACATCCCAATATTTGTATTTAAGTGGTGGACGTCTTTCACGTTCAGGAGACCGTTCACGCTCAGGACGGTAACGTTCTCGATCACGTTCACGGTCCCTGTCACGATCACGTGGCGAACGCGATCTGGTCCTTTTTCGCTCTCTTCTGAAAGTAAAAAAGTAAGATAAATAAAAAGGGGTAAAATTCACATAGTTCGGAAACCCTTCGTTTAAATTTAAACACAAAAATTCTAATAATCAGAGAAGGGCCAAAACTAAATTTTAATTAAAAACATACGATCGTTTCCTTTCACGTTCTCGAGAACGGCTTCTATCACGAGATGATCGTTTACTTCTCTTTTTTCGATCCTTATCCTTTTCCCGATCCTTGTCCTTTTTGCCATCACGATGTTTTTCTCTTTTTTCATCTTTTGTCTCTTTTACCTTTTCTTCTTTAATTTTATCTTCCTTAATTGGTTTTTCCTCAATCTCATATTTGACATTAGAACGATCTAAAATTTCATTTTCTTCCATAAAAGCCTCGGAAAGTTCAGCCTTAATTTCTTGCTTAATTTGAATTCTTTCAGCATTTCCATTTTCATAACCATTTTCTTCTTCCATTTTTGTAGTTTAAAAACAAAATAAATCTAAATTTGTAAATCTAAATTGTAATTTGTAAAACAAAAAATTAAAAAATCCTTCAAAAGAATAAATAGTGCAGTTATTACAAAACAGACATAGAAAGGAAATTTAATCGTTATGCCAAAAGCTACCGTACAGTAAATGCCAAACGGCGCTGATTTAATTTTATTTTTTCATTATTTTATAGCCAGAGGCAAGTAACACGGAAAATTATGAAAAGGTCATCCACAAAAGGTCACTCAATTTATCCTTGTCATTTTTAAGTACAGCAATTTGTAATTACAAATTTTGTATAAAAGCGTTTATTGTACTCCTCGGAGTATGTCACTTCTAAAATCTCACAAAAGCGTTCTAATTTCTGAGCCCGGCATGTTGTCCTTATCCAGCGAAGGTGGATGGCTAAGTTGGTCGTTTGGCAATGCGAACTTGATTGTGTTTGTCCTTCTTCTCTCTTTGCTCTCTGTTCAGTCTCTTCTTGATTGCTGTTGTTGCTGTAGAAGGAAGCGCAAGGTGACAAACTTTTTAATTTTAAATCAAAATACATTTACTAAAAATTTTATTTTAATTTTAGCGACGTATAATTCAACAACAAATAATTGAAGTCGAGGAGCCAGAGATGCCAGCTGAAGAACAAGAAGATCCCAAAGCCAATGCGAAGTCAAAACCCAAACCCAAAACTGTCAAAAAGCCAGTACAAAAGAATAGCAAGGATAACAAGCTAAAGTCTAGCAAGGAGAAGGGGAAGGAGTCAAAGACAAAGTCGAAAAAGAAAAAGGAGGAAGCAAAGCCTGTACTGAAGAATGAAAGTCATGACCAGAAAGGGATGGGCGCGGGTGACGACTACCAAACGCTTGGCAATTTGGACAGAAACATCTTTATTAAAGGAGGGAGTAAAGGTAAAAAGAAAATCAAAATTCTAAATAAAATCTTTTTTTTTTGAAAAGATGGTGGCAGTCCAACACCTCCAGCAGGCGGTCAACATCCTGTGTTGAAGGAGGAAAAACACGATGCTGGAATTGGAGGTGGAGCCGACTATCAAACGCTTGACAATTTGGACAGAAACATCTTCGTAAAAAATTCGAAAAACGAAACGCCGGCATCGCCTCTAGCGGCTCCGAAACCGAAGGACGAGCGAGACAATCAACAGGGTGTGGGTGATGGTGATGACTATCAAACGCTTGGCAATTTGGACAAAAATATATTCGTCAAGAGAAGCGATGTTCCAGGAGAAGAGAATGAAATCTAAAGAAGAAAAGAATATATATGTATAAAAAGGATTACTAAAATAAATATATTTGCCCTTATAATCGTATAGAACTCGATATATTTTGTTTGATTATGTTCAATAATGACAAATATGCCTATTGTTCCCATATCTCTCTATGCGTTCCTACTGTTTATTCTAATTTTCTTTTTGCTGGTATTAAATAAATGGTTATTGAGTTGGATATTTTTGATATTGTATTTAGAAAAGAAGTAGCTGATCTAGGTAGTTTAAATGACGATTAGAAAAACACAGAATTGGAAAAATCGAATTTTCCTGTTTCCCTTTATTAACTAGTTTCGGGTAACAATGTCTACTCAAATTAGTTTTTACAGTAAGTAACCCTTAAGTCTGTATTCTCCCGGTTTTGGGAATTAGCTCCACGAGTCAACTGTGGAGTCATCAAACCATCGACCGAAACCGACGAAAACTGGAACAGCCTAGAATCCGACAAATATTAACCGAAGGATTCTAACTAGTAACTTCCGGTGAAACTCTAATTAGTAACTTCCGGTGAAACTCTAATTAGTAACTTCCGGTGAAACTCTAATTAGTAACTTCCGGTGAAACTCTAATTAGTAACTTCCGGTGAAACTCTAATTAGTAACTTCCGGTGAAACTCTAATTAGTAACTTCCGGTGAAACTCTAATTAGTAACTTCCGGTGAAACTCTAATTAGTAACTTCCGGTGAAACTCCAACTCTAACCTTACACAAATAATTTTTTCCTCCTTTTTTCATATTCCTTTCATTCTTCCAAAGAAATCTCTTAAAATGAGTATTTAATTTCTCGTTTAAATATTTGATTAAATAATCATTTAAGCATTTGTATTTTAGTAATAATTTTTATTTTTCACATTAAAATCTGTTCACAAACAAAAGGTTTTAGATTACTACAGGAACGAATTTTCCATTTTCCTTTTATTCCCATAACAGCACATCCATCAATTTTTTCTTCCTCTCCAAAATTAGTAAAATGTGAATTTGGATTATTTGTTAATTCTGCTCTAGTTTTTAAACCAATCCAAACCTCCGCACTTTCATCTTTCCCAAAACTACGTTCAATCATATCTTTAATTGTGAAATTAACATATTTATTTTCAATTAAAGTTCTCTCACTTCGAACAAAAGCATTTTTGTAGTCAGAATCTATTGAAGCCAATCTTGCGCCAAAAGTCATACAAGTATTCTGAATATTTTAGAGTATAATAGACTGGCACGGTCAAATTTCGATAAAACGTCCCACTGAATCCCGCCCCGAGGAATCCGGCCTAGAGTATACCTTCTATTCAGAGACAGGCGTCTATTGGGCCGGATTATATGATTTTAGAATTATTCTTCTCAACAGGACGTTCTATCAAAATTTTAAAATACCTTTGCTTCTTCCCATGTTTTTGAGGTATTGAATATTTTGTATATATTTCCTGCTCCAGAATTATTCCATTCTTGCATGGAAATTCTATGAATCAATCCCAACTTTATTTAAAAAATTTGTAGAAATTATATATTTATTTAATTTTAAATTGTCCTATCTACATAGGTATATGTAGACTCAGAATTTTTACAAAGTAAATAAGCACCAAACAAGCAAACAAACGAAATTTAACAATTAATTTTTAGGCGAGTTCGCATTTTTTGTTTCTAACTAGGATTACATATCAATTTAAGGAATATCTTCAGGCAGGTATCCAAAAAATCTACAGTTTTTTTGATGTGATTCAAAATTAACAACCCTTCTTTTCTAACATTAAATTAAAAAAAATATATTTGCTTATTTCAATTACCTCTCTTTCCAAAGCCTCAATTCTAGCTATAAGCATATTTATTTTCTGATTTGTTTGCCGTTCAAGAAATGTCAATCTATTTTCAACATTACCAGATAAATACCAAGGAACATAATGATTATTTGGATATTGACAATTACATCCCTTTAATTATAATTTTAACTTAAGTAATTTAATTTAACTTACAAAATGTGCTTCTGTTGTATACGAGAAAAACAAAAAAATAAAAAAAGATATTAGAAAAACAAAATTTAATTTCATAATCTTTTAATTGTCTAAAATGAGAATTATTAAAATAATTTTTAAAATAAATATTTTAAATTAATCTTTAATAGTGAACATCAGACATAGTAAACTTTCGTAATTCTCTTCCTATCTTGAAGTTCCAATAAAGATTTTTCTCTCAAAAGAGACCCGATATAACGAACTTCGTTCGGTCCATTCGCATTATATCTTATTAAATTGTTATAAACTTCGTTATTGGAAATAGAGTAAAGCAGCTGGGCTATAGCTATTTCTCTCCTTCAGCTAATGTGCAAAAGGTTATTCGGTGGCTGGGTGTGAACCAGCATCTTCAGTAGAACAGCCTTAAGAATGAAATAGCTGTATGTTTTACAATAAGGAGGTGGTTGGGTAGATTTCTTTGGACCATTTATTATTTTTATGTAGAGATTAAACGAATGTATTTTGTTCTAAATAAATTGTTTAACAAAGGAAACAATTGAATTTATTAAATATACATAAATAAATATTTACTAATTCGCTAAATTCAAAAAGATTAATTAGGTAAATCAATTTTAATTGTTTTTTTAAATATTTTAGCAAAATTTAGAGAGAATAAAAACTTTTTAATTTTCAATAGAAATTTTAATTTTGTTTTTTAAATAAAAATTTAACAATAGTTACCCTCTACTTAGATTTATTTAATTTCTAAACTGGCCAAACTTTAATTTAAAAACCTGTTTTTTCTCTTTTCTTGATAATAATTTAATAAAAAATTACTACATAAATTTAACGAAAATTATTTTTGTGTTTTTAAATTTTTTAAATTATTTAACAAGTTTTAAACGAGAATATTTATTATGTAGTAATTATTGGGGGTTTTAAATTTATATTATACTGTCCTTTGACTTTTGAAGATTTTCTCCTCAAGGTATCAACTTTTAGAATTTTTTAGTTTATTTCAGATTTCTAGTCTTCCATTTTTGACTCTTGCAGCTAACCCCTCATTAGATACTTGTCAGTATCAAAACGACCTGAAAAACCAGATTTTTGGTTAGGTTTCTGTAAACCAGAGAATTCAAAGAAGACGACAACCCTAGACTCGAATAAATAGGTCAAAGTAGAATGTACTAATTTAAAAAAAACCAGAAATTTTATTTTTTTTTAATTCAGCTACAAATCGGGGTATTCATGGAAATAAAATTATTAGTTTTCGGAATGTAAAAATATTCACAAAAAATTACAAAAAACATCAAACAGCTTAATAAAAATAAATATATTCGTATTCCGTTGATAAAAAGTTGTCAAAACTCTTTTCATTAAATTTAATATCCAGGCGCAGTTCTAGGAATAGGGCAATGAGTGCAACCTCCCGGCAATCCGTGTTCACCCTGCTGCCCCTTTTTGCCTGCTTAAATTTGTAGAGAAATTAAAATTGTTAAAATTGTAAGTAGATATTTAAACTATTTAAAACTCACGTTCTCCAACTTTTCCTGGAGGGCCTACCGGTCCTCTATCACCTAAGGAATGAAAGAAAATAATGTTTATAATCTCTCGAAATATTCTTAAAAATATTTGAAATACCTGGAAGGCCTTTTGATCCAGGCTGCCCTGGATGTCCTGGCACTCCAGGTGCTCCCTTTTCTCCAGCTGAACCCTTAGCTCCAACTGGACCTGCTGGTCCTGTAGTTCCTTGTTGCTCTATTTGTAAGCCTGGCTTTCCTGAACAAAATATATTTAGATTTGTAATGTCTGAGGGAAAAATTTATCACTCAAAATTAATCGAGCAACAAAATTTTAGAATTACCTGGCACTCCTTTTCGTCCTGGAATGCCTGGAGCTCCCTAAAATAAACATATCTCAATATTAAATATTAAGTAATGTAAAGATAACCGGTGGCCCTGGCGGACCAGGTGAGCCTGCTGGACCTCTAATTCCTCCATCAGCATCAATTCCTGGCTGACCTAATCAAACGATAATTTTTACAAAATCATTAACCAATAAAGATACTAGATTTAAATTTGCAATTCAAACGTGAGTAAAAAATATGGTACTATGCGTTTATATCCCCCCACGTCCGCAAATGTTTGTCCGCACTTTTCTTCCTTTCCTTTCTCTTCTAATAAGGATTAGAAATGGTAAGTTCCTTTTTCTTATGAGAGAAAGGAAAGATAGAAAAATGCGGACAACATTTGCGGACGTGGGGGGATATAAACGCATAGTACCAAAAATATAAAAAGGAAATGTACCAGGTTCTCCAGGTTCGCCCTTTTCACCAGGTTGACCTCTAGGGCCAATTTGACCAGGTGGGCATTCAATGCAAAAGTCCCTATGTTTTGCACCACCAATAGCTTCTTGACCTGGTTGACCATCTGTTCCGGGAAGACCATCTGTGCCATCCTGCGATACTGTACCTATTTATATTAGAGTTAGGTATGTTTTACCTTTCCGTCCAGTCCAGCCTCTCCAGGTTCACCTGAGAGAAATTAATAAAGAAAATAAGTGAGAACAGGATTAAATGTTCAATGCTCTCACCATGTGCACCATAAGAACACCCACCTATAAATGATAAGAAAATTAAAATAAATTTAAGTCGGACCTCACTTCTATATACACCTAAATTAGAGAAAAGTTTTTAACATTTGGATGGCCACTGGGTGGGGGAGATGCATAAGCGAGACCCTCTAGGTTACAGATAACTATATATGATTTTATTAGGCCCCAAAGGTGTATATAAAATCGAGGTCCGACTGTCCAAAATAATTTCCAAACATTTCTGCCCAATTAGTTGAGCCCCATATAATGCCTCTGAAGAATTTGGAGGTAAGGGTCCAAAAGTTGCTGCTTCAACTGGAAAATACCCTTGCCGTGTCTTTCTTTTACTTTGATGTGAATTTTTAATTAATGGCTTTTGCTGCAATGTTCTGCTTAATTCTTTCCAAAGACTGTTAGACCGATACTTGAAAAGATTTTATTTAATTACTCCGTACAATTAAATACACCTTGCAATAATCCGATTCACTTTCGATCACTGATTGGATATGTTGTAGGTAATTATAGATGAACGGTATACTAAGAACACAAAAAATTGCAGAAAGGACGGAAATGCTTAATTTAAAATATTTTAATATTTTTATAAAACAAAATTAACATTTGCTTGGGTTTCGAATTTAATATTAAATTTTTGGTGGCAGGATTTTCTTATGATATATTTTACAGAAAAATCTCAATTTTACATACATTCTTAAGGCTGGCAAAAATTTATTTTAAGTTAAATATACAATAAATGCAGAAATAGTGTTCCTCTATAAAATAATTACACCCATTCATCAAAAAATTTAAAAAATTATTTTTGCACTTAAGATCCAATATTGTAGACTATCGGCAAAAAATTTAACAATATACCCTAAATTAAGGTGCATCTACTAAATATTACTAGGTGGTGTATGTAAAATCTAATACAATTATATTTTATAGGTGTAAAGTAAATACCTAGTGGCAACAATAGCCATTCTTTTAAGGGAATCACAACGGTCTAGCAACATCCTTTGCCGGCTTAAATGTTTGTTTAGTTCAATTGTGTTATTATTTTTAAGGCATTCTTCTTGCATCACTAATTTTTAATTACTTAAAATTAGTACAACTAGGGTATGTTGAAAAAGCTGTGAATATCCAAGTAAACAATCGACTACTAATTTTTTTGAAAATAAATCAACAGATATTTTATTTAGATAGAATAAACGGAAAAAGGGATTTACCGCTTAATTTCCAGGAATAAACAGAAAAATATAGTCTAAGTTGCGCAAGGCTTAAAGAAAAATAGAATGGAGTATGAACGGGATTTTTTTTTAAAAGAGAGAGAATATATCTTCGACGATTTCCTGCGGAGATAAAAAATAAAAAATAAAGGTATATACCTATTTACGTGTATGGAATAAAAACATAAAAAAGTTTTTTTTATTTATTTGTATGCCCTGCAAATATTTGGAGAGATCAAGGGAAGAAGGAAAAGGTGGCTGTTTTTATTATATTTTTAGAAACTAGATTTTTTTGGCCGATTTTTTAGCTAAAATCATTTATTATATTGATTAAGGAATGGATTGATTTAAAGATAAATAATCAATTAGGAATATTTAATTATAGATTTTAAATCTAAAATAATTAAACCGTTCGATCTTCCGAAATCGTTTGACTTTTTGAACCGGAAATTTCTTTATCTATAGGGGAGAAACAAAGTCACTGGTAACTAAGGTTGGCAGATAGTTGGAAATCTTCGGATATCCGGATCCGATATCCGAACCGAATATTTCCGGATATCCGGCCTTTTTTGGATCCGGATATCCGCATCGCCAACCTTACTGGTAACTCAGTCGGTATTGCTAGCAAAGAACATACATAACAATAATTTTTCAACTTCTAATTCTTTATGTTTTGTTATTTAAAAATTACATACGATGATTCACAATTGAAAATATAAAAATTTTATTTTTAAATCAAAAAAATATTTAATTTATTTTTTAAAATCATCCAAACCAAAAAATATATCTGCAACAAATTCTGGCGCATTTTTACTTATTTTCCCGTTTCTTTTAATTTCAAAATAAGGCTGTTTCTTAGCCCTTTTAATATCCTCAATTAAACATCCAATAGATTCATTTAAACCAATTATTCCACAAATAAAAGGTAAATAATGAGTTATATTTGTGTAGACTTCCGCATTTTTATATTTTCTTTCTTTTAAAAAAAAATTTTAGAAAAAAATATTTGTGACTTAATTAAAGTTGGAAGTAATTGGGGGAAAGCACCAAATATTCTAACAGAAAAGAATTTTTCAGTTTAGGACGGAACTCCATTATTCTGTTTTTCACAGAAGGGTTATTATAATCAGTGTATATTTATGATACACCAACCACAGATTTAGCACCAAATAATAACCCCACACAAAAATAACCCCCATAAAAATTAAATATCCAGGCGTTTTTTCTCCCTAAACTTTCCCTTTTTTTATTTAACCGGATTTAAAACCTTCAATTGGGAGAGAACGCAAATCATCATTTAACATATCATCACATAAAGAACCAAAAGACACAACGCCTTTTATCAAAAAAAAAGATTTTGATTTTTTAAACTAACTTAAAAATATACCAAAAATAGTAGCAACATTTCCAATGTCTTTTAAAGAAGCGCCACTGTCTCCCTTAAATTTAACAAAAAGGTGAAATGCTCCTGAAATTTCGGCGGTTATCATTTAATTGCAGTCGGACCTCCTAAACTCTTGAGGTAAAATAACTTGTAGTCCTTTTAGGGGGTACATTTAGGCATCCCCTCCCCTCCCTCCAATTATTTGTATAACTTGCCTCACAAACATTTTGGTCCAAAACAACTTCATCAGCACAAATAGCGTCATCTTCCCTTTCTAAATATTTTGGACATTTAGCCAGCACATTTACTTCAACAGTCTTTAATTCATCCATATCAGTTAATATTTTCCTTTCTGGATCATAACCATACCCAGAAGCATATAAAATTTTATTTGAAGGTAAAGGGGTGTTTGGACGGGCTAAATGTATTTTTCTATAATTTACTTCCTCCATTAATTCAAGTAAAGCAATATCTCCAGAATCACATTTTGATTCAACAAATAAATTTGGAATTAATAACTTTAGAGAGAGAAATATTAATTTAATTAATGAAAACATACTCTTTTTACTCCAACTTCTCTTGTTCTATAAGGTGATTGACAAACACATTTTTCGGTAATGCAACTGAAATTTCGCTTGATTATTTAAATATATTTTTGATTTGAAAAAAGATTTGGATATGTATATTTGTTAAGAATATATAAATAGGAAAAGCTCATAATAATTGATGTTCTTCGTTTTTTAAAACAATACAGATTCTAAATGTTGCACCATCATGTATTTCAATTACAAGGAATTTAAAATATCCTCATAAAAATATACTTTTCCTTTTTATCGTTAATTTGGACTTGTAGCGAGAAAAAAATATTTATGATTTTTCAGGTATACTGTTTTTAAATACTTGTTAGGTAGGCACAAAAAACGGAAAATTTGGGGAGTGTTGAAAGTAATCGAAAACAATCGAATTTATAATAGAAGTTTAAAAAAGAGAGCAGATTTTTATTAATTTTATTAATAAAATTAATTTAAAATTCTTTTTACAATTCATTAAAAAGACAAGTTCCATCCAATTCAACAATTATATTTTCCAAAGTTAAATTATTTATATTTTCATATGTAATTCTATTTTTAGCCAAACTTTCAGCCACTGAACCTCTAAAAATTTAATTTATTAAAAATTTATTTATTTAAATTTACTCATATTCATCTCTACAGACATATTCAAAATCAAAAAAGCAATGTGCAGCAGTTAATATATAACGATTTGATATTAATGTACCGGCACAATTTAAGTCTAGATTTTTAAGAAAATTATATGAATTGGGGAATTAAATAAAAAGGGCTATAGATCAGGGGTGTGCCGAAAGTGATTTTAAAAAGCGAAAGGCGAAAGGCGAAAAAAGGCGAAAGGCGGAAGACGAAAGGCGAAACTCGCACACCCCTGCTATAGATGGGTGTCTCGATTCTGCGGTTTCTCATTTTATAAGTTTTTCTCTCATCCAAAATACTGTCTTCCAAAGACAACCTTGTCAGATACATTACCATCTAGTCAAATCTTGATATAATTAATCTCGAAACAAATAACTCGTTACTGATTAAACAAACACTTCCTTATCATTCTCTTCGAAGTTAGAATAGATACAGAGTTTATATGGGGGCAGCCAATATTAACGTTTTCCTTTTTCCTGAATTATTTTTCCAAAAATAAATAAGCCTTAATTTCGTCTACTATCAAAAAAAGGATCTGAAATTTATTAAGGAAATATACTAGATATGTATGTAGGTAGTTGATTTAATATTTTAAATTAAAAAAAAACTTCTTTACATTTTCTTTTTTGTTTATAAACTTTTCCAAAAATTCTTAAATTAACTTCAATTACTTTTTTACCATCAAAAGAGCGTATTTTAACTAAAATAAATTTAATTTTTCTTTAAATTATAATTCTTTTTACCAATAAATAAAAGAAATATTATAAATAATAAAATAAATTTAATAATTTTTGTCATAAAAAATTTTTTTAAATAAAAAAATGAGGAATCATAAAAAGAAATTGATGAAGGAATATTTAAATTTATTTTTTAAATTTTTATTAATGCATTTAAATACCTATAAAAGTTTGGCTTTAAATAATTTTTTAAATTTATTTTTAATTAAAAACAAACGCAGAAAAATTGAAAATTGAATATATTGATGGAAGCGGAATTACTAAATACTTAAGCTAATGTAGACAATCTCGGTTGGCATTCGCGTTAAAATTTAGCGAAACGGATTACGCACTTGCATAAATGCCAAATATAAAAAATTTAAAAAATAACCGGGTAATAATAAAAATACTCTGAAATTTCGAACACAACTTTTCTTTCCACGTGAGATAAATTATAAAAGAGAATAGCTAAAAATGTCTTTAACAAAAATAGATATGTATATATTTATTTGCATCAAAACATTTCAGAAAAATAAACATAAAAATGTTTTGAACTATAAAAATAATTTATATTTTGTCCAAATTACAAAATTTCTTCATTGTCCAGAAACATCACTGAGGTGGACGCCACTTAATTTTTGAATATTAATTTAAATTAATTTTTAAGATTTTTAAAGTACATATAATAATTAACTTTGCCAAATTATTTCCAGGAGTAAGGTTCGAACCTTTAACCCACCTAACAGAAAAAGATTAATTTAAATATTAATCTTAATTGCTCTCGTTATACACCAATCTACGAAAACTAAGAGAGAATAGAAGTCCAATGAAACTATTTACTGACAGGATTATAACGGAAGAAGCTACCCCATTAATGATTTTTAAATATTAATAATAAAACGAATTAAATATTTTTATAAATACCTTATATGTACTAGAAATGTTATCCTCACACCAGACCTATAAAAATTATTTCAATTTATTGATTTGTATCAGAAAATATACCAAAAAATAATAAGTCCCATCTACAATTTTTGGTTTCTTAGGTTTTTGACTGCGTCTGCCATAAGCACTTCCGGCCAGAGACCTCCCTTCAGCATCAACCCGTTCATTTTCGATACAAATATTAACAGCTTCTTGTAGTGGTTGTTCATAATAATCAGGCAGAGGGTCGGTAATGTTGTTACGGCCATAGATAAGAACGTCACCGCAATGCATCTGTAAATAGTAAAAAGTAGGGGGTGTATAGATAAGTATTTTATTAATAATTTTGGATTTTTTCTTTTTTATGGAAAAACTAAACCAAATAAAGAAATACAAGTATAAAATAAGTCAACAGTCCAAATTAACCCATTATATATCTCTTAAACTCAGACAGAGGAAGGTTAATTGCTTTAAGTTGAATTTAACTACATGAATAACTCGAGATTTCACAATCTTTTCAATTTCGTCGATAAATTGAGATAATTTAAGCATTACATAAATATCATAATCTGCTTGTGGAGGAGAGGGGGGAATCATTTTGGATATTTTAAATATTGAATAATTATTCATTAATATTTATTAAAAGTAACAAATTTTTGAGTTTGAAAATTAAAAAAAAAGATCTAAAAGAACATCCTAATTTTTAAAAATTTGAACAATAGACATAGAGTACATATGGCTCAAATCGATAGAGAATAACTCTTCATTTGCCATTATCTAAACGAAAAGGGTCATTGAGCGGCCGGGCAACTAAGAGCCATAAAACATGAGTGCGTTTATTCCAATGCTTATACATAATTGGAATTTTAAAAAAGCCTGACTGGGATTTTAGTCAATAGTAATATTTTTGGACTTAGTCCCCGGCATTCGCGCTTCGTTAAAAATTCAAATAAGAACAAAAAAATTTCAAATTTGCGTCGGATTTTTCTGGCGTCCCCCATATCCAGGGTATCCAGGGTTCTTTGCGATTTTTAGTCAGGATTAGTAGTTAAGTAATTTCTATGTCATTACATGAGCTACTTCGAACACCAGGATTCGTCAAATTTTTAATTAAAAGTTACTCACAGAAGTAACTCTGGACGCCAATTCAATTTCCAAGTTGTCTATTAATTGTCCTAATCTAAGAGGTCCATCAATTGTATGTTCAGTCGATGACCCTGACGAGTCATGTGTTGAGGACGAAGTGGAAGAATCCATTTAAAAATAGAAAGTCTTTTTAATTATCAAAATATTCCTATAAATTATTGAATAAAAATTTGTTTTATTAAAATAGAGAAAAGGTTATTTTTATGGGAAAGTTAATAGTGATGTTATGTAATCATCTTTTTTGAGAAGAGAAATAAAATTATTGAATCGACCTTTACAACATTTGAGTTACTTTTACATTCAAAAATTGCGCCTCTTTCATTCACACAAAACTTTAAGGGACTAAAGCTAGGGGTGAGTGCTCAAATGTTAAAATTTTAAGGATGGTTAAAGAAATCACCATCCTAACATTCGAGGACTTACACCGAGATGTGCGCCAAAATTTTCAGTGGCGCGCCAAATGCCAAAGATTCGGCCAAAAATGAACGCTAAACGCCATAACGCACGTCCCTGACTTACACGTAGATATATTTTAATAAATGTACCAGTTTTAATCTTAGAAGAGATAAATTTATTATTTGTAAGTGGAGAAGGAATACAATCAAAAGTTTTTTTTGAGAAAAGCTTGATTTTTTCATCCAATACATAGTAGAATGTTTATTATTTAATTGCCATTATAAACTTATTTGTTAGTTAATCTTATTAAATTTAAATCTAATAGATTTTATTCATTTTTAAATTAACAAAATTAAATTTCTTTTATTAATTTAATCCTTTCATTCTTTAATTTTTAATTATTCCTTTTAATTCTTCCATTATTCTCTTTACATTTATTACAGCATCTTTTCATCACCCCTCTTTTTAGTCTACAAAACTTTTTCAATTTATTTTTGTCAATATTTCCTTGCAAATTTCTTTTAAATAATTTTTTACATTTATAATCTTCCAAACATTGAAATAATTCTTCTTTATTTTCCCAAATATCTTCATTATTTTCTTCTTCCTCAAATTCTTCTTTCTCTTCAATTTTTTCATTCCACTGTTTTTCCCACCTCCCAAGCCAATTTTCTTCATTTTTTCTTCCTTCCTCTTCTTCTCTTCTGTTTTCTTCCATTTTCTCTTCATCTTCATCATCCTCCTCAATTTCATCCATTTCTTCTTCTCTCGACTTATCTTCCTCAACATCCATTTGTCTTCTCAACAGTGGAGGATATCGAAAAGGAGGTGCTGGAGTATTCTTCCACCACCAATTATTATTTATTAAAGGAAGTATTATCGGTAATTGAGGTGTAGGCCATCTACGTTCTCCTACATTATTATTATTTTCCTCTTCTTTTTCAATTTCTATTGGAATTGAAGGTGGTTGTGGTGGAGGTGGGGGTGGAGGTGGTGGGGGGCATGTTGGGGAAGGTGTCCCTTAAATAAATTTATGGAATTTTTGAAGATTAAATTTTTATTTTAAATTTTGATTAAAATGAACGAAATTGAAGTAGAAGGAAGGTTGAAAGAAGAAATTTTGCCGGTGGTAGAAGAATGATAGAGGAATATGAATGAGGGGAAGGGTTTTATTTCTCATTTCTTCCTTCTTCACCTTCTTAAATTCATTAGAAGAAGGTAAATAAACTCAAAATTATCCCCCAATCTCATAACTATCCCTTTTTAAAAGTTCATATTTAAATTCCAAGATTTGTTTATTAGAAACTGACTGGATTTCTAATTTTTCCTTCTTCACCTTCTTTTTCAAGTCCGAAGACTGGGACCAAAACTGATTTAAAAAAAAAGAAATTTGGGACTAAATGTTTCTCGTTCACAAAATTTATTTAAATTATTTTACAAGTAGTAGTAGTTGTTCTTCTTCTAGTTGTTCTAGGTCTCGTGATTCTAATTGTTGTTGTAGTCATTGTTGTAGTTGTTGGTCTCAAAGGCAAAGTTGCGGGGGAAGGACTGCCTGTAGGTAAAGTCACAGGCCACGGGCCAAGAGTAAGTACTCTCTGACCTATTTCCGGGTAATTCTGTCCAGGAATGAATGGACGTCCCATACAAGTTTGGCAAGAATAAATATTACAAATTTTGAGGTAATCGCTAGGTGCGGCATCCTTTACTTTTCCAATTATGTCCTTTAAATTGAGAAAAATATTTTGATAAAAAAATATTTTTAGAAGCCTGATATTGACTATCCAATGTTTCCATTGTAATTTTCCCTGTTGCTGAAGCAAAAGCATCCTTTGCATAATGCATAACACTTTGGTAATCGTATCTAGATAAAAGAATTTTAAAGAAAATTTTCTGTTATTTTGATTTTCTGAGTTTAAAAATGTCAATAATAGAACTCCAATTTAGGAGAAAAATAATCACTGATTTAAAATTTCTAATAAAATTATACTTGATTAGAGGCTCTTTTCAAAAACCATTCTTTAATTATTTTAGAAACTATTTTACATACTATCCAAAATTAAATAATTTTTTAAGAGTTCTTTATTTAAAATTTACAATTTCTGAGTGTATCTGAAAAAAGCTAAATAATTCACAATTTCTAATTCTTAACAGATAAAAGCCTTAGCCATCCTTTTTTTCTAGCAAACTAATAAATTAGTAATTATTTACCTAACACCATATGTTGTACTGTCTGTTTCTGGTACTTTTTCAAATTGTGTGAGATAAGCTAAAGAATATTTTTTGTTTTCTAAATTTTCTCATTTATTTAATTACCAGGCCCAATATTTTCCCAATGTACTTTAATATACTCATCTCTATCATAACGCATTTGTTCATGCCAAAGACCTATTGTGTGCATTAATTCGTGAATTACTATTTCATATTCCAAACAGGTTGCTTTTCAAAATAGAAGGGAATTAAAAGTAAAAAAATATTAAAACCTTACCAATTTCATTTGTTTCCAACATTACAATATTCCTTCCAGAAGATCTCCCTACCATTGTATAACAACTTTAAAAGAAAAAAAAGATTTTTTTATAATTTTGGTCCAGGTTTTAAATCTCCCCGGGAAGTGGAAAAGAATTTTGATTCATTTAATTAATGCACAAAATTAAAAGAAACTTCAAAAACTTTGAGAGATTCCCAATTAGTGTTGTCGGTTCTGGACCGAACCGAGCCGAAAAACCGAGGATTTTTCGGTTCGGTTCTTCGGTTCGGTTTCAGATATCCAAAGAATTTCCAAGAACCGACAACCCTATTCCCAATTTCCCTCCACCAAAATTACAATTTAAAAAACCCCTTCCCCTCCTTACCCTTCTCCTCTTTCATTTTTCAAATCAACATAATCAGCTTCACCTCCTCTCCTCTCAAATTTTATACAAGTATTCTAATTGGGGGATAATTAATTATTTAAATATTTTTATTTTTTATTACCTCAGCAATTGCTAACATTGCACGGGCAATAACTCCGTGTTCTTGATTATCTAAAAAAGGTTAAAAAAGTTTTTTTGGAAATTTTTATTAGACTTGCCAAACTTTCCACTAATAATATATGGAATAATATATTGATGTCTATCATTTTGGTACCTTATCCATTTACTTGAAGAATTTGCTTTTATTGCATTTCGAATATTTGCTCCGTGAAAACTTGAGAAAAAATTATTTTTAAATAAAAAATATTCTCCAAAAACCCTCCAACAATAAGTCCTCCAAGCCAAAGATTAGCTATATCACCGGGACCTCTTCTCAACGTTCCTGGTTGTTCGTAGAGATTGATTACAGTACCCTTAATTAATTAACTGTTAAGTATTTATTATTATTAATAGATTAAAAGGAATTTCTTAATTTTTGAAGAATTAAATGAATTAATAAAGGCATAATAGTAAATAATGATGGAGTGGGGTTGTCAGCAACAACGTATTTCTGTTTGTGAATTTTAAAAAATTTTAGTTTAGTCGGCGTGGGGGAGAGTTACCTAAGCGATGCTCCAAATATTGGATAAACCTCGATTTTATGTACTATTTTTTCCTCCCTAAGAGAGACTGTTATGGGAGATTTAAAAATTCAAAAACAAACCTTAGAATGAATAAAAGAAAATTTAGAAATAATAAAAATAAAAAACAAAATCATTAAAATATTTTTTTGAATAAAAAAGAATCGAAATTATTTTTAACAAAAAAAAAGTGCTAAAACATTTAAATAGAAACTTTTAAAAAATAAATGGACAAACAATAAATTGAACGAAAGAAAAAATGTTTTGAGTGATCAAATTTCTTATTTTGTTATATAAATAGATGAAAGAGGAGAGTTAATTTATTTAAAGGAAAAAGTTTTGACCGATGACCTTTAAATTTAACAAAAATAATTGAAAGAATTGGTCTTCCAAAGCTTTGAATATCTGTTCTGGATAATTCAAACGCGGATGAAATTGACCTGCTAAACAAAGTACATAATACTTGAGAATGTTTATTTTCAATCCCCTCGGGAATTAATATTTCAACCCAGCCGTGGGATGGGATTTGAATTGAATTCGAAGTTAGAAATTTTAACGTGCAGTAGGGTATTTGGGGGGGGGGGGGGGAATTATTGTACCAACCCATTACTTTTCCTTAGTTAGACAAAGGAGAATTAATTAAGTAACGGAATATTAACATCTTTGCTAGGGTTATTGGAGCCGGATATCCGAGGATTTCCAACTATCCGGCAGCCCTACTTCTTCCTGCAAGCCTTTAAATTAGTTACTTTTCCTTAATTAGACAAATTCAATTAAAAAGCGCAATATTGCATATCTTCTTTAATTCAATCCTGATCTTCACAATTTTTATTTAAAATTTTAAATAATTAAAAAATAATTCTTTTAATTAAATTTTATTTCTTTAAAAATTATTTAATTCTGTTTTTATTTATTTTCCTTCCACCCAATTTCTTCTATTAATTTATTTTAAATTGAGTGGGGGCATGCATTTACCTCTTTAATCCTCTTAAATTATTTTTACATATTTTAAAAACTGTCTTTAATAACAATTTAGTGTTGATTGGCTTATTTAAATATTAAAAACTTGAAAGTAAATTAAGCTTTAATAAAAAGAGTTTTTAGTAAGGAGAAGGGGAAATAAATATAGGGGTGGGGTTGGGGGAAGAGGGATTAATAACAAATAGATGTATTTATCTCTTAAGAAGCAGCAATTTTAGTTTTGACAGCTTCAACTGTTTTTACTTGTCTAATTGTTTCAGGGGGTTTTCTTTTTACAGTAAGTGTAACATTCCTCTGAATCATTGTAATAGATAATCCAAATACTTGATTCACTCCATTAATATAAAATATACTATAACAGTTGCCCTCTATCAAATAGTTACAATTACAATTTATGATGTCCAATGTCCAGGAATAGAATCTTCGACTAAAATTTTGTTTTTTTTCTGTTATCTGTTAAATCATGGTATTACTAGATCGAGTTTCAACTTTGTTCCAAATTTAGATATTGCCAAAATATATAATTTAAATGGCCAAAAAACCTCCAAAAATCTTCAAATTCTTCTTAATCCCTCCCATTTTTATATTATTCCTGATTGCCTCAGGCAAAACAAATATAGTAATTAAAGTAGCACATCTACAGCCAAACAACCCAAATATTCTACACGAACCTCAAATTTTGGAAATGCAAGTTTTTGTTTAATTTAACTGAAATGAAATATTTTTGTAGGTGTTATAATGATATGAAAGAGCGCTCTATTCTACCTCGTGAAATTAAACTACAATTTTATACGTAAATATATAATTTTACTATATTCAGATCTCCTTTTTAGATACCCACAAAATTAGATATTCCTAATTTATATATTATAGATTTACTCATTATAAAGTACATACTATTTTTTCAATCAAAAAAATTATCTAAAAGTAAGGTTCAATTGTTTACATTTAAATTTTTTTTGAAAATTTCTTTCAAAATTTTTTATTTTTTAAAATATTCCCCTTAATAAATATTTAATTAATCCCTCGTTTATATCACAACTAAAATTAATTTAAGAATGGAGTCATGTACCCGATTTAGTGGTGTTGAACACGCAGCTTACCTCCATTACATGAAGAATGTAATGAATAGAAGATCGGTAGAAAAATAATTTTTTAAATTTTTAGACAAGCATTTACTTTGGTCCAGGATGTAATAACGGTAGGGAATTTATATAAAATAATAATTATTATCATTTCCATCGTTTCCTCCCACCTCTAGGACATTGTTATTATCAGAAAAAGTTTATTCACAAAAAAAGTAACTTTTAGAAATGTTAATTATCGGGCGTCTTGTATCTCGATGGAATGTGCCTATTATTGCTCACCTTTCTGGAGATGATGCTCTCTCAGACAGAGCAGGTAAATTAGCCATGCAGATTTTTATTAACAAATTACTTTTTTCTAGTTTTTGACACTCTCGGGTCTGTAGCACTTACATCAGCTACAGAAATGGCTAGAGCAACACTTACATTTTTACAATTATATGGGTGGAAACAGGTAATTAGTTAGTTAAATTTTAGTGGGCAAATAAATTTAAAAAGGTTGGACTAGTCCGTCCAAGTATGCATTTTGAACGTCTTGCTCTACATTCTCTACGTAATTATCTAAAAGATGCAAATATTGAAATAAATGCAGAAATTGAATTAGACCGTAAGTTAATTAATTGATGGAAATATTTTAATTTAAAAAAGAGAATTATTCGTGTCTACAATATTCTTTTATTCTCTTAATTGTTTAATTTAAGCTTATATGACTCCAGATGAAATTATTGCTACTGGAAGACTTAGACACTTGAAAAATAGAGCTAGAGGTAAATGAAAAAACTTTGAAAATACTTTTAATTAATTGAAGATACCCAAAATTAGTTTAAAATCTCTGCCTTATTAACGAACTGAAATAATTAATCATCTATTAATTAAAGATTAAATAGTCAATAGGCTTTTATGTGAAAAATAGTGGATGAATAGAATAATAGATTTTTGAAATTTTGATTTTGGATTTTGAAGTGGATTTTGAAATTAAACAATAATTTAAATAATCTCCCTTCTTTTTCTCTTAAATTTTTGAATAATTTAATCTTTCTTTTAATAAAAAGTTATAATCGTTGAAATGGGAATGGATTTACACTCAGCAAAATCTTTTATGATTGCTGCACTTCGTTCACATTTAAAAACTCCAGAATATGTTTATATTATTCCTTGGCTAGCACATTTACACGATCATTATCCTTGGGAGGCTACAAATATTGAAAAATCTGTTTGAAAATAAATTTTTGAAGACGTTCAAAAAAAATTTGTTTTTTAAAGGAAACTCGAGTTGCTTTTGATGATGCAATTGTAATAACTGCACATGGTTATGACAAAAAGTTTATCGAAGATTTTGAATTGAGATTAAATAAAGTTACTGGGGTAATTAGTACTTATGTGAGTTTTATTGGATTTTGGTTATAAAGCTAACGGTGATTTTACCCTTTGAGAATTTACAATTCCAAAACGAAAGATGTTCCCCAAAGATTCACCGAATATGTGTGTGTGTGTTTCATGTTTAAAAACCGCTCAATACATATATAAATTCTAGAGATCGAGATATTTTTCTTCCTCATTTTATATTTAGCGACGTTTTTATTTAACTCCCCAATTTAAACAAATTATTTTTAAATTTTAAACACGAATCATTTTTTTTTTGCTTTTTTAAACACAAATTATTTTTGATTTTCTAAATATATCTAATTTAATTTAGGCTGATTTAAAATTTTTCAAAACTTAGCCAAGTTTAACACAACCTTATTTTATTTTACTGCCTTTAATTTTATTCACATTATGGCACCCCAAAAACATATTCAAACAATTCATTTTCACTCACATATTTTTTATTTAATTTTTGTCTCTCCATTTAGCGGTATATTGTATATCCTTTGGAGATTTGAATAAATTTGAAATTTGAAATTTGAAATTTTGAAAATCCTGGGCCTGTTCCTGGACTCTGGGTTTGATTTATTGACCTGGGCCGGATCCTGGGCCCGTAGTCCAGGAAAGACCCAGGAAGGTCAAAAAATGCCTGGGCGTGGACTTTGGGTACAAGAAAACCCAAGCCTTAGCTCGATCCCTAATACAATCCGTGGTCGATGTTCTAGATTCTGTCATTTAATGCAGAGTAAATTCCAGTCTTTCAAGTCGAGAATTTTATTTTAAATAAATTTTTAAATTTAAAGTATGCAACATTATCATATATGTCTTTATATGATGCATTATTCCTTTATGGATTAGCCGTTAGGGATGCTTATGAAGAAACAAAAAATCAAAGTGTTTTCTTGGATGGTTTGTATATTTGGAAGAAAATGACTGCCAGACAATTTATTGGAGTTACTGGACAAGTTTTGATTAACAATAAAGCTATTAGAGTGCCCAGTTATGCTACTTATCATACTAAAAATGGTTTGTCAGGAAGAGTTAGGGACTTTAAATTAATTTGGTTTTGAGTGTCCACTATGATAAATTTGGGAGCTGGACGCTATTCGGAGAGAGCTATTTGAGCAAAAACCTTTACTCGGAGAAATATCTATATAATTTTCTAGGAACAATGAAAATAGTAGTTGAATTAACTGCTCGTCTTGGAGATAGATTAAAATGTGCAATGAGTGAAAATGATTGTTCAGAACATGTTGCCCACGAAACTATGTCCCATTATTATTCAACGGCAGATGGGGCTATGCCCCCAGATATGCCAAAATGTGGATTTGATGGGGGTTTATGTGATTATACATTCTTTTATGTTCTTTTTGGTGTAATATTATTTTTGGGTGTAACAATACCTACTGGCTATTATTTACATATGAAAGAAAAGGAAAGAATGTTATATGATATGACCTGGTAAAACCCCCTTAAATTAATTTTTAAAATAAATACATATGTATTTTGAAGGCGTATTCCTCGTGAACAAGTTAGATTACTTGAAGTTCGAGGTGGAAAGGTAAGAATGAATGATAAAAAATTATAGTTGGAATATAAAGTAGAATAAATTCTCTCGATGACTGGGGAAGTAATTGATAATGTGGATGAAGGGGTAAAACCAACCGTTCTCCTTCGGAAAACGGTTCTTGCTAGACTGAGATCCTTCATAATTCCGTTCGGATTTTAAAGGAGCTCGGTCCTGAATATCCCTTCAAATACAAAAGAGTGTGTCAGATTTTTCAGCCCCAAGATGTATAAAGAATCGTTAAAATAAATTTAAACATACTAAATATTAAATAAAAAACTAAATTTTCAGAGTAAATCAACATCGATGGTGAATAAATTATTTAATATTTTAATTAAAAAAAATTATTTTTAGGGTAAATCAATGTCAATGCAAAGTAGATCAGCTGAGAGCCATTCATATGATGGTAAAAATAATTTTTCTGTTAATTCCAGATGTGAAATAATGTCAGGAATTCTTTCCTCTTTCTTTCCTCTTTTATTATTTTTTATTTAATTTCAGTCAACCTTCATTTTTCAATACCCCCAAAATTTAGGAAATCCTTAATTTAAAGTTATTTTTTTTAAATTAGACTAATCACTGGGTGAGGGCCAGTGCTTCGAAATTTCAAATTTGCTCGTACTCGTACTCGTACTTCGTACCACCTCTTTTTTTGGCCTCGTACTCGTACCTCGTACCACCCTTATTTTAGGCGTCGTACTCGTACTCGTACCTCGTACCACCTATATTTTTGGCCTCGTACCTCGTACTCGTACCTCGTACTTACTCGTACTTGAGAAAAAAGCAAAAAATTGGAAATTTTTATGATTTTTTGGAGCCTAGGGCATCTATTTTTAAATTTTAAACGTTGTATGTGATGATTTTTGAATCTTTGAAGGCTTTGAAGCCGTAAATCCTCCAATATAATCAATTTTCTGCGCCGCAGGCAAAATTTTTGAGCATTTTGGAGTGCGAGGAAAAATATTGTCTCCAAGATGGGTCGGGCTACCCAAAATCTGACATTTTTGCATCCATTTTTCATCTTCTTACATGGAACTTTCTATCTTCTCCACCGAACTTTTCACACTTTAATCACCTGATATCCCTCTTAATCTTAAATCCTTTTTTCAAAAATTTTGAGAATTGGATGTCCTTAAGTCAGATTTCTTCTATTTTTTGCGCCGCAGGCGCAAATTTTGAAAAATTTTGATGGCCATGAAGCCAGATTTATTCCATTTTTCACCACCGGAGGCGAAAATTTTAGAATTTGGAAGCCAATAAGCCAACATCCTAATTTTTTCAGCGCCGCAGGCGAAAATTTTGAAAATTTCCGAAGGCCGTAGGCGAAAAAAATTCACTTTTTAGTGTTCAAAGTAAAAATATTTTAAAAATTCTAGAGGGTCAAAATCTCATAATTACTCCATGTAAAAACAGAATAATTTTTAAAAATAAGTTATTTATGAAAAAAAATATCAAAATTCATTGGCCCGCGAATAGGAAGCGAACCCAACATCAAATCACTACAGACTTTGGTGCATCCAAGCACCCTCACCACTCGGCCACTCGCTACTACAATGGCGAATGAAAGGAATTAAATATATTTTTTCTTTTTTCTATTAACACCAAGTACGAGAAGTACGAGCTCGTACTTTGGCCCCGTACTCGTACTCGTACTTCGTACCTGCCTCATTTTTTTGCTCGTACTCGTACTCGTACTTCGTACCAGGTACGAGTACGAGTACGAGGTACGAGTACGAATTTTGGTACGAGCTTCGAAGCACTGGTGAGGGCTTCTGTGTAAGCAATATCTCCAATTTAATATACATCAGATCATAAGATAAAATTTTTTAGCCCAAAAGGGTATCTAAAAAAGGGTGGTTTAATTTTAATTATTTTTTTAAAGAAAGTATTGGTTCAAAAGCGAATAGCCGTTTACAAGCCAAACAGGCAGTAGCCAACGGTGTCAAATGTGCATATAAACGTTATCAACAAACTCGAAATATTTCTTTTAACAAACACGATTTGAGTCGTTTAAAAGAATTAAAAATAATGGAGAATGAGAATTTAAATAAATTTTATGGAATTTGTTTTAATCAACAAAATGAATTTATTTGTTTGTGGATTTTATGTCAAAGGGGAAGTTTAGAAGATGTTTTGTTTAATACCGACCTAAAAATTGGAAAAAATTTTCAAGCTTCTTTTGCTAAAGATGTCGTTAAAGGACTTTTCTTTTTACATAATTCTATTTTGAGAATGCATGGATCTCTTTGTTTACAGGTAAAAAATATATGTTTATGCAGATCAGAGGTCGGTCGGAAATGGCGAATGTGCCGGAACCGACCGACTCTGATGTAGATGTACTCTTGAATACTAGCTACATATACCTATATTAAATACCACCAGGCCCGTAACCAGGATTTTTTTCGGGATTTTTTCCAGGATTACCAGGATTTCCCCCTCCCCCCTCACTTCCGGTTACGGGCCTGGATACCACATAAAATACTTTTTAAAATTTTTAATTTAAAATCTGACTGTCAGGGGTTTAGTCGCTAACTCATAATATTTTTATAAGTTTCTAAGTCTTTGAAATTTTGCACAAATATTTTTAAGATTCTCTAAAATCCTTAGTTTCTAAATTAATTTTTTGGGGAAAAATTCTTAAAATTTAGTATGTATTTGGAGCTTAATTTTTATTTTTTAAAGAATTGTTTGGTGGATTCTAATTGGAATGTGAAATTGACAAATTTTGGTGAATATTTAAAATAAAAATTCATTTAAAATAATTTAAAAAAATGTTTAGTTACCGATGAATTATGTGGGGATAAACTTAGACATAATGAATTAAAATATATGATGGACAGTGAAATTGAAAGGGAAAAACAAAAGAAAAGGCGTGAAAAGGAGGAGAAAAAACGTGAAAAACAGAAGGAAAGAGAAGTAAAAAATACAAAAAATTTTTGAAAATTTTCTAAAAAAATTTCAGCGTGAGGGTAAGGAAAGGCGTGATGTGAGTTCTTCGGAGTCATTGGAAGATCAAAAATTGGAAGAGGTGAGTAGAATAGAAGAATTTTAATTCACCTTCATCCCTCCCTCTAATTATTTAGTAAATCCAGAAAAAATTATTTTTTTTTAATTTAAAGGCAATTGTTAACGATAAAGTTAGAGATCAGGCAAATATGAAAAGTATAAACTAATTTTTATTTTTTATATTAAAATTTGTTTAATTAAAAAGAATATGTCCAATACGCTCCTGAAATAATTCGCGAATTTTTGAGTGCAAAACATTTGCCTATTGGAACCCAAGCATCTGATATGTAAGTTATTTCAGAGGAAATTGATATTACAATCGGAATTTATTTATCTAAATGTACACTAACGTGAATACTTTCACTTGAGTGTGAGGGTAATATCTGGATCATGGGTGAGCGGAAGAGGCAACCGTGAAAAACACAACGCAAAGCCAAAAATCAACGTAACATACAAAAAACGCAATGCGCTCACCCCTGATCATGATGTACTTCCAGTATTGTATATTCCCATTTTAGTCAGAATTTTTCAGAGAAGGGTATCACTTAAGAAGTGAGGTCTATCTATAATATGTATATTCTTAATTTATTTGAGAGACTACTTATTCTCCAATTCTTTCCCTTCCATTTCTTTTCTTGAGCCAGAAAGAATTTTTTTCAAAAAATTCTTTTAAATGAGAATCTAATTTAATCGAACAACTAATTTAAAAAAAAATTATAAAAAATTTAATCTACCTATTTTTAAGTTATTCTTGTGGAATGGTTTTATATCAAATTTTATTTAAATTGGAGCCTTTTGTTGAAAAGAATTTGTCGCCACAAAGTTTATTAATTTTGGATTTTAAATTTTAAAAAATTTAATTTAAAGAATTACTCAATAGAATTGCTATGGCTAATGATAATGACCAAATTATTAGACCAATATTTCCCAATCAAGTACAAACTGTTGCTAATCCTGCTGAGGAAGCTTATAATTTACAATTACTTTCTGTAATTATTTCCTCTAATGTTTTAATTCTTAAAAATCATTTCAATTAACACCCATTCTATTAATGCCCGTTCCTACATATTAATGCCCCCCCTCACCTCCACCAAAGAAAAAAATAATTAGTGCTCTAATTTTTGGAGTTATAATGGGTTGTCAGATAAATAATGAGCGGATAAATAAAAAATTTACTATAACTAAATAATAAAATGAAATCAAGAAACAATATAATGCCCATTATCATCTATCACATCTTGCCACTTGTTGAGTGGTTTTTGAATTCCCCTTTGATATATGGAAAGTTTATTTAGGGTCTATTTAGTAAAATATTTAAATTAAAAGGCATTAGAAGCTTGTTGGCTAGAAATTCCAGAAATGAGACCAAATATAAAAAGATTAAAAGCAATTGTAAATGCAAACTTAAAATCGACGGGAAGTGGTTCTTTAGTTGATCAAATGATGAAAATGATGGAAGATTATACAGCTAATTTAGAATTGTTGGTTAAGGAAAGAACTCAATTACTGGAGGAGGCACAACAACAAGCTGATCGTCTTCTTAAAAATATGTTGCCATCGTAGGGAGATTTTTTTATTGCGTGGATTTTTAAAAAATATTAATTAAATGTAAAAGGATATATTTTTAAAAAATCCATATAAGGCTAAATAATTTTTTACCCAAAAATTACTTTATCCAGTTTATCTCCTTTCTTTTATTCGCTATTAATTGTGAATACAGGGGTCGATCGAAATTCCGACTTCCGAAAATTTAGACTGATTTCCGACTTTTGAGCCATTTCCGATCGACCCCTGGTGAGTACATTGAATAAATTTAAAAAATATCGTAGAATCAGTCTTAAAAAATATTTCACTAAATTTTCCCTTCTAGAACAATAGCCGATGATTTAAAAGCTGGAAGGCCAGTCCCTCCACAATTATATACAAATTCAACAGTCCTTTTCTCTGACATTCGAGGATTTTCTCGAATGGCTGCCAATTCAACCCCTTACCAAGTTGTTGCTTTTTTGAATGATATGTTTAGTGGATTTGATGCTATTATAGCTAAACATGATGCTTTCAAAGTTGAAACGGTGGATTTTTAATGTATTTTTTGGGGGGTTTTCGGGGGTTGTCGTAGGATCCCTGCTCAGTGCTAAACTTTTACCATTCTCTTATGGTTAATTTAAAATTCCTAATCTAATATCCGCTTGATAAATAACATAAGATTCTTTTTTTGCTTTTTATCATAAAATTTTTTCTACAAACATAATAGATTGGGCATACTTATATGGTTGTTTCTGGTGTCCCTCGTGAAAACGGTAATTTACATGTACAGCATATTGCAGATATTGCACTTAAAATGCGTACAGTATGTTTAAATGAGAAAATAAAAATAAATTTATTTATTTAGTTTGTTTCAAATTTTAAAGTTGGGCATCGTCCAGAAGAGATTATTATGGTGTGATTTATTTTTATTTAATTAATTTTAGAGGATTTCCTAATGGAATTTAAAAGTCATATGAAATGACAGTTCTCCAATTCACATTTTCCCATTTATTTACTAGCTACTAGAGATCGGTCTGGATCTGGATCTAGACTGGATTTTTTCTGGATCCAGATCAAGAATCCTGTCCAGGTTTCTAACCCAAATCCAGATCCAGGTTTTTTGAAAATACCGATCTCTACTAGCTACGGAGCACCGAAGAATTAGAAAATCATCCCTTAAAAATTAATCTTTTTATTCAATAAAGGTTCGTATTGGTTTCCACAGCGGTTCTGTAGCTGCTGGAGTTGTTGGATTAGCTGCTCCCCGTTATTGTCTTTTTGGGGACACAGTAAATATGGCTTCTAGAATGGTTTTAAAAACAAAAAAATTTTTTTATTTAAATTTTATTTTTAAAAAAGGAATCGACAGGTTTAGCCAACAAAATTCAAATAAGCGAGTCTTCTTTTAATTTATTAAAATGCTTTTTTCAACAATTTATTGCTGTTGAAAGAGGGAAAGTTGAAATTAAAGTAAGGGGGAGAAATTTTTTTTATTTTTTAGTTAAAAAATTTTTAAAGGGAAAGGGTGAATGTACAACATATTTTTTGGATGGAAAGGACCAATATACAACACAAACAAATATAATGCAACAAAGGAAGAAGTAAATTTTGAAGAAAAAAATTAATTGAAAATTCGAGAAATAACCCAAAATTCTCTCATATATTTTTGTAGTTTTTTTAATTCCGGCCGGTGATTTATTTTTTGAAATTCTCCAAAATACCTATTTTTTATTTTTTTTACTTAGTTAATACTAGGGTTGTTGGCGGTCGGTTAACCGAACCGAAACCGAAAACCGGTGTTTTTGGCCAATAAACCGAAACCGAAAACCGGGGGTCAAAAACCGGCGAAAACCGAAAACCGATGGGCTAAACCGACCGGTTTCGGTTTATAAAATACACCCCTAAAGATGGAATTTTTTGGGAATTTTTTGGACATTTGAATTCCCAAAACACACTTCGCGAAAATAATTTTCCTAATTTCTGCTTCAATAAATAAGTTTTTTCACTTTTATGCATAACATTGTGTGTGGTTGAGTGGTTACTTGATGGGGTCACGTAATTTCTTTCTGATATGGGTTTGGGTTCGAGTCCAAAAGTGTAAAGTTGGCTTATTTTCTTGTTACTTCCAAAAACTACTAAGCTTAAACTTAAGTTTTTATTTTATACTCGAAATTTATTTTTAATATTAGAAAAACGAAAAAACAAGTCAAAATTTCCACGAAGTCCTATAATTCTAAGAAGAAATCTGGCTCCTTGACCTTTGAAAATTCTCAAAATTTTCGCCTGCGGCGCAGAGAAATTTGCAAGGATATCGGAAAAAGCTAAGCCTGTGTGACCTCTTTTTTCTTATTCTTCTTACATCCAAAAACTCTCATCTATTTGCCGTAGGCAATATGAATCCCCCTCCGAATCCCTCAACTTAAATAATTCACTCAAATCTCCGATATCTTCTAATCCTCTTATATGTATAACCAGTGCTGTGTATGGCACCGCGAGCGGCACCGGAGCCCGGATCCGGCGGAGCCGAAGCCGGAGCCAAGATTTCAAAAACTCGGAGCCGGAGCCAATAAATAGCCACTACCCAGCGCTGTATTTTCATTTGCAGCCCTAAATAACAAAATTTTCGTTGGATGATCTGTAGAATGTTTTATTGAAGCATAATAATGGGATAAAATATGAATTGAATATTCTGTATGGCAAATTCAGGCATAAACCGGTTTCGGTTAACCAAAAACCGGGGTTCAATCAAAAACCGAAACCGAAAACCGGGAGTCGTAAACCGGCCAAAACCGAAAACCGAGGGTACCGGTTTTTAACCGGTCGCCAACAACCCTAGTTAATACATATTCTGGCAAAAGTTCTGATTCCAGTGAAAATAATTTTTACAAAATTTTCCAAACCAGATTTTATTTAATTAAAAAATTAATTTTTGACCATTACTTTCTAGTAGGGTAATTCCCTCATTTCCGAAAGTCGGGGGAGATGAGACTTTTTTAAATCCCCCCTACACCTGAAAGTTTTTTCTCACCTTTCTAGTCTCTTTTATTAGTAAATAATTTCAAATATTTTTTATTAAATAAATATATTTTTTTTATTTTTACATAAAGAATTTAGTTATTATAGAATATATTTATTTTATTTAAATTTACTTTCTAAAAATATTTTTTTAATTAAATTTCTTGGCATTCATAAAATATTCTCTCTGGTAATGAGTAAAACATACATCGACCTTCTTTACATCTACATTTTCCTTTAAAAATATTTTTTAGTAATTTTTTAAAATTAGCTCAAAAATTTAAAAAATTCTCTGAGTAAATCAGAGTGGCATAAGTGAGGGAGATTTAATCGAAACTTCCTCCACTAATTAGGTAATATTTAGTGATAAAATGACAGCTTTGGCACTCTAGCATATTTTAGTTCTGACTACGTTACCGGCTCTAAATTGGGTTTAAATTACCTTGTCTAAAGGATCAAAAAAATCTAGGACGCCCGATTTATTGACAAATTGTTAGGTATCCTTACATATACACAATTTTATTACAAATTTTAAATTTACCTTTTCCACTTTTATTATGCAATCCACCTCCAATTTCTAATCTTTTTGCTTTGAAATTTTAATATTTTTTTAAAATTAATTTAAATATCTACCAATATATGGCATAAATAAAGGCCTTCCATCTTCAATTACAGGTTCTGTAGACCAACATTCAAAAGCCAAAGTACACGTTTTTGCACCAAAATCCTAATTATAAGAAAGGATATAAGAGTTTTAGGGATGGAAAAGATATTTAAATCTCAGACCCTTCAAGACTAACTGGAAAATCAAAGGCAGAAAACAATGAAAACTAATCGTTTGATTAAAACTATTATTAAAACACCCCCAAGATGAAGGCAGACAGACCCATAGAAGAGTGTACAAACGATGTGATGATAGGAGATTAGGGAAGACCTTAAGAGGGACCTACCAGTGATTTTTGGTCATAATTATCAGTATATCCCGGTGAGTTTATCCATGTACAGTCCGACAAAGTCCTTCCATAAACAAAAATGACTAGATTTTACAATTTTGGCAAACTTAGACGAGCATTTACTCGTATTACTCAGGGCCCCTGGGTAAAAAATTATTTTCGAATTAGTAAACATACAATAATAGATTCTGCAATTTTGTTTTCTTTATTTAATAATTCTGATGTCGTAATAAAAGAAAAATAAAAACAAATAAAAATAATTAATTGAAGAAGAAACATTTTTTGTTTTTAATTTTTAGCTATTTTTGTAGAAAATTTTAAAAAATAATTTTTTGAAATGATGTGATTTATAAAAATATTTTTTTATAAACAAAATGTTTAAAAAGAAAAGAATAAAATCTGGAAAAGATAAAGAATTTTGGGTGATTTTAAAGAAAGATAATAAAAGGCTTGGAAATTGACTTAAAAATGTGGGAGGAGGGCATTAAAAGGTTTTTTTCTTTTTTTATTTCTCTTGGGAATTTTATTGAATAAATTTTAAAATTAATTTTAATCCATCTTTTTTTATAAAAAAAAGTTCTTCAATTATTTTTGATGGAAGAAAAAAATTATTTTAAACTCTTGAGAATTAAGTAGAATAATGGCAATTATTTAGTTAATTAACAAATACTTAATTACCTATTTTTTTGTAAAGATAATTAAATTGTTACCTCTATCCCTTAAAATGTCTCTATTAACGAGATTTTAGGGATTTAAATTGTAACTATGAGATTAGGATATCTTAAGGGATAACTTTAAAGGAAGACAACTCAATTCCTTTTCTGTCACAATCAACACACTGTTTAAATTTAAATTTACTTAGAATTATTTAGTTAATTAACAAATAAAAAGAATCTCGAAATAACTAACAAAAATTTCGCTAAATATAAAGATATCGGCATTTAATAGAAGAAAAAATAAATTTACTATTTTTATATACTAAAAGTACTTATTCAATCATTTAATTTTTTTTAAATTAATTCATTTAAATAAAAGTGCATTTAAATAAAAATAATTTTTTTAATGTATATCATCATTAAAAATTTAAAAAAAACAACCAAATAATCTTCACTCACTCACTTTTTTTTGCAAAAAACATATGTAATGCTTTCAAGTCAAAATTTACCCAACAAAAATAATTAACATAATTTATATATTGATGAGTGGAAATAAAAAAAGGAATGCAAATTTTACTTGTTGACGTTTATTTATTTAAAAAAATTTTTTCGTTAAAAGCACGTAATTTATTTTAAATGTCAACTCTAATTATGAAAAAAATTTTTTGTTGGTATTTTGTTAAATTTTGCCTTTTTTAACGTTTTTTATAATTATCGACAACTGACATTCTGTACGATTATTTTTTAACTGGACAAAATAAAATGTTAAAGTATGACATAAACATTAGTTAGACAGAAAAAAAGAGAGACTGAAATACCTATGTACAAAAAGATTTTTATTAGTGCACGGCAAATCATTTTTCTGGGCCAACTGAATTTTGAATTTCACACTTGTGCTGGACTGGATCCGACCAGATTTTTCCGGATTAATCCGGTCCGGTTTTAATCCAGAAAAAATAATTTCCGGCAGAAGGCAATCCCGGATTTCGGACCGGATCCGGAATTTTTTCCCACAAGGACATAAAACCCACAGATTATTACAGATAGATGAGATTAACGAATGATAATGTTCCAATAATGGGGAACCGACAGCAGGGGAAGTTGTCCCACGCAAGAAATTATTTATTTAAAATTATTAAGTTTACCAAAACCTGATCTAACAAAAAAATCCTTGCATGCTTACCCCCACTTTTTTCTTTTATTTTATCGTTAAATTTAATTTCTGTTTTAGATTTTAAATTTTATTTTTACAAAATGACTGAAGGATCTACAAATTCTGATTTTGACTTTGTGGTAATAATAATAAAAATTAAAAATTAATTTAAATTTCAGCAAATTGTTAACAATAATGATTTTGATATTCAAACAAAACTTGACAATCTTTTAATTGAATTTAATGAAGAGAAGGAAAAGAATGCTAAACTTGAAGAGAAAAATAATTTTCTTGAGAAACAAATGAATGAGGTAAAAAAAAGGGGGGGGGGGTATTTTGGCTCTATAAAATCCCTCATTAAACATTGGGTGTGCGCCAAAATTTTGGCGTTTATTGGTGATCCGGACGCAAATTTTTTTGTACCCCCTGGATACGCCCTTGGGGCGTATAACAGTTAAGTACCAATTTATATTCATAAAATACTAGTAGATACAAATAAGGAATTTTTGTTTTTTCAAAAAATCTTTCTGCCAAATAAACTCTTTTCATTACCTAAATAGATAACCATTTCTAGTTTTAAAAAATTTAAAATTAAAGATGAGTGTTTCCTTCGAAAAAAAGATTGGAAAATTAACAAATAAATTGGAACAATTAACTAAATGTTGTAAACGAGCGGTCAGTATTTATTTAAATTTAATCTAAAATACCGTAATTGTTCGGTACTTATTTAGTTTCCCCCCCCCCAGTCAGTTTTTTCGAAAAATATGTAAAAATGGTCAGTCTGAACAACAATTGTAGAACCCATCGATCTGTGTCGAATGACACCAAGATCGACGTGTTTCGACTTGATTGGACCGAAATACAGACCCCTGAACCACCGGGGCGTAAAATCTTATGGACGAGAATTCATACAAATGATAGCTCATTCGAAAGAGGACGTCAAGCTGAGTCGAATGACACCAAAATCGACGTGATCCGACTTGATTTGACAAAGATATGACATAAATCATCGACTCCGGTAGGTCTTAATAATGTCATAACTTTGTCAAATCAAGTCGGATCACGTCGATTTTGGTGTCATTCGACACAGCTCGACGAGCTCTTTCGAATGAGCTATCATTTGTATAAATTCCAGTCCCTACGATTTAACGCCCCGGTGGTTCTGGGGTCTGTATTTCGGTCAAATCAAGTCGGATTTTGTTGATTTTGGTGTCATTCGACACAGCTCGGTGGGTTCTACAATTGTTGTTCAGACTGACCATTTTTATATATTTTTCGAAAAAACTGACTGGGGGGGGGGGGGGGGGGGGAAAAAAAATACTTACCAATTGTTCTAATATAAGCCCGGCTAATTTTCTTTTTTTATAGCGGTTAAAAATTTATTGGGATCCCAGAAAAGACGATTGAAAAGTATAAGCCCGGTCTCTAATATAAGCCCACTAAAAATGACCCATTGAGAAATATAAGCTCAGGGCTTGTATTAGAGTACTTACGGTATATAAATATTTTAGTGTTTTGTGCAAATTAAAAATAAATGGGAGGGGATTATTAATGATTGTTGTGTTAATAAATGTTCCGATGAAATTACAAATACAAAATGTATTAAAGGAAATGGATTTGTAAAATTAACTGATGATGAAAATATTAAATATATTAATTGTGTTGGTAGAGGTAAATTTTAATATATTTTGTTGATATGTGGGTAATCCTTACTTTTACTGGTCCCTAAAAAATTGAGAAAGAAGTGCTGTTTTGATAATTTTAGGTCTGCCAGTAGGTAATCGAGTGTGTTGAATCCGAGTCTGAGCTTAGAATCGGTTTATTTCGAACCCCGGATCCAAATTCAACAAAGTCGGACATTATAAAGAATAGAAGAAAAACGGGATCGTATAAACAGATACCTAGTACCTATTTTTTATATATCATGGATCGCGCCGTCCCGTTTCATGTCTCCCAGCTGTCGGGAATTTATTTTTTATGTCGCCGCGATCCCTGTTATTATTTAAATATTTTTAGGTATCAATAAATACTTCGAGGTTTACACTGAAAATGATTTTGAAGAGCCATACGATTGCGTTGATTATTCTTTATTTTATTTTGAAATTAAAGTCAAAATTGAAGGAGAGAAGTTTAGCTGTATTAGTATTGACCTCAGGAATGATAATAAGGAGGCGATTAGTTTGCGTCCATTATATGGAGTAGTTGAAAATGAAAAACGAGAAATTTTTAAACTTGATGATGATTTTTCTTGGAAGGATGAGGATATTTTTGGTTGTGGATTAGTTTATCCTCCAACTGAGAAGGATAAAAAGTTGCCGTATATGTTCTATACAAAAAATGGGGAACAAATTGGTTTGAAAAATTTTAGGGGTGATTATTCCTTTTTTTAATTTTTAAGGTAAAGCTATTTTGTTGAAAGAAAATTTTGACTCTTATGCACCCTTTGTTCATTTGAGATGTTGTTCAGTGGAAGCTAACTTTGGAAATAATTTGGAAATTAAGCCTTTTTGTTATGACATTACAAAACATTTTGTGATTAAAGAATTTTATGAAGACTCTGATGTTGATTGATTTGAGAGGTTAAATATTTTGAGGAGGAAAAAATTAAACATTTTTAATGTTTTTATGACAAGCAAAATCATTTTTTTTAAATAAATTTGTTGTTTTTGGATAATTTGTTTTATAAATTTAGCGGGTAAGGGGGCGATTCAGGGTAGCCTGTTCAGAGAAGGCTAAAAGGGAACGAATGATTCGAAAGCCCTTGATAAGCGGTATCTTTTTTCCAATTGAATAGATCAAATCTGATCAATCATTAAAAAATTATAACGCGATAAATGTGGAAAATGCCTTCGTAGTTTTTAATGAGTGATCAGGCTTAATCCTTCTAGTTGAAAAAATGATAGCGCCTATTGAGATCTTTTTAAATTAACGAAAATATTCTACTTTTTTTATCAAATTATTCGTACTTTTTAAAAATTAGGCTTTACTATCGAATTTAGTCGCGAAATTAATCACTGTCGAAAATCGGGAAAAACGGTGAAAGAAGAAAAAATAGTTCATTGCCGAATTTAGTCACTGTCGAATAGGGCTGCCAGCTCGCTCGAACCGAAACTCGAAAGATCGAGTCAGCCAGGGCTTTTCTGCTCGAAAACGAACCGAATCGAAAAACCAAACTCGAAAAAATGCACCGAACGTCGGCTCGAACCGAAAACGGCAACCCTACTGTCGAATTTATATAGCACCGAAACGTCCATTCCGATTTAATTAATTAGGCGCGAAGAATTTTTCTTTAAAATAATTGTCTGATTTTTTATTTTTTTAACTAAAAAAATTTTTTAAGCTTTTTAAATTTTGGAAAAATGGCAGACAACGATTATGAAAGAGCAAAGGAACAAATTGAAGATTTTCTTCGTAATTTTTACACTGAAGATGAAAATGAATTAAAAACATTTAAATATTTAAATCAAATTGAACAAATTGCTAAGAGACAACAAATTTCTTTTTATATAGAACAGGACGATGTTTATGTACACAATCCTGAACTTTATACTTCAATTAATGGAAATACTGTTCGGTTTCGTTTACTTTTTAGTGAAGTTGTTCAAAAACTTGTTGAGGAAGCGCTCGGTGAAGAACAGGTTTTTTTGTTTTTTAAATATTTTTTGTGGATATCAGTTGGATGTGAGGGTGTTTTTAAGGAGTTTTTTAGATGAGGGTAGCCTCAAATACTTTCTGTAAATTTCTAGCCACTCCCAAGATTGGAAATCCTTTTTTTACTGGGAGATCGAGTCGGGCATGGAATTTTGGCCCAAAAAAGACTCGGTCGGTCCGGCCCGAATAAAATGACTTGAACGTTGGACCGACTCGAAAACGGCAACCCTATTTTATATTTAATGAAGGACTCTGTATCTGTGTTTTATTTTTGAAAATTAAAGTAATTTGGGAAATTTTATTTTTAAATTGCTAAAATTCAAAAATTAATATTTGCTGGGAAAATTAAAAATTTTTTATATTTTTTTCATTCTTATTTAATTTTACTTTAAAAATTCCCCTATTTCTAGCCAGCAGTAATCGACGCTTTAGATGCTTTTTTATTTCAACGTTTATATATGGATAAAAAAATGCGTCTTGACAAAGGGGATTTGACACAAGAAGATGATCCTCGTCGAAATTATCCACCCGAATTGCTTCGTCGATTGTATTTATTTTTTTATTTAATTTTCAAAAAATAATTTTTTTAATTTTTTAGTGAAGTTTATTTCAAAGTTCGGGATGAAATTAAGCCTTTGGCAGTTAGAGAACTTCGCGCCCAATTTGTTGGCAAACTTGTTTCCATTAAAGGGATTGTTATTCGGGCAACAGAAGTAAAGCCTTTGGCGAATGTTATTACTTATATTTGTGACACTTGTGGAGCTGAAGCTTTTCAACCGGTTTTTTAAAATTTTTAATAGAAAATTTGAATGTATTTTTGTTCATATTTTGATGGGGTTCTTGTTTTTATATTTTAGAAAAATTCTTTAGACTTACTGGGGCATAGGATAAAGGAACTTCAATTGCTAGAAAATTTTTGAGCATCTTATTTTATTTCTTATCCTTTTTTGCTAATTTTTTAAAAATTATTTTGGCCTTATTTTAATATTGTTAATCTAAAATTAAATATTTATTTCATATACCCATTCTGAATTTTTAGTTTCCTTGGGGTTCTAAATTTGTTTCTTCTTTATTTTCCCTTTTTTGTTCGGGATTTGGATTTTTATTTAAGAATTAATTCTACTAATTTATTATTTAAAAATATTATTTTCAATCAAAAGGTAAATTCACTTTCGTATATGCCAGTCTTCAACTGTCCAAGCAATGAATGTATACAAAGTAAAGCAAATGGACGTTTACAAATGCAAATTCGTGGTTCAAAATTTGTTAAATTTCAAGAAATTCGAGTTCAGGAAACGGTTTTTTAATTTAAAAAATTAAAAATTATTTTTAATTTTTAGACTGAACAAGTTTCGGTCGGAGGAATTCCTCGCTCTTTAACTGTTTATTTGACTGGAGAAAATACTCGAAAAGCCATCCCTGGCGATACAGTTCAAGTTTGTGGTGTTCTTGTTCCTCAACTTCGAACAGGTTTTCGTCAAATGGTTGGAGGGCTTGTTACAGAAGTATTTTTGGAAGCACATGTATTTTTTGAAATTAAATTTTGTAAAATTATTTTAATCTTTTTATTAGCATATTCAAAATAATCGAGACGAAAATGAAGAATTTTTGGATGATGAATTGACTGAAGAAGAGATTCAATTAGTCAGTCATGACAATTTTTATGATCATCTTGGTTTGTTCTTTTTTTATTTAATTAAGGTTTTCTTCCGTATGTGAGATCTAGATGTTTTCCTTGTTTTTATTATAGTATAAACGAGGCTTTGGCCCCTTGTCCCCTTGGGAATTTTTTGATCTCTAAAAATCAAAATCTCTTAATAAAAAGCGTGATGGCAGCAGTTTTACTCCTTTAAATACACTCGAGAAGCCACCATAATTTTCCACTTTACAATTTTATATATTAATTCGGTTTTGAAAGCAAAAATTTTATTTCCATTTCCGGCATTTTTTCCTTCCGAGTTCCGACTTTTGAGCCAGTTCCGATTTCCGGCTCTTCTAATTTCCTATACCTCTGACTGTTCTGACCCACCTCTGGATGGCTTTAAATTTTTTAAATATTTTTTCTATAAACCTAATTTTCAGCATATAGCATTGCACCTGAAATTTATGGTTTAACTGATGTCAAAAAATCACTTTTGCTTTCACTCGTTGGAGGTGTTAATAAAAATGCAAGTGGAATGCGTATTCGAGGTGCATTAAATATTTTGTTGATGGGAGATCCTGGAGTTGCAAAATCTCAATTATTAACTTATGTTGACCGTCTTGCACTTCGCTCACAATATACGACTGGACGTGGTTCGAGTGGTGTTGGATTGACTGCTGCTGTGATTAAAGATACACTTACTGGTAAAAAATTTTTTCAAAAAATTTTGGTTATTCCAAACAATAGGGATTGATTTTTCCATAAATCAGTGTACTTTTTTCATGGGGATTATTTTATCTTATTAGGTGAACATCGAAAATCCCGGTTAGTCATTTTGCAGCATAAGAAAAAAGTTCTTCGCTGTAACCTTTGGCTTTATTGGCCTTGGCTTTATACTTAAAGTTCAATTACATACCTAATTACAAAATACGTCCAGTAATATTCAAAAATATTTTTTAATTAAAAAATAATTTCAAAGGTGAGGTATCATTGGAAGGCGGTTCTTTAGTATTAGCTGATCGTGGAATTTGTTGTATTGATGAATTTGACAAAATGGTGGAGGGCGATCGAACGGCAATTCATGAGGTTTGTTTTTAATTTTACTAAATTCTATTTTACTCTTGTTTAAAGGTAATGGAACAGCAAACAATTTCAATAGCAAAAGCAGGCATAATGACTTCATTAAATGCTCGTGTTGCCATAATTGCTGCTGCCAATCCAGCTTATGGCCGTTATAATCCAAGTAGATCAATTGAAGACAATATACGTTTACCTGCTGCACTTTTGTCTCGTTTTGATATTCTTTGGCTTATTCAAGATACCCCTGATAGAGATTCTGATCGGAAATTGGCAGATCATATTACCTATGTACACCGTAAAGGTGAACAGCCAGATGCGACATTTAAGCCTGTGGATATGAAATTGTTTAGGTTTGTCATTAAGTTTTCTTGTAGGAGTTTAATCCTAATCACCATGGGCTGATTTTTCGTCAAGTAAGAATTAGAAATGACTTATTGTGTCTATTTTCGAATGGTACAAAAGCCAGAATTACACCATTTTAGAACCAGTGTTTTTTTTTGAAAAGAAATCCGGGGAAGAGATCCCTCGCCAATCCTCCTGGATGTAACTCATTTCTGATTAAAAGAGAAACTATTTTAGAAAGTACATCGCTGTCTGTAAACGAAAAGATCCAGTGTTACCGGATGACTTGAAAGAACTTTTGGTTGATAAATATGTTGAGCTTCGACGTGAATCAAAAAATAGTGCTGATTCAACATTTACATCACCTAGAATACTTTTGGTTTGTTTTTCTTTTTCTTTCTTTAATTTTAAATATTTTATTTTAGGCTGCAATTCGAGCATGTACTGCATTAGCTCGTCTTCGTCTTTCAAATGTAGTAGAAGAAGCTGATGTGAAAGAAGCACTGCGTTTGCTTGATTCTGCAAGAGAATCTCTACGTGCTCATAAACAAACAACTACTGACAGGTTTATTTGAGTTTCTTTGTTATTTTAAATTTATTTTTCAAGAAGTCGCGATCCTGTTAATCGGGCATTTGATACTCTTCGGGAAATGTTGCGTGAAAGTGATGGTCAACAAGTACTGCTTGAAAAGCTCTACGCTCGTTGTGCTCAACGTGGTATAGTCTATGGGGTAGTCGACGAATGTATTTATGGACGCTGGAAGCATGCACTGTTTGTTGACCCGACAAACAAAACAGTTGGAATTGTTTGATATTTTTTAGTTGATGATGAGGGCTGAATTTTTTTAAATTTATTTCAATCTCAAATATTTTTCTGCCAAAACATTTTAACCAAACTTCACTTTTTTATATTAATAATTTATTTTGTATTTATTTTGGTAAATTTTGACATTTTGGTTTAAAAAAAGTAATTGAATATAAATTAATTAGATTTTATTTTAAATTAAACGAAAAAAGGTTCTGTTTCAAAAATTAAAATATTCATTAAATATGAGAACAATTTAAAAAATTAGCACGCAAGATTTAGAAAAAAGGGAATAATTAAAGGACAGGCAAACTCAAAGATGTTTAATTAAATAAAAATTAAATATAAAAAAATTAAAAACCTATTATCGGTCAAAACAAGTTAAACATCTTTGAATTTCATTTATTTAGTGGGGCAAATTAGATCTAATGAGAAAATAAATGGGAATCATTTGTGAAACAGACATATGTATGTATGGAGATTGTCTTGTTACTATATTGAGACAAAAAACGTTTTTTAGTAAAATTGTTAAAATTTCCAAGACCGGAAATTTTCCAAGACTCAAAACAAAGGCTGGACCCGAAGACCAAGACTTGACCCCAGATGGTGAGAGCACAACTATTTCTGTTTAGGTATTTTGTTATTAATTTATACATGCCTGAAACAGCAAATAGGAATATCTAGATAGACAAAATAACTCAATAAATTGATCAAAAAGACTGAATTGAAAATTGTATTTGGAACATATTTATGCGGATATGTTCTTCCTTCCTAGATTTCACCCAATTTTCCCCTTGGCATCATTCAATTAGTGCATAAAGAAAAGAACGAAAGGGAATTTTTTAACTTTAACAGGCCAGTAAAAATATCTACCTGCATTTAATCCAATAAAAATTCCGCCCACAATGAACAGATAACGGATCTCAAAAAAGCATTGATCCCGCTAAGTTACTTAGAAATAATCATAAGTCGATAAAGCCAGCGGCCAGCAAAGTTTGAAATCAAACATTGATGTGTAATATCTGCTCGAGCATGAGCAGATCTCGCTCACTTCTTAATCGACTTTAACTCATCTTTAACCTGACATTTAAAAAAATTTCAAGTAATCAAACCAAAATTGGAGGAATAATTTAAGAAGAAATTAAATATTTCACAAATTAAAATAAACAGAGCTGCTGCAAAAGGGAAAAGGTTTGAAGAAGTCTTTGTTGAAGAAGTTGTTGAAGAATGATTGGTAGAAGACAATGTTTAGGTGGTTTTGGGAGGGGTTTATATAGGGGCCAATCGGCCATAGTTTTTGGCCGATGGGCAAAAAATTATAATAAGGGATTGGTCAAACTAACATTTGGATGGCCTTTCAATTTGATTAAATCTTTTTCAGCCTTAGATTTGTTATTCTTGGTAAGCAAGCTATACATAGGACTTTCCGGACAGAAGTTAAGCGCGACTATTTGCAATATGGCTGGAACCTGTTAAAATAAGATTAAAAATCCTAATATCTTTCACGCCTGAGAAATGCCTTACACTAATGCCATAGAATATCCAAGGCCAGCGTCAGCAGTTCCCAACAAGGGAGGAAGTCCGACAAGCTGCGAGACAACAATTGAAGTTGCAGCAAAAATTGTGGTAATGAGCCGATTGTTCCGCGAATGTTGACTGGAGAGACTTCAGTCAGATACATTGGCACAAGACCAGTATTCGATCCTATAACGAAGGAAAGATTATTGATTTTACAGTGAGGTAAAAAATATTCACCGGCATTCACTCCAATTATAAGTCTGCTCGCTGTGAACATGTAACGAACATCAAGCAATTTTGCCAAGACGAAGAAGGCCGTGGCGACGTGCGCAACAAGATTATTCAGCAGCAAAGCACTCTTTAGTCCCAGTTTATCAGCAAGATATCCACAGGAAAGACCCCCAGCAATTCCTCCAATGGCAAAAATGCTGACAGCTATCGACCTTGAAAAAGAAAAGCGTTTGCGCCAGGACTTAAGGCTTTCGAAGCCCTCACCATTCCGTTTCCATATCAGCGATTGTCATTCTCTTTTCATATTTGTCGAGTCCTTTATTGTACGATTCTGCGAACCATTCTTTAAATAGAAAATTGATTAACGGTTTTACTTTTTAGCTGTGCTAATTAAAGAATGGTTCGCAGAATCGTACAATAAAGGACTCGACAAACATGAAAAGAGAATGACAATCGCTGATATGGAAACGGAATGGTGAGGGCTTCGAAAGCCTTAAGTCCTGGCGCAAACGCTTTTCTTTTTCAAGGTCGATAGCTGTCAGCATTTTTGCCATTGGAGGAATTGCTGGGGGTCTTTCCTGTGGATATCTTGCTGATAAACTGGGACTAAAGAGTGCTTTGCTGCTGAATAATCTTGTTGCGCACGTCGCCACGGCCTTCTTCGTCTTGGCAAAATTGCTTGATGTTCGTTACATGTTCACAGCGAGCAGACTTATAATTGGAGTGAATGCCGGTGAATATTTTTTACCTCACTGTAAAATCAATAATCTTTCCTTCGTTATAGGATCGAATACTGGTCTTGTGCCAATGTATCTGACTGAAGTCTCTCCAGTCAACATTCGCGGAACAATCGGCTCATTACCACAATTTTTGCTGCAACTTCAATTGTTGTCTCGCAGCTTGTCGGACTTCCTCCCTTGTTGGGAACTGCTGACGCTGGCCTTGGATATTCTATGGCATTAGTGTAAGGCATTTCTCAGGCGTGAAAGATATTAGGATTTTTAATCTTATTTTAACAGGTTCCAGCCATGTTGAAAATAGTCGCGCTTAACTTCTGTCCGGAAACTCCCATGTACAGCCTGCTGTACATTAAAAGTACAGCTTGCTGTACATTAAAAGATGAAAAAGATTTGATCAAATTGAGAGGCCATCGAAATGTTAGTTTGTTTTTATTTTAGAAATTTTTTTATAAATTTGTTGCAGCCCGATTGCGAAAGATGGGCTGATTGCAAAAATAAAAAATGAAAAAAAAGGATTAAATTAAAAACTAAAAAAGGAATGCGCCACACAAACTTCATTCACGTGCATTCCCGCGACTAAAGTTTGTGTGAGCAAAAAGCCCATCTCTTTTGTTTGTTAACTTGTCTTTTTAACCCTCTCTCTATTTTCTCTTTCTAAAGTTAATTTTTTATGTATTGAAGTCTTGCTAGAATTTTCTATTGAAAAATATCATATAAAATAGATTTGTCAGGTGGACGAGCTTTACCTGACAGCAAACGAGGCTGCAGCGGCTGGTGTAGAAAAAATATGACGTACGCTTCAACGTTCGATCCGAAAATTTTTTGGCCTTTGGTTTTATCTTCTTTTTTGATAATTTCTCAGCATTTAAGTAGAATCAATGCTGGGCTTGAATGACATGGTTCCAGTCTTTTTGATTAATTTATTGAGTTATTTTGTCTATCTAGATATTCCTATTTGCTGTTTCAGGCATGTATTAACAAAATAAACAGAAATAGTTGTGCTCTCACCATCTGGGGTCAAGTCTTGGTCTTCGGGCCCAGCCTGTTTTGAGTCTTGGAAAATTTCCGGTCTTGGAAACTTTAACATTCTAAATCAAAAACTAACCATTTAGCCTCCTATACATCCCCCATATGTCCTGCTTCCATTTTAATTTACTTGGGAATTGTGAAATTACTTACTGCAAAACGATCACATGTATTATTACAAGCAACGAATCGATAAATAAATTTTGGTGGGCGTTCATCAAATATTACCTCATCATTTTTTGGTTTATTTCCACTTCTTTGAAAACCATTTTGTGGTGACAATGACTTTCCATTAATATTTTCCACTGTTAAATTCTGCCGAATATTTTGTTTATTGCAATTTTCTTCCAAAAGTTCAGCAACTGTTCTTTCATTATTTAATGCTTTGAAAGGATGTGAAATTATCAGATTTGTGTAAAAATATGAATCTTCTTGATTTTTGCGTAAAATAAGAACATATTCTTCATTATTTGTGCTGTCTTGTAAATCTTGTAAATTACTTTTGAAATCTCTTGCCAAATAGTCAATATCACGTCGAGGGTTCATCCATAAATTAATTTCTTCTCTTTCACTTTCTACTGGCATCAATTCAACACGATACTTTAAATTTAAAAGAATTTAAATTGAAAATAAAATTAAATTTGTTAAAATGTTTTAATTGTTAAATTAAATCCGTTTCATGGATCCCTCCCCCTGTCAACCTTGCATTATTCGAAGGTGAAATTAAAAAAAACGAATTTTTAATCTTAAAATATTTCCTTATTTATATGGTGAAAAGTCTGTTTTTAATGTTTAATAAAAGGACATTTACCCGTGGAATCAATAAAACTTTAAAAAAATTTTCCTAAAAACCTTATGTCGATTTTTCCAATCAGCTTCCAATTCTGCTCTTTTAAATAAATATTCAATTAAAAATTCAACTATAAAATTTAAAAATAGAGTTATTTAAATCTTTTAATTTTTAAACCTGTAGTTGTTGGTGGCACATATAAATATCTAGGTTTAAGTAAACATTGGGGCAAATCTTTTATTCTATAATTTGTTCCATCTGGCCAAAGAACAATTGCCTGAATTTAAAAAAAATAAAAAAATAAAACTAATGTTCTCACCACCATATTATGTAAATCCCTTCTAATAGGCATTCTGCTATTGACAATTTCATTGATTGATTTTTGAGCTGACAGAGGTCGAGGCGATGTCTAGAAAAATTTAATAAGTAAATTTTTTGATAAAAAACAAGTTGTGGGCTTATTTAATCACTAGAATGTAGAAAAGTTCTTATTCTCATAAATTAATTGGATAAAAGTAAAAATAAAAATTCCACTAAAGAAGTCGAATAAGGCAAATCAGAAGACTAACAACCCAAAATTTTAATATAAAAATTTTAACTCAGTCAGTCAGGGTTTTTTAAAATTAAAGAAAAACCTTTGTTTTAACTGGTGATTTTTTGATAGAATAGGAGCTTGTAGAGGGGCCATTAAATGCTGACGAAATTGAAGGATTTTGACTATTAATAAAATCTGCTGATGAACAGTTTGAAATGCAAAATTTTGGAAGTTTTGGATTTGATTCACATTCTTGTTGGGAAGATATTCCATTTGTTGTTAATTCAAAACCATCATTTTTGAGGGTGTCGGTTATTTTACGTTTGACAGCAATCCGATTATGTTGCTTTATCTGCAAAATTGGGTAAAACGAAAAAGCAAAACGATATTTTATTATAAGTAAAGAATCGAGGAGTCTGATGAATATTTTTCAAATTATAAATATATAGACATACTCTTGTTAATAAACTAGAGAAATTGGAATCCAATTCGAATTTTGTTGCCATCCCGCATTTTGGGCAATTTGCATTATTCTCAATACAAGGAGAACAAAATCTATGTAAACATTTCTTTAAAAAATAAATAAAATTATTTTTAATTAAACAAACAAACAATAGCAATATTAGGCTGTTCTCCAAGTTCACTTCCACATTGTTCACACATTAATTGGAGAAAAAGGGAATTACGTTGATTAAATTTAATATCATGTTTCATATCCAAAACATCGAAATTGTAAAGATTTCTGACTAAATATAATCAACTGTGATTGGAAAATAAAAAGAATTGATCTAGCCTTTTATTATATTATACTCGATATCGAGAGAATAAACAGGGGTACAGCCCATTACGGCGCGGGCCAAAACGGCGCGACCGAAACGGCGCGACCGAAACGACGCAGGCCGAAACGGCGCAAGGCCAAAACGGCGCACGGCCAAAACGGCGCAAAAATTTCCCATAATGGCAATTGTTACGTGATGTTCAGGTTTAGCTCGAATAGTGATCGTGTCTTTTGGCGATGTAAACAAAAAATAACAGATGTAAAGGTCGCATTTGTACAACATCTAGTGATAACAAAGTGATAACAAAAACTAATAGTGATGACAAGACTATTTAGATCATATACGTACTAGTAAGTATAACTGCGAGAAATAACTGCAGGATTCAGATAGTTCCAATATAACTATATCACTAGTTAGTTTTCCCTATAACTACTTAAATTACTAGTTAGTTCCCCCTAGAACTATATAGTTGTCCCGTATTATTACTGTAACCATTTAGACTTTAGTTATTTTTATTCTGGTTGTTGATGTCGGAACAACCTTCAACGTTGCTGGAACACTTTTCTCAATGTTGGAACGATCTTCCACATTGTTAGAACAATTTCCCCGTACTGCGCAAAACCTTATTGAGAATTGAATAATAATTCGAAGGATCAGTGTACGCTAGCGATTTTTGATCGATCACTAAGGTCGGATCGATCACAATCAGGTCAATCACTCGAGATCAAGTGATCACTCTCATGGTTTATCACACGATTAATCACACTATCACTGTGAAGTTTTGGGGTTGCGCCGTTTTGGCCGTGCGCCGTTTTGGCCGTGCGCCGTTTTGGCCTTGCGCCGTTTCGGCCTGCGTCGTTTCGGTCGCGCCGTTTCGGTCGCGCCGTTTTGGACCGCGCCGTTTCGGGCGTGTCCCAATAAACAGTATTGGATAATTGTGTCTAACATTTCCCTCTTTTTCTTTTCCTCAACTCTCATTTTTTCAATTCTTCTATACGATTCTCTCGGTGTCTAGTTTTTGAAAAATTGCCAATTCTTAACATTTTGCCAAAAACAAATTTAATGCCAAATCGAAAACTAAATAAGCTTGTGTTTTTTCTTTGCTTTAAGTGATTTTCGAGGGAAGATTTGTTTTTTAAAGTTTTGTCTTTTTAGGTGCTTGACTTATAGCTTCTATACTTATTAAATTATTTCAGACCTTCTTACTTTGAATTTCACATTTTCCTACTTTTAACCTTTAAAATGGCCGATCCTCGTGCTAAAGTTCCTTGCGACGTCTGCGGGTGGAAAGTTCCGAATGGCAGAGTTTGTTTGCGTTTTTCTTAATTTACTTTTTTTTTATTTTTCTAGATGAAAGGTCATCTGTTCGAGTGTCAGGCAATGCATCCTTTCCCGTGCGGACTTTGTACACGAGGGTTTTCTTCACAACAGGGTGTAGCAAATCATCAAAGTTTATCGCATTCTGCTGAAGAGCGCGGCACAAGATTTCGTTGCACGTTAGTTTTATTTTTGTTTAGAATCGCCTCCTTGCGAATTTTTGCGGGTTCGGTTTAGCATTCCTATCTTTCTTTGAAACTAGGTGCTTTTTGATTTCGCATTAATAGATATGTATCGATAAACTTCCAGTAAACTTTTCGTATTTTCCGAGGAAAATTGAATTTGGTTCCATTACCAAACTTTTTCATTTTAGACATGCTGATTGTGACTTTGGTACTAACTATCACAAACACTTAGAAACCCATTTGCAAAAACATCTAACTGGATTTCGACGATCTCGTTCACGTTCTCGATCGCGTCAACCTGGGGGTAATCCATACACTGTGCCACGACCGAATCAGCCACCTCTGTTACAACCTCAAGAGGGTCAACAACAAGTTGAAGAGGAATGTGTTGAGATGGAGAATGAATACTTTCCTCGAACGGTCTAATTACTCTTTTTAAATTCAAAATTTTTGTTTAAAGGTTGGTAGATCTGCAGACAGAAATGTTCGTCGAAACGTTGATCGCTCTCAAATGCCTGTTTTGCAGAAAATGGAAAAGATTCAGCAGCAACCCGTGTTTCGTCACTCACGTTCTCGTTCACGTTCTCGCGCGAAACGATCTAAAGCTTCAAAGCCAAATCGACCAGCTCAAATGCCTCGAGAGGACCAGCAACAATATGAAGAAGAAATTGAGGTCGAGTACCGTCCACAAACGGTTTTTTATTTTTTTCAAAATTCTAAATTTGTTTAAAGGTTGGTAGAGCTGGACATTCAAAAAGAAATCCTCAAATTGATCGATCTAACGAGCCTGAAGTACAGCAACTTGAACAAGTAAATTTAATTGCTTAATTTTTCGTTTATCCTCTTTGAATACTAGGCTTGAGTAGTTTTTCTTTTTTAACCTTAAAAATTTGTTCTTTTTAAGGCTACAACTAGTACTGCATCTATGGAAGAAAATATTCAGTGCCCCATTCAAGAGCCCGAAATTCAACAGATTGAACAGGTCGTTAATGAAGAGGTATGTTTTGTACCTTTAAATTCTCATTTATTTAGGGATTGTGTTTTGAATCCCCCTAAATTAAATTTCATATTTTCTGTCAGTTCCATTGCTCCTATTTGTGTTTGATCATAATTTGGTGGAACATGAATTTTTATGATTTCTCCGTTCAGGAGCTTTATAATAATTTTAAATTTAAAATCCATCTAGTTTTAGTAATTTTTGACAAAAACTAACCATTATAATCCAAAGATTTTCATTAATTTTATTTTTAAGGCGGCGATAGTTACGATTGATGATGATGAAGAAATTGGACCTCTTCCAGGATTTACAAATCTTCAACTTGTCGATCCAGTAAAAGCCCGCATGATTATGGCTGCAGAAAGTAAATCTTTAGATGATCTTGTTAGAGTAAGTTTTTTTTAATTTTTAAAATTAAAAAATTTTTCTTTTTAGAATTTGCGCGAAAATAATAATATTTTACATCAATTTTGTTTGGAGCGAGGTTTGGATTATGGAACTCAAAATACTGCTAATGCGATTGATGGTTATATTTTAAATTATATTAGCAATCTTTATATTGCTTTTTTTTAACTTTTAGATTTTTAGGGACTTGGGGTACTTTTTGCACTTTTTTAACATTTGGAACCATTCAATTTTTCGACACTCTGTTCAATAACGCAATAAGTATGCCAACTTCCACACCTAAAATCTGATCTATTGTTATGCCCTTAACACTCTTGAAATATTTAATTTTAAAAATTTATTTTTAATTTTTCAGTTTACTTTAGCAACTTTTCTGTCCATGATGAATTTAACGATGATGATGATTAGAATGGAATATTTTTGTTTGTTGGATTTTTGGAAGGCCGGTGGCGAATTCACAATGAACGATTCTAATAGAATTATATTATATTTGTTTGAATCTCCTCACAAATTTTTCTAATTGTAAAGACCTACTATTAGCCCTTATTCTACCTATTATTTTATCATACTTATCATTCTTTTTTTTAATTTTTACGAATTCTGCTATATATTTTGAAATTAAATATCTCGACTAAAATTAGGTAAGCTCAGATTTATATTAATTATATTAAGCTCACATAATGTTAGCCGAGATAGCTAATTTCAAAGTTAATAACTTTTGAAATTCACAATAAACTATTTTCTATGTATCACAAAGTGTTTATTTTTTGTTTTAAAAAACTATTATTACTGAATTTTCACATTTTTAATTCGAATTTTAAAAAAATCGAGTTTAACTACTTCTTGCTTGTGTTGACATTTTTAAGATTCGATATTTAAAATTCCGGTACTTATGTACTATCTCCCCTCATGTCCGCAAATGTTTGTCTGCAACTTTTCTTCTTTTCCTACTCCTACTTCTCTCATAGAGATTAAAAATGGTCAAAGGAAAAATTTGATTTATATAAGGGAGGCAATATAAGGAAAGCATCATTTTTGAATTAAATTTGTGTTTTGGGGTGAGGGGTGTTGTGTCCGCACTTGCAGAAAGAATATAAATGAAAATAAATAACCCAGCATTGGGTTGGATGGTGGCACAGTCGGTTGTGCTTTCGGTTTGGGCTCATTCCTTGATGGTTCAATTCCATCTCCCATCCACACATTTTTCCACAGCATGAGAACATCGGACACTTCAAGGGGCAACTCAAAGAATCAATTTTATAAAATATGTACGAAATGGTCAGTCTTTTCGTACATATTTCACATCGAGCTATGCCATCCCAAGCAACGCGATTGGACGTGGCTGGACCGAGATACAGACCAACGCGACGCGATTGGACGTGGCTGGACCGAGATACAGACCAAAAACATAGGGGAGACCAAGTTGAATTTGTAGTAAAAATTTCGAATATGCAAATAATAGCTCATTCTAAAGAACTCAAGTTGAGCCGAATAATTTGAAAGCATCAAATCAAATTATTGATAATTATTAATCCTTTGGCCATTTTTAATCTCTATGAGAGTAGGAGAAGAAAAGGAAAAAAAGTTGCGGACAAACATCTGCGGACATGAGGGGAGATACTACATAAGTACCAAAATTCCATATCGAGCTTGGCCGTGTCGAGATTTTGAGACTGTTTAGAGATCTTGAGATTACTGTACTCCGATTTTTCGGTGCTTTTTAGAAAAAACTTCGGCCGTTGGGCACACTTCGAAAAAAGATTTGCGCCACTGTGGCCTGCGCCAAGGCGTTTGCGCCATAATAGCTTGGCGTTTTTAATTTTAAATTACTCTTTTATTTATTCGTCCCATTGCTTGTATGATTGATTGTTTTTTGGATTAATTACTAGGTAATTGCCCGTCTTTTTTCACATATGATTAGTACACAGCTGGTTTATTTGTTGGTTTTAATGGGTTTTAATAAAAAAAGAGATTTCCTTTCTTTCTAGAACATTTTTTTTATTTTTATTATTAATTAATAGACTTTAAAAAATAATGTCAATAACAAGTTTAATTACTTTTATTCCTTTAATTCAATCAAAAGAACGAAATTTAATTCGAATAGAAAGGTAAAAGAATTTTTAAATTAAAATAAAATTTTTTTTTATTTTCAGAACTCATGAGATTCCAACGAATGTTTGTCTTGTTGCTAGTGGGCCTTTTGAAGGAATTATTATTAATAAATTGGTTGAAAGTTATGAAGGTTTTTTTTTGAAAATTTTATTTATTTTGTCTTTAATTTTGCAGAATTGCCAACTCAATTCCCCTGTTCTTTTTCAGTTTGGATAAGTAGTGATGGTGGGAAGACTTTAAAACAAGTAAATATTTAATTATCTTGTAGTCTTCAGTACCTAATTTTTTTACCCAAATTTTCGAGTTTTGCTCATTTTCGTTAAATTCAGTATTTTTAAATCCTATTTTGGAACTCAATTCTATTTGCTGATTTAATATATTTATTTTTATAAATTCTCAAAATTTTCGGAATTTATGAATTTTCAGAATTTTCTTTTTTCCTTTCATATTTTGTGGAGGCAGGAAATTTAATTTTTTTAAATTAACATTTTAATAATTATCGAATTCTCTCATCTTACAAGGGAACTTATCGAACTGTCATTAAAAATTTAGTAAATATTTTTGCACCTTCGTATAGGGCATGGTCGAAAGTTATAGTAACCGACTTTTTTGGCTCCGACCTCCATTTCGAAAAGTTCGATAGGTTCCCTTGTTAGAGGAGTTTAAAAGCTTCCCTTTGTTTTATTTTTAAATAAATTTCAATTTTTTGTTTTTAAAGGAAATCCGTTCTTTTCGTTTTTGTTTCTTCAACAATATTCAATTGGCTCTACGTGCAGAAACTTCCCAGCGTTTTATCAAAAATATTTTTGAAAGAAATTTTCCTAAAGGTTTTTTAATTTTTAAAATTATTTTTTCTTTAAATTTTCTTTTTTAAAGATTATGTTAGTTTTTTTAAATTACTTTTGCGTCTTATGAAAGAAGACTATCCACAATTACGTGCCATAGACGTTGAAATGAAGTTTGCTGCTGGAAGTGAAAAAATGGCGATGCCTAATGCTAAACAATTTAGTTGGTTATTTCTTAAATTCTTGTGTTTTCTGAGTACTTTCTAATTTTTAAACCGAGTTTTGACTTGATGATTTCTGCATTAAGATTGTCGAAAGTTGGAAAGATTCGGATATCCGGTTTTTTTCGGATCCAGATCCGACAACCTTATTCTGCATACTGATTTTTAGACTTGACTCATCAATAGTCAAATAAAACATAATTTTTTATATCTTTTAGGATCACATGCCTAGAAACATAAAAATGTTTTATTTAATATTCAAAATATGTAGAAAATCTAAAAATTTATCCTCCTAGAATTGCTCCGACCGGATACTCATATCTAATTTTTCTTTACCATCTCTTTTTCCACTTTTCTGATTTTTTTCTTTTCCCTATTCAAAAATTTTTTATTAAATTAAAAAAAAATTTTTTTTCTAGTAAATGACGGTGAATTAGAGAATTTAACATCTAGCCACGTCAAAGAAGCACTTGAGCATGCCTATCCAAATAGTGTAACAGAAGAGGATTTGGCCGAATCTTTGCGTTGTTCTGTTGAAGAAATTCGACATTTTCTTTCAATTTTGGAAAAAGAAGGGCATATAGAGCAATTACCAAATCAAATTGGAGAATGGATTAGAAAGGCTTATAGTTTGTCGATTTTTTGAAAAATAATTTAAAAAAACTTATTTTTAAAGTACCTGAACCTCAACACAATATTCAAGATAAACATCCACAGACTGTTGCAATTATTACTTGTTTGTTCCCAGAGAAACAAAGTGTCGACACAATTATAGAAAATAGAACAACTAAACATAGGTATTTATTTTTAAAAATATTTTAAATAAACGGGAGGAGAATTTTTGACATTTTCTTTTTTAAATTGTTCTGTGAAGTTGATTAGACTTTGAAAATTAAGGTTTTTAATTTTTCAAAAACATTTTAATTATAAGAACCATGTGTCTCATAATTAAAGATTACTAACTAAAATCAAACAAAGTTTAATTTTTGCTTAGAATCGAAAAAATAAATTAGAAATTTTTAAGAAATTCCTAACATAAATTAATTTTATTTTTAATAAGTTTTGGATTTCATTCATTTAAAATTTTTTCAAAAAATCTTTAAAATTTAAGTTATTCAAAGACTGGAGATTCCAATGTTTACACAATTGGAAAAATTGCTGGACATAATGTTGTTGCAACAAAAGTATATTTTTTAATTAAATTTTTTAAATAAAATCTTTTGAAGCTTTCAATGATTGGAGGAGATAGAATGGCTGCAACATCTGCTGGTTCAATTACAACACGTTTATTGGGAGCATTTCAACATGTAGAACATGTTATAATTGTTGGAATAGGTGGAGGAGTGCCTCATTATACTGACCCGGAAATGGTTTTTTTTATTTTTTTAACTAGATTACTAAGGAATAGGGGGATGAGTAAGGTGGGCGAATCTTAGGAAATCCTTGGGTAGCTGGATTTTTTTAGATCCTGCTCCGACATCCCCATGGAGTGCGCAAAAGCCAACTTAAAAGGATTCAAAGGACAAAAATCAATGCGTTGCGCAGGTCCCAAGTGGGGAATATTCCGTGTCTGATCTTTCTTTTCTGGTGTTTTAAAAGGGGCATATAAGGGAACTTTATTTTTTTAAGTTAGCCTCTTTCAAATTTTGACACATTCTTTTATCCCAATTTCTTAAAAGGTGAAACGATTAATTAACAGAATTTTAACACCACCGATAATCTTGCTGTTCTAGAATAGTTAAATTTATCTTTAACCTTTTTCTTTTTTCTAAAGCATATTCGGCTTGGAGATGTTGTTATAAGCGATTCTGGAGTAGATGATAGCAATAAACGTCAAATAGGTTCTTATGTATATGCACACAATATTAATTGTAATTGGAAAACTGGAGAAATTGAGGGATTGGTAGTTAGAGATTGGCTGCCTAAAGACAATGTTTTGGCTAGGACTGTTAGAAATGGGTTAATTTTTTAAAAATTTATTTAAAATTATTGAGTAGCAGGAAGGGTATCAGAAACTCGAACTTTTTGACCCGATCCTAAGCAAAATTTGCAAAACTGGCACGACTTTTTTCACAATATTCCCGTTGGGTACTTGTCTCCATTTTTCCTCCATGCATGGGAGAACATTACAAGTCTGAATCCCATTGATAGCTTTATATTTCAATTATTTTTTATTTCCAAAACATTATTTTTTCATTTTTTTACAGACAAAAACAAGATTTATTAAAAGATTGGCATTCTAACTCAAAAGAATTAATTTCTCGTTTAAATGAAGAACATAAAGACCAACAACTCGATTTTTCTCGTCCTCACCATGAAACTGATGTTTTGACAATGTTAACTGCTGAAGGAAATATTGTTGTCTTTCCCCATCCAAATGCAAGCAGAATTGACCCTCTTTTCCATTTGGGGCCTGTTGGATCTATGGTTTTTTTTGAAATTTTTTTAATTTTAAAATACTTCTTTTTCAAGTTTACATTGTCACAAAAGCCTCCAAAATCCGAAAATGAAGTTTCTTCTCCAACTCAAAGCTCTCCTTTAAAATCTGCTAAACGTCAAAATAGCCCAACTAAAAATGGTCAAAATGGAACAAATTCTGAAAAAGAAAATGTTGAGGAAAAGGGAGCAGATCAATTAAATATTAGCAATAATAGTGAAGAAAGTGCTGGATTGGTTAATGCCCAAGTTAATCAACAATTGAGGGAAAGGTAAAAAAAGGGAATTTTTTAAAGAATTTTGTGAAGGATTTTTTAAAAAATTATGGTGAAGAAGAGATTAAATAGAAAGCTATTTAAGCTTGCTATCTCGTCATCTGTCACCCTTTTCTAAATTTTCTTACATTAGTGATTTTATTAATCATCAAAATAGCTTTTAAATAATTAAGAGAAGGATGTCTAAATTTTATTAAAATGTAATTTGTCTAGGATGCCTCTTAAGTAAATTTATAATCTCCAATAGTTTTTTCCTTTAAATTCGGTTCCTATATTTTTCCAAAATAATTTCTAAAAATTTTTAAAGATTTATTTCCGAATATCATATTCGTGCCTATGATGCTGGTTTTGACTCTGTTATTGCTGCAATTGAAGGTTCAAGGGTAGATTCTTGGGTATTAATACGTGGAGTGGCTGATTACCAACAAGGTGCTACAAAAATTGGAAAACTTTGGCAGGTAATTCAAAAAAATTTTTTTCAGTTTTTTAATTTTCAAAATCATTTATTTTAGCATTATGCTTCTGCAAATGCTGCAGCTATGGTTAAAACAATTCTTGGTCGAATTCCAGCAACGAGATAAGAGGGAAGGGAATTTTTCTTTTATTATAAACATAAGGGATATATAAATATTTAAATAAAAATTGTGCTGTTTAAAAGTAATTTTAGTTAGAACTTTAACGATTTTTGTAGAACGGCACAATTATTTTTTTCTATCAATTTTATTTTTTGTTCTTTCGGGAAATATTTTTTTAAAAAGTTGCGTGCAACCATTTTTGACCTTATATTTAATTTAAATTTTTGCCTATTTGAAAAGCTTTAAAAAATAAATAAAATTTAAAAATAATTTTTGTAAAATATTTATTTTTAAAATAAAATTTAGTCATTCTCAAAAAAATATTATTTAATGGGGTTTTTAGTAATAATTTGATCAAAAATATTCCAAACTAGAGATCGAACTGGGAGTGGCGTATAAGGTATTTTGAAGGATCTCGATAATTGATATTTTTCTTCGGGATCTAGTCACGGTCCGATCTCTAAAACTTTTAATTATTCACTAGAAATACCATTTTTAAATAAAATAAGTCTTTCCATTCCATTAGGGCTAGGCTGGACAAATTGGATTTTTTGTGGAGTTTTTGCGTCTAAAAATAATTTTTAAAAATTTTATTTTATTAAAAATCCCAAACCTGAAAATGGGGAAGATTTTCTTTGTGAATGTAATGTTTTTGTAATAATTTTACAACATCCAAGTTTTTCCAACATTTCAACAAGTCCATGTAACAAAACAGGTTGTAATACATAAACAAAACGTGAAGTTAAATCATCAATTGAAATTCCAGGGTTTGCATAAATATGCCAAAATATGCCTTCCAAAACTCGTCTAAAATTAATTTTTAAAAGAAATATAAAATATTATTTTTATTTAGTGTGTTTGTATTTTACAGAATAAAGACGAATAAAAATGTAAATTTACCCCATGGATTTTTCACAGTGACTTTCCACCGTTCAAAAAAATTTTTTGTAACGATAATGAAAATTATATTGGAGAACATTGTAAATAAATTCAAATTTTTCTTTTCATTTTAAAAGAAAAATCCCTTTTCTTCCCCACAAAAATTCCCCATTTAAATTATATCAAATAATCTTTAAAATAAAGACAAATTTAAATACCTTAACACCTTCCAATTTATCTCGCCTGAAGGTAGCAACCAAGGTTTAGCAACAAATCCATTTCCTTCTTTAGTTTTTAAAAGCCATGCACGCCCATTCCTTGTGCTTACAAAAAATCTTTTATCAACACCACTAGGGAAAATTAAAGTTTCTTTTATTAAAATATTTAAATTAATATTAAATTCATCCAAATTTTTGGGATTAATTGACGCCTAAATTTAAATTAAAAAAATTATTTAAAAATAAAAAACCTTCAATTCCTCTTCAGAAATACCCAAAATTCCCGATTTATCAATTAATTTATAAAGTTTTTGTGTTTCTTTAGAAAAGTTTTTGTCCAATTCTTCTGTCACACCACTTTCCGAATTTTCTATTAAATCCATTTTTTCTGCTGGAATAAATTTTTCAAAAGGTAACAGATCTTCAAATTGTGGCATTCCACGTATTGTAGACAAAATAGATTCATTTAATGTTGTTGGATGAATTTTAAGTCGTTCAATACATAATTCACTATCTTCTAGATAACGTAATTGTTTTGTGGCGTTTATTTTGAACTGAAAAAAATTGAGGAGAAAATTTAAAGAAAAAGACAATATTTTCCCCAGTTTTCAAGCAAAAAGACACAATTTAAGTTTAAACCGACAATCCTAAAGGAACAAAAAAGCTGATCCACTACATCACATCACCTAGTTAACACATAATCGTCCTTTTTAAACTAATTTATATTTTCTTACATGAGTTTCTTCCTCCTTCACCGCATTGGAAGTTGAAGGCCCATCACTACTTTTATTTAATTTAAATAATGCATCAAATGATTCTGGAATGGTCATATCAATATTTAACTTTAAAAAATTAATCATTTATTTTATCAAAAAAAACAAACCGGTCTAGAATCACAAGCTAAATTAGCCAAAATAATAAATTCCCCAGGATTTTCAAATTCTCCAAAATCATTTTTCTTGTTTGGTTTGTTTTCAATAAATTTCGTTGATATATCCAAAATATTTTTCTTTAAATTTGTATGTAAAGTTGATTCAAAATAATGATGATAGCTTTAAAAAATAATTTTTGAGATTTTTTTTTGTTTAATCCCCAATGCCCATCCTAGAACGATAGAAAATAAACAAATGGAAAAAATATTTAAAGTTATTCCTAAAGAAGACGAGAAAAGATGAAATAATTCTTGCGATAAAGTTAGCCATCCATAGAATAAAATGGACAAAGTTTACTTCAAAACACCCTCAATTTTCGAAAAAAAACTCATGAAATAAACTCAAATTTCGCCCATAATCAACAATAAAATTTAAATTTATTTACAATTGTGTAAGTCGAACAGATTTTCTTGCACTGTAAGAAGTCTCTTGAGTGTCACTAGATTTTTGAGGTGATTGCTCAACTCCGCTTTCTCCCAAATCTTTTGATTGTTTGTCTTCTGTTCCTGTTGATCTAGAACCAAATATACGATTTTTTGTGATTAAACCATCACTGCGAATATTTTCTATTGTATTAGATAATATCTATAAAAAATAATTTATTAATAAAGTTTTAAGAAACGATTTTTTGAATGCAATATTTTAAAAAATTCCAAGTTTTCGATCTTTCCTCCAAATTTTGCTGGATAGATTTTTGGCAAGAACAACTATTAAATTACGCGAAAGAAGCTCGTCCCCATTTTTTCCTCAAAAGAGCCAAGGGCAAGGAGGGATAGGACATTTTGTTTCAATGCCTTTTAATATAGTCTATATTTTTCCTGCCTCATACCAAAAAATTAGGCTCTTTCAATTTAACAATAAATTTAAAATTAAAAATAACCGAAGGTTCAATTTGTTGAAGAAGAAAATTTGTAAATTCTACTCCTCCACTAGATAAATAATTTCCTCCAGTATCACTTGTTGAAGGTTCTATTTGTGTTTTTTGTCCTTCAAAAGTTTTTTCAGTTCCATTCTCGCTTAACAGAGCCGACTAAAAATTTAAAATATTTTTTTAAAAATTCTTTAAAAATTAACCATAACAGCATTAAAAGCTACACGCTCTCGAATTTCTTCAGCAGTTTTAGGTGGGTGAGAACGAGTTGGAGCATAAGATGTTTTATCGTCTGATGCTACTTGAATAAAGTGAAGTTTGTTTTTATTCAAATGATTTCGAAATTCTTGATCACTAGCATAAATAGATGGACAATCATCTGACTCTCTAAAAAGTAAAAAAATTATTTTAGACCTTGTTTAGTCAAAATGAGAAAATATGAACAAGACTGATTCTGCTAACAAGGAAAACCTTACAACAGTGAGTAAAAATTTTTTGATAAAAATTATACCATCGTGTATAGCATACGCTTATCCGCAATCTAGAATGTGCGACTGTGTTGCATATCATAGACCATATAAAAAAATTTTACTTACAGTTCGGAAGGTTTCCTTGTAAGTCAAAGACACAAAGAAAATTAGATGAATGAACTTAATCGAGACAAAATTCATCCCAGATAATAAAGCTATTTTTCTTAATTCTTTTCATCGATCGAGAAAAACATAGGAATCTGTTTGATTTCAAGTAAAATATTCACGGAAAAAAGGCAGAGAATGTCAATACAAGTTGTTACTAGTATTTAAATTTTAAAACTCACCTAAATAACAATTTATAAGCGGTCCGAAAAGCATCAATAAAAAATAAATCTTTGGGTTTTAAATCATCTCCCTCTTTGATAGGTTCTTTAGACAAATTCATTACAACCAAACGATTTCTCAGATTTAGCAAATCTTTAAAACTAGCCAATGTTTTAACAATATATTGGTGCTGATCTTGTCTGTCTTTTAATTCTCTAACACCGGCAGCCATAAGAGAATAGGTTGTTTTTGTACGAGATTCCTTTAAAAAAGGGGGAAATTTCTGAATAAAAATTCCAAAAAAAAAATTACTGGAACAAATTCATGCATAAGATTGCGCATAACTTTTGGATGTGGCCAAAATTTTGAAACTGGATTTAAGAAAAAACTGCTGGCACGGATGAGAAGTAACTAGAATAAAATAAAAATTAGTAAGGGTATCATATAATATTGTGAACAAATTAAAAGGCAATCTTATTATTATAAAATAGTCTTAACAATAAGAATGAAACTAGTGAAGAAACTCAAGAAAAAACAACTAAACTAACCATATCACGTTCTCTCTGTGAAAATCTACTTCGCAAATAAGATTTGTGTTGAAGACTAATTCTGTCAACATTATCCATTAACCGAGCATTTTGTGAATAATGTCTTTTTGTAGGTTCAGTTTTGCTTTGAATACTTTTTGTTGGAGAGCTACTATCATCAACTGAAGTACTTCCAGTTTCTTCTGCATCTTTTGGTATTTCTATTTTAACACTTTTCTTTGGGTTTCTTTTGTGGACTATTTTGCCTTTAAACGAGAATTTTTAATTTCATTTTTAGAAAGAAATGAAAATTCAAACTTATTCTTCTTTGCTTGGCTGATTCTACCAAATTATTTATTGTTTTTGAGGAAAGTATTGAATAAGGATTGGCACCTTTCTTCCCATATTTACTTTAAATTTGTTATTAAAAAAGATTAATTTTCAAGAAAATAAACTGGTATGCTTGAAGACGTTCAACAGTTGAAAATGTTTTGTGTAATAAAGAACCACTAATAGGTGGGGTTGAGGATGTTTGCTCTTGTTCTTCAAGCATGACAACATCATGACTCTATAAAATAAAATTTTGATTTAAAAATATTTTTAATTAAAAGAATTGGATTACAAGAAAAAACTTTAAGTGAAGCTAGCTAGGAACAATCAATTTCAAATAAATTTTTTGGAAGGCCAACTCACTATGCTAAATTTGCTTATATTTGGAAGGGGGGGGGGGTGGAGTATTTCCCATAATTATCAGTCTGACTGAAGTTCAAAAATTACCACAAACCTGCTCCTTTTTAAGTGGACTATCCTCCTCAACCTGTAACACAACTTTTGGTTCAACAGTTGGACGTTCTCTTTTTAATTGATGACCAGAAGGAAAACTTTTATTTTGCTCTTTAAATTCAGCCATTGTTTTTTCTAAAACTTCAGAAACATGAACATCTCCAATTGAAGTAATTTCTGGAATTGTGATGACATCAATCTAAATAAAAAAAATTTAGAACGGAAATTTTTTTGAACATGGGGTTTCCAAATTATTTGTATATTTAAACAATTAACAAAATTTTAAATTAAAAAAACTCAAGTCAATGAATTTAAAGCTTTCCCCAATTAAACTCAAATATTCCAATATCTCAAGTATATCCAACCTAAAGGAATAAACTTTAAAAACAAACCGTTTGAGCAATCCCATTTTCAAGAACTTCCAATTTCAAAATATTTATAAACTTTTTTTGCAACAAAGCCAAAAGTAATTTTTTAATAGATTTTCGGTCAATCTAAAAACAGAAAAATTATTATAAAAATTAAAAAATCCAAAACCGAAAATTGATATCCTTCATTTTGTTCAAGAAAAGTAATATATGTTTGTAGACGTATATTAGTTAACACAGCTTTTACATCTTTTAAATATTCAAGAATTTGAATTAATCTTTTTAAAGTAATGTCAGTAATGCGAAGTGTGTCTAAATAATTTAATTTAAAGATTAGACAATTTTGGGAATCTTTGAAAACAATTCCTAGGGAAATTGAGAATCCTTGGGAATTGAAAATCCATGGGAATCCAATTTTCAGGGAAATTGAAAATGTGGATATTAGCAAATGCTAAACAACAAATAGAGGTCGAGTAAAACAGCAGAACCCAATATATTTTTCTTGTATTTTACACATATTTAAAAAGGCTAATTTAGTCGGAAATAGGTGGGGAACCTTAAAAAATGTTTTTTTATTTTATAATTTTCAGAAGTTACTTAAATTGTATCCAGGAAATTTCAGTAAATCGCCGAACCGAAAAGGACAATCCACACCAGTTAATTCCTTGAAACGTTGGCTATATTTAACATATAATTCGCCTCCCGCCTCATTTTGGGCACATTTAAAAAAATATCTAAAATTAAAAAGATAAACAATTTATAAAAATTAAACAACTTTTTGACTCTAAAACGTCCTTCCGTCTTTTGAAATTCCCCAAAATATTTTTCTCGATTTCTCACAGTGCTATGTATTGAAGTAGAGACAAGTCTATTCCCAGGTTTTGTGTCAGCATCAATTCCCAAACGAGAAGAAATTTCATATCTATCAATTCCTTCCATCCCTGCTTGCACAATCCAGGAAGCAACAACATCATTTTGTGGGCGATAAAAATGAGCAAGAGAAAACTTTTCTGGATCATAAGGAAGATAGGCGCTTTCTAAAAAAAGAATTTTTATTCGAAAAAAGGTAAATGTTTTAAAAAACAAACTTTCTTGTTCTCGACTTTGTCCAGTTTCATCCAAATTATTGCTAAATTCAAGTGGAATATCAGCACTTTCATTAATAGATTCAACATGTATTAAATTCATTTTTTAAAAGATTAAAAAAAATCTGAAAAATAATTTTTTTAATTAAAAAATACGGGAAAAGGTATGGATGAGCACAGTCAAAACCTATCAGATAAATTGTAAAAATTGTGATTTTGATATCAAAATAGATTATCAAGAAAAACATTGCCATCACTTAATTTCTAAAATTCAAACCCAGGCCTTTTGGACAGTGGACGGCGGAATAAAACCGTTTTCCAAAAAAAAACCAAAACACAAATGTACAAAATAATTCTATATATGAATTAATAAAAAAGTCCAAGTATGTATGAATTAAACTTATAAAAATTAAAATTGAAATATAAAAAAATTTATCATCAAATTTTGAAAAGTCAAAAATAATTAAAGAATGGAGATAAATAAATAAAAGGCATTTCCTTTAGAAATGTTTAACACCAAGAAACTCAAAATAAAATTTTTAAAACAATTTTTAAGTCAACTAATAAATAAAGAACCTGCAACATTTTATAGCTCAAAAAATATAAGGAGATTCGAAAGAATTTTTGAATCAAAAATAAATTATCAAATAAATTATCACCAGGCACTCCAAAAATAAGTCAATCATTTAGCCATTCGACATCATTTTTGCTAATCAGAAACAGAAAACTCGCGCATATAAGCTGAAAATGAAAGAAAATAATTTTTCTAAAAATATTTGCAAAAATTTAGCTTTTCAATTAAAGAGGAACCGACATTAGCCTAAATTATAGAGAATAACAAATTAACAGAATTTAGAGATAATCGAGAATAAAATGACCGAAAAGATTGAAAAATAGCTCAAATTAGATCAAAAGACCCTTTAAATAAACCTTCAATTTGTTCTCCGATAACATCGTGTTCAAGTATACCAATACCATGATCCTCACAATATCGACGTAATTGATGATTGTTCTCTCTCAAATTCTTAAAAACAAAACAAATTGAAAAAAATTTAAAAAAAACAAACCCGAACAATATCATCCAAATCCCTTTGTTCTTCGGCCATAATCAATCGAGCTCTAGTTGGATCAATAAGACGGAGATCGTAAATACCGAGAGGAGGTTCAGTCCCAGATGCTGCAGAACAAGCTGGAGCCTTAAAATATAAAAAAAAAATTTTGATGGTTGATGGTCAGTTTATTAAATATGAGAGAAACGAAATCATTAATTTCTAAAATATTCATACTAAGACAAAAGTAAACAATCTTTCATTAAAACATATAAAGCTAACCTCTTCAGCCAAATCTTCACGAGATTGCTCAATATTATGATCCATATGAATTGGAGTAGCTCTAGCACCAACCTTTAATTTAAAGGTAATTTTAAATTATCCTAGGTATTTTCAAATTATCCAGTTACTGGTCTAGGCTACCTCACAAATACCAAAGCAAATTTAAAATTAAAAAGTAAGAAACCTTCGGAACATCATTTTGTAACAAGACATCATTTTGCCCCATAACAAGATTTTGCACTTCCTCCATTAAAGCTTGTTGTTGATTCTCCTGTTGTGGCTGTTCCGTCGGTTGTTGATCCATTGGTTCAGGCTCAGGTTGAGAATATTGATTTCCACCGGGTTGACGCGAATGAGAGCGTGAACGAGAACGCGAAAGAGAACGGCGAAATCCGGTAATGTGCAAATTCAAATGGTGTTTCAGAGATTGTTCGCTGTTTGTGCCAAAGGTACAATCAGAATGACTAAAAAAAATTTTATGAGTTTCAGAGCCAAAATATTTCAAAAATAAGAGAGACTATAACAAAAAAAATCAGAAAACAAACTTGCAACGAAAAGCAGTTCCTCGTTCATCCGCCGAATGCGCTTGACCTTGATGTTTATTCACACCAGCTTGTGACTGGAAAAATCGCGGACAGAGATTGCACGGAAAAGTTCGAATTGTCCTGCATTCTTTGAGATGAATGGGCATCTGACAAAAAATTTTTTTAACATTAATTCTTTTAAAAAACAAACTCTGGCATAAGGAAGAACCATATTACAAATTTCACATTGAACTTTGACACGCTCATCCATTTTTGAAATAAATTGGAAGTAGAAAAGTGAAATATAAACTAAAATATCTGAAGAAATAAAAATAAAATATTTAAAAAGGAAGAAATGAAAAAATGGGTACAGCCCAAAACAATGAATGGCCATAACAACGCAAAGCCATAACTAGATGTAACATTTATGGCCAATTTTATGGGACAATCTCTTTATCTCGATGAGACGAAAAATGGAAAAATTGGAAAAATTTCCTAAATTATCACTCATTTTTTTCTTTCATCTCTCATAATTTTAACATTCTCTCTTTCGACAGGATGCCAAAAATATAAATAGAACAATAAATAAAATATGAATTTGAATTTCTTAACATTGTAAGCACATAGCTATTTAATTCCTAATACTGTGAAGTAGGCGGTGTGATGCAATGGATTAAACGACAATCCGGATAACTGAAGGTTGGACAACAAATAAATTGAACAACAAATAATTAACTCCCGGCTGCCGAATAACTTTCTGATTAACTAAAGTATTTTTTAAATTATTTCTTTAAAGCTAGGTTTTTCTTTATAAATTTAAATATAACAAAAAAATCAGAGTAGGCGGTGTGGTGTACTGGATAACACTTAAAAAAGCAACCCCCAGTTCTGCTTTACTACTACAATCCTAACTAACATTTTCATTGTGAGGGGCGTTAAATTTATTAAATCACTTTTTATATTCTTTTAATTTAACCTTTACAAAATTTTTATTTATTTACATTATTGCAAAAAAATTCTAAAAAAAAGTTTTATTTCCATATAAAAGAGTCAAATATTTCTTTTAAAATTTCCTTCCTTCGAAAACTACTTTCATTATAAACCAAATATTCTAGCCAGCCCTTTAAATATTCTTAAAATTAAAAAAAATTTTTTTTCTCTTTTACCAGAATACATTCCTTCTTTAAAACACTTAATTCATTCGCTGTTCTACATTTTTCCATTTCTTCATCCCTTAAATTTACATTTTCTCCATAAATAAATTTTTTGTTTTTATTTTTGCTATCTTCATATAAAGCTATTTGTAAAGATAAACCTATCTTTAAAGAAAAAATTTAGTTGGAAAAAAAAAATAAAAAATTTCCAAACAAATAAAGGAGTCGAAGATTCTTGGTTATTATTATTCAAGTAAGAGAAGACTGGGCCGCCTGAATCGCCCTTTAAAAAAGATAAAATTAGAATAGAGGACAATAAAAAAGAAGAATCTTTGGTTTATCTCTTAAATATTTTTGAGTTGCTATAACTGAGAGGGAAGGATATTGAGGATCAGGGATGTGCCGAAACAGATTTTAAAAACACTAGTTTTATTTTTAGAGGATATCACATCTTTTTTCAAAAAACGGTTAATTTTTAGTTAGGGTTTAAAAAACTCTGCCCGGACATTTATGAAAAGGAAAATTGGATAGTGGACGATTGGGAAGAGATGGGGCATTCTCGTGTCCAATCCTAATTTTTTACCAAACAAGATCTTGCAGCTCCAGAGAAGTAAAAATAAATTCCACATTCTGAAGAGTTTTCTTCTTCAATTAATTTGATGGGAACTTTGTGAGGCTCTTCTGGCAACTTTCGAACTTTAAAAAGCTAAATTTAGTTGTATTTAAATTGAAAATTAAATAGAAGAATATTCGTCTCTTCTCACAAAATTTTTCACGCCATTTTATCTCACTTATTCTGTTCCTTTCCATTTATTGCTGTTGTTTAAGGTTGTCGGATAGTTGGGAATCTTCGGATATCCGGATCCGATATTCGAACCGAAAATTTCCGGATATCCGGCCCTTTTTTGGATCCGGATCCGACAACCTTACTGTTGTTTTTTTAATAAATTTTTGTTTTGTACTCCACCATACATTCATTTATTCCATAACCAAAAGCAAATGTTTCTTCGCTTTCCTTCATTGGAATATTGTAAGGTTGTTCGAATTCATCAACATTAAAAGTAGGGGTATTTAAAATAATTAAAGCCATATCATCCCAATCTTCTCCAAATTTAATCTAAAATATTTCCACTACCTATAAAGGCTTAATTTAATTAATTTACAAAATTTTTTCTCATTGCATATTCTCTTGAATAATAAAATTGATTGGATATTTTAAGGCGTATTAAAGTTGCAAATCTATCAAAGGAAAGAGAATAAATCTAGAAATTTTTAAACTTTTCCAAATTCTCACCCAGAATCTTTTCTGTAAAGACAATGTGCTACTGTCAACACTAACCTGTTGGTTATTAATGTGCCGCTACATAAGTGTCTGACATTTCTATTTAAAAATTTTTAGTTAAAAAAAGATTTTAATTTTCAAAACTTCCCAAGAAAATACCATAACTTAATAATCAAGGTAGTTTTATCAATTTATCCTCTTAAAGAGAAAACTAAAAAAAATTCGCCTGAGAATTAGGGAGTACTTAAAAAATAAATAATCATTCCTAAGCAACTTTATTTTCTCTTGAACTATCCAGCGATTACTGTAATTCCCATTCCTTTCCTTAGGGACGGCATGAGGATAAATCTCTGTCTACATATCAAAAATCTCCTTCCTATATGTACATCCATCACTTTAAAAACAGCCCCTGAACGAACCCTATAAAATACACACTCGAAAAATTTTCCCCAAATTTTAAAATATTTTATTTTAAAAAATTCTCGAAAATTTTCAAACGTGAAATTCGACTCAATTTGAACTACATATTTAGCTTCTTGTATAGTTACTGGATGATTTGAAGAGTAAAGAGAAGCTAAAGATAAAGTAAATTGACAAAAAATAAAAAGAAATATTTTCATTTTTTTAAACACAAATTTGTTGACTGATATAGTAAAATGTCAGCAATAGAATAAAATGAGAATTTAAATTAAATGAATCAGAGAATTTAAAAAAATGAACCAACAGTGGTTAAAAATGGATGGAAAAATTATAATTTTTAAATTTAATATTTTCTAATTTCTGTCTTTCCCCTCATTAGGATTAGAAATAAAAATATTCAAAATTTTTAACACTTGGATTCATCAAGTTCCAGCAGTTTAGGCTTTTCAATTGGCATCAAAAAATAATTAGAAATTGAGTAATAATACATACAATCATTAATTAAAAAAGACATAATTAAAATTAAATTAAAAACAGCTGTTTTTGTTAATCTTCAAAAAAATTTCTTCATGTAAAAAATACAATAAAATCCACCTCCACAAAAATACAGAAATAGGGAAATCACAGAAACGGATCCAAACCCAAACTGGTAGAAACAAACAGAAAAATTATGTAAAACACAAGTGTATTTATGTATAGGGGGGAGTGGGGTGGCTGTCAAATGTCCAGATATTTTTATTCAATTATTGTGGATTTACTTGTGAACGATTAAAAACAGCATTTCGATATGGGGTGTTTGTTAAAATACAAATAATTGGGTTAAATACAGGTATTAAATGAAAGGAAATGTGAGATAATATTCGAATAATATTTGCTGTATTGTTAGTTGTTTTTGAATAAATTGCAAGAAATAAAACTCCAGCTTGGTTAACAAATGGTACAATAGCCTAAAAATGCATAAAATATATGTACATATTTTATTCATTCTCTCTTTTCAATACTTTTTTTGAATAGATACCGTATTTCCTATAATAGAGCCCCATGGGGCTCTATTTTTCAAGTATCCTCCAATGTGGTATTAGAGGGTGGGGCTCTAATATAGGAAATACGGTATTTAAATATAATGAAATATTTGGTGTGTGCTTTTTTTGTAAATATATACATACACTCTGTTAATTAATGATACGCACCCCCTATTTTTCTGGGGTTTTCAAGTTGAAATTGGAATCAGAGTTGCGTCGTAATTGAAAATTTTTTTCGTAATCATAATTCGTAATTACGACGCAGCCCTGATTGGAATGTGGCATAGTACTTATTATCGTAGTATTGAATAATTTTTAAAATATTTTTACCCCCAGATTCTTTGCTTAATTTTGAATTTTTTGTTTATACTTATCATCTATTTTGAGAAATTTCTTGCCTAAAACTCATACCGCTAATAATTGATAGTCATTTTATTATAGAAATTATAAGTAAAAATATTTTTCTGACAATGATTTATAAATGATTGAAATGTATCTTACCAAAATAATCAAAACTTTTGTTAAAAGTTTATTCAATCTTTTTAAATCTCCATCTAAATTAGTGTTTAAATTGACATATCTAACCATTTTAAATCCACAAACAAATATTATTAAATATGCAGATATTTCAATTAAAGCTACAGGTAATAAAGACAAAGCATTCATCTATTTTAAAATGCATAAAAAATTTAATTTAAAATATCACCGTTTCCATTTTATATTGAATAAACGGCAATGTTTTGTTGAAATTATCAAAATATTTAATACTTCCATTAGAATATGAAAGTAAGAAGAAAATTATTTCCAAAATATAAAATAATTCAACAAACAAAAGAATAGACAACATAAATAGATAACGACGAAAATTAATTTTTATGTTCCTCAATAATAATAATTATTGTTTAGGTACTTTTTAATTAATTATTTATTTACCTATTCAAAACTAAATATCTATAAATAAATTGAACACACAATCCATGCATATTTAAATTAGAAATAAATATCCAAAATATAAAAACAACATAACATATAAATGGATTAAAATTTTCTTTCATAAAATCAAGCAAAATTCCATTAGGTAAAATAACATTAGAAATTCCTTCGGCATCAAGTATATAAAACTATAAATAATTTAAAAATGATTTTAAATCAGAATCGGGATTTGAGAATAGTAAATCAATCCTGAATCATTATTACGGGATTCCGGAAAAGCGATATTCCGACTCTACAAAAAATTACAAATAAATTCTAAGTTTGTTTTGTGTTTTTTTTGAAGGAGGATTACCCCTAGAAGAAAATTACCCCTTGAACAAACAATTGAACAATCAAAATTAAAATATCCAAAACACAATTTTGTATCAGAATTCGACTGTGTGTTTTCATTTCTTTTGGTGTTTTAAAAATAATTAAAATAATCAGAAGAATATTTAAAGGAAAACCAATTAATAAACAAACAAAATAATCTAATTTAAATAAAATATCAAGTATATCCAAGGACATTTTTGAGGGTTTTTTTTTAATTAAAAAATTAAATAAAGTTAATTAATTTAAATATTTTTTATTAAAAAGTTTCACTTTAAAATTTCTGAATACAAAAAATATTTTTGAGAAAATGTTGTTTACATAATATTTGAAAAATATTTCGTGACATTTAATGTTAAATTTTACTTTATTGTGAGAAATTTATTAAAATTTATAAGGTCTATTAATTTTTTATTATTATTTTTTAATTTCAACAATTTTCTCAGTCAAAATTCAATCTTGTAATAAAATCGGCGGTACGACAATTGAAGATAAGCACTAGAGGATATGGTAAATGAGGAATATTTGGACTCTACTGAAATATACATCGTTGTCTCTATTAGACCGCCCATTCTTATAAACCGCCTTCTAGATTATCGTCGGAGAATAAACCCCACGGTCGCACTATTAGAAGAAATACGGTATTTGTTTTTTATTATTATTTCAATCATCAATGGTCGTCCTCATTTGTCATATCCTCAAGTGCGTATCGTCAACTGTCGTAACACCATAAAATCTCAAGTTTATTTAAATAAAAATAAAATAAATTTCTCACAAATATTTTTAAATTAAAAATTGTTTGGGACTTTTTATAATAAAAATATTTACTTAAATTAATTCGGCCATTTTTTTGATTGAATTTTGACTGATGTGAGAAAATAATTGAAATTAAAAAAATTTTCTCTCAATTTCCCAATTCTTAGAATTTAAATTCTTAAGAAGTGAATTTACATAAAAATGGGCAATTTTATTTTTGTATTAATTAAGGATAATTCACCTAGCAACAGGGGGTTCAACGATCTATTAAAAAGGGAAAAGAGAAATGCCACGGTATTAATTTAGAAAATATTGGAAGAACAATCAACTTCATGTCAACATTTAGAACTGTCAAGATGAATTAGAATATTCATAAACTTGTAAATTATTTCAGTAAATTAATTAACTACATCTTCCTTAATTTCAAAAATACTAAAATATTTTCATTAAATAATTAATGGAAGAACGGATAATCAAACTTTAACGGGCCTAGATACGGCAATTTTTCCAATGACCCGGTCGCTTAGCTAGTGTATTTGCCAAAATTCTACAAAAAACCTTTCGAGAATTCGATAAAAAATTTATTTACTAAAAAAGAATTTATTAAAAATAGCCAAAAACAACCAAAATTAAATATTTTTAACAATAAAATTCCCCTCAACATTTTTAAAAATCCAATAAAAATTTCCAACAATTTAACTTATCTATATTTCCTCTTAATATTTAAATCGGTCCTTAGTCATCTGGAATACTTTGAGCCGAGTTGGAATTGTGTGGATGACGGAATATAAGCACAACCGAAACACGAATTCTCAGATCTTCTCTGGTGACAAGTCCTTCTTCGATCATTTTCTGTAATTTATTTTTAAATTTAAAATTTTTCTTAAAAATTTAATCCTTAAAAAGGAAAAAGAAATGTAAACTTGAAAAAAGTAACGTAAATCAAAAGATCTGATGTTACACTCCCGTTACGTTAGGGCTTTTGGGACCAAAAATTCACCTACCCCACCCCCGAAAAAAATTCTGGTTACAGGCTAGGTCAAGATAATTATAAAGCATCAATTATACCCCAAATTTGCCATAATTTTTGGGTATCTAGAAACTGCAAGTTTTCCTATGATTGTGAACTCACTTTTACTTTTAGAAATTTTCCTCCACTTTTAAAAAAAGATGGGGAAAGTTATTAATCACTCCCCTTAATCAAAACAAAAAAAAACCTTCTTCTTATCCAAATTAAACCAAACACCGGTAGTTGAAGTAAATGGCGGCTCAAACGGAGTTGAGCAACCTCTTGTCTTCATCAATCCGGGAACCCCATGATTCCAATTATGAATTTTGAAATTGAGTTCATTCACAATACAACTTCCTCGATTATTCTCATTTAAAGGCCCTTTGCATTGAACAAAAATACCCAAAGAAAGAGGAATTGTTGTCCCTTTAAACTGTTCTTGTTTTCTATAATTAATTTTCAAAATCCATTTAAAGTTGTTAATTATTTGCTCTGTTGAATTGAAATTGTCTTGTTTAGTAGCAAAAAGATCCTTGAGGCTGAAGTCGAGTTTCATAGTAAAATTTGTTGGAGGCTCTTGAAGTGGAACTAAAAGAAAATAATAGCGGTTAAAGTAATATTTCAATTTGATCTTTTGAAATATAGGCGTAGCCAATGGGTCGATTTTAGGGGGCTAAAATATTTAGCATTTCCTTTGGCGTTTTCTTCTCCTCATTTTAAGGAGGTCATAGCCACAAAAGCCTGGCTACGCCTTCGACAGGCATACTTACTTACAGTGAGCTAAAGTTATATTCCTAATTAGTCTCCTCCTTTAGTAACCTAATGCTTTATGGTGCTGTCTTTGTAAGTTTTGAGAGATCCCAAAACAATGAGGCATCCCGGAGGTTATATTTAACTCTCTCCTGACCTCTACTTTAACAAGGACAGACTGAGTTTTTAAATCTTGCCCTCCCTCCAACTAGAATAAGAAACCTGTAAAACTATTGTTCTTCCGACCACCAAGTCCAGAATCAGCCAAATTACGTTCTCCATTGCCAACTTGATCTAAAATTAAAAAAACAATATCCAATCAGATTTAAGAAATAATTAAACCAATTTCACGTTCAACTTCATCAGTAACTTCCAAAGTTTCATCATCAGAAAGAGGAGCCTCAACAGCACTGTTGACGTTATTGTTGCTGTGGCTGACAGACAAAGGAGAAACTTCTACATCGAAAATTGAGTTGGGCTGCGGAAGAGGTAACTGTTCTGGAGAAGGTGGCGATTGTTCTTCCGGTGTCTGAAAGTTATGGTAGGATTTATGTCCAGCAAAAGGAACTAATGAATGTTTAAAAAAGTAACACGCTGAGGGAGTATGCGGGAAAAGGGGGGGAGTAACGCAAAAAACACAAGTTGAAAGTCATTAGTGCCCGGCGCTGGACCGAATCCTGCCGGTTTTTTTCGGAGTTCGGGTCCCAAATCCGGATTGAAAAGGGTGAATCCACTTATATCCTGCTGCCCAGGTTCAAGTTACATAAGGAAAAATCGATTTTGCCTCAAAAAAAGTCGACAAATAGAATTTAAATTAACCTCCTGATTGATATTATCCCCGCTGTTGTCCTTAACATCCTCGCGTTCCAACGGAATTTGTAATGGAGTCTCATAATTGTTTAACTTATCAGAATTGCCAGAAATTGGTGATTCGGGCGAATTTTGTTCGTCAATAGTCTTTGGAGGTTCCATTGTAATCAATTTAAGATTAGCCATTAAAAGTACTTCGTGTTTTGCAAGTTCACCGTCAATACGCCGTTTCTCCTCTAATAAAGTCAAAATAGTCTTGGAAATAGGAATAATATTATTGACCGAATCCATACTTTTATCACTAAAAATTTTAAAAATTATCTGAAACAGAAATTACAAAATTAATTGTGAGAGAAAGTCTTTTTATAGTCAAAAGAAATTCAAATTAAAAAATTGTTTTGGCATAATGTTATTTAATTATTTTTCTCTGTACACATGCTATTTTCATTCTACTGTCTGACAAAAGACTGACTTGTTAAAAGACCAACTCGACCAAAATGGTTTAAAAGACCGATTGTTTAAAAGACCGACTTGGTCAAACAGGGGTTAAAATACCGACGCGGTCAGAAATCATTAAAAGACTAACAAAATTCGAAGGCCAGTTGTTTTTATTTTCACAATCAGTAAATAACGTCCTTAGTTGATTTTGGTATTATTCAACGATCCCTAGCCATTTATTTAATCATTTTTTAAATTAAAGTACCTCTCTAGAAAAAAATAATTCATAACTTTTATATGCACAAAATGTAAAATTTTAAAATTTAAAAGTAAAAACAATTTATGAAAAAATCTTTTTCCAATAAAAATATTCCTCATTCAAAAACACTAACAACAACTTTTGCCACAGATTTCACCACAACTTTAGTTAATTGAATAAACACATTAAAATAAATATTTAAATTGTTAACATTATTTTCTTCTTCTTTTTCCTCTAAACATTTTCCATTTATTTCATTTTTAATTGTCGATTTTTCTGAACACGAATAATTTTCTGTAGATTGATTATTAAAGTAAAGAGAAGAGGCAATAAAGTAAAGTCCAGCCAATAAAATCCCGTAATAACCGAGTAAAAAAACAAGTCGAAATAATAATTTTGCTGGTCTAAAAAATTATTTTTTTTAATTATTCCTCTCTAGTTTAAAGTACCTGTAAATTCCATAATAAACAAAAAGAGCAACAGATGAAAAAACAACAAAAGATGAAAGCCCCATTATAAAATAAGTGAATAAAGTTGGAAAAATTAAATGAAGCATTTTTTAAAAGGATTAAACTTAAAAATAGATTATCAAAAAACCTCCAAAATTGAATAAGATAATAGGTAAATAATAAATATTAAGCAGATAAATATGTTTTATTATAAAACTTTGATAGAATATATTTAAAAGTTTAATTTAAATGAAAATTACAAAATTGAATAGAGCTTAATGTAAGTATGAAAAATTGAGAACAATCAAAGAAAAGGAATACAGGTAGACCTTTACGCCCAAATTTCATAAATTATTTATAAATTTTAGAACAAATATTTGGTTTTGAGTTGGAAACAGGGATGACTCCAGTTCGTTACCCCTTTAAGATTCAGAAAAATAGATGTCCAACTTGTTTTCCGTTTCAAAAAAATCTTTTTAAATTTAATTTTTCACAAATTCTCTTTATATCCACATTCAATTTCATATGCCTCTTTTGCATTTTTTGGAAAGAGTAATTCACAAGCTAAAATTCCAATACCTCCTTCAATTTTCTCAGATTGAGCAAAGAAATTTTTCAGTAAATAATAACCAAATTCCCATAATTTAAAATGTGGATGTTGACTTCTATTTTCTTTTTCTGTTGAATTTTTGACATTTAAATCAATTTCTTTTAGGATATTAAATAATGACGCCTTTAAAAATTAAAATAAATTTTAAAATAAAATCCCTTCCCTTACAGAATATAAATATGCTGGAGATTTTAAATCAAAAGCAATTCTGTGGAAAAATTTAAGAATTGCCATATTGACTTCTTTTGGATTTGTACCAAATTTTTTCAAGGAAAAAATGTACCTGAAAAAATGGGATTAAGTTAAATTCTATTTTTAGATACCCCTTTGGAACTGAGAAAGACATATTTTTCAAAATGGATATACAAACCCGTGAACAATAAAATTAAAAAGACATCTTAAATTGCGAAATATCCCATTTTTAGGGTATTTAGGAGGTTCGACTGTAATATGGTTGAATAGACTTTTGTTTCGTTATCTACCTAATTTTATAACTCTGTATTATATAAACTTTGCATTAGTACCCCTTAAACTAGAGACCGGACTGAAATCCTGATAGAAAATCTCGGTTATCGAGATCTAGAATTTTTCGAGATCTCAATTCTCGTACAACAATTCTCGTAAAACAGTCCGGTCTCTACTTTAAACTTCTCCTAACTCCTCCAAAATAAGTCCAAATTTATTCTTAAAGAACATTCTCTTACCTACCAATTTATCACCGTTGGTTTAGCCATTGACAAAACAAATTGTGGAAAATCCAATTCCGTCTCCTCCAACACTTTTCTCGTTTCTTCACTTTCTTCATCACTCAAACTCATATCAAATTCATTTATTCCCTTTTCCCCCTCCAAATTTTCTTCTTCATCTTCCCTTCCATAAGCCTTTTTAATTTCTTCTTCATATATTTCTGCCTTTCCCTGCATATCTTCATGGAATATTAAATGTAATAACAACATTTCTTCTTCAATTGAATCAAAATCATTCCCAAAAGTTCCCGTTTCCGGCCACAAAATTCTCGAATTTCTAAACATTCCAACAGCATCTTGAATACGTCCAGTACGTAAAGCAACTTGAATTTGGAGAAGCGCAAATTCTCTAAAAAGAAAAAATTTTCTCAAAAAATTTTTCAAAAAATTTACTTAAATTGTTCATCATCCACTTTAAGCAACATATTAATAGGGCTAACATCTAAATTTGGGTTAATTTCTCCTATAAGAGTATCAGATAGTTCTTCAGCTATTTCCATCCACATATTTGCAATTCCTTTCATTTTGACAGCTTTTTCGATTGATTTTTCTTAAAAAAGAGAATGATTATAGCAAAGAAAAATTGTCCAAATAAATTCAAAATTCGGAATTTTAATTTTTCCCACTACCGGAGATTTTAAAATTTCCACAGCACAGACATTTCAATCATTTTCAGTACTTGACAAGCACGTAGCTTTTTTAATCGAAAAAGAACACCCTCACAAAAAATTAAAAAACAAACTTTCATCCTTATCCTTCTTTTTGAGCTCTTTTCTTTGTTTCCGTTGCCGTTTCCTTTTTTGTATTCGAATAAGTGCTCCTTCTCGTATATTCTTTTCCAATAAATGAAGAAAGTAATGATTAGCAATAATTAAATCTTCAAGCATTTTTCTTGTTGCCCCACCAGGGGAAAGATGTCCAAGAATTCCAGCAGCTAATTCTCGATATTCTTCAACTTGAAAGAGTTGTTGACAAAAATTGCTACATAATTCTTTTTCTTCTGGTAAAATTGGATTGTAGGAACTTAACCTGGAAATTAAAAATTTTTTTTATTTAAAAAAATGGGTAGTGAGGGAAAAAATGATTGCCAATAAACAAGGAAAATTAATACGAGATTTAAATAGGGGTGGGGTGGAACATTAATAAAGTACCAAAAAATGATATGGGTCCTTGTACTCGATTACATAAAAATGCCAACTGGGCACCTATATAGCTATTAAATTTCTATGACTTCCCAAAACTAAAAAAATAAAATTCTCCACTTAACTAGCCCCCTAAATGAACTTTTTATAAAAATTAACTTTACATTGCCACAATTTCTCTATAAACACTAACTGCATATTGAGAAGAAAGTGCATATTTCCGTATATTGTCCCTATCTGTTTTCATTATTTCAAAACTTTCTGTCAGAAAAGAAGTTATTTGATGGAAAAATTCAATTGAAAAAGTTGAATTAAAAAGTTGGCAAGAAATTCGGGAATATCTAGAAAAAGCAAGCATAAAAGTTGCAAAAGTAAAATAATGAAAATCTGTTGCTTTAAGTGAAGTTTTACGGCCAGAAAATGCCTAAAGAAAAATATTTTTAAATTATTTTGATCGATAACAATCCTAATTTTTAGTTCATTTCTGCTTTGGATTACATACTTATGATAATATGTAGCTTTTATAATAACCTATACACTTTTTATAATAATCATTCGAAATGTTAATAGTCGATGAGTGAAATATCTCATCAAACCATGAGAGTAAAGTCTGGGATCTATCGAAAAAAATGAAATATTCAACTTGGTTCAAAAAAAATAAATTCAACACTATGGACTTAAAAAACCTCAAAAATGCCTATAATTTTATAAAATTAAAAATAATACCAAATCTCTGTTTGCTTTAATTAAACGATTATATTTCCCTTCAAGAAGCAAATTTAAACAAAATTTCTTTATAGAAATCATCAAAGAAGGACTAAGTTCTTGTAAGCCTTGAGTAAAATTTTCTGAAGTATAAGAATCATCAATTCGACGATTTTTGGGCGGCACATAGGGCTTTTTACGTCTTGAAAGTACAGCAATTGGAGGTAGATTATTTTGAGTTAAAAGTGAACTTTAAAACAAATTAATTAATTAAAAAATTTTTGAAAAGAAAACCTAGTCATAACAAAATCCCTTTTTGTATTTAATGCATTCATTCCCTTAACAACAACTGATCCTGATAAAAAACTTCGTCGATTGGCTTTTCTAAAAAAGAAAGTATTATAGATTTTTACGAAATTAGAATATGCATATTTGAAATTGCAAAATTATCAGAAAACATTTTAAATCAGAAGACATGTGGAAAAAGAAATGCGAGATTTAGGAATAAGCAGATTTTATGGGGAATAGGAATAGCCAATAATTCTTAAGAAAATTAGAAATCACAAACAAGGAATTTTAATGATTTAACTTTGAAAAAGGAAAGAACTGAATTATAAAAAGAATTTTCGAGAAATATCAAAGAATGGCCCTTATATTCGATAAAAATTCATCTCAAAAATAACATTTCATCAGTTAAAAACACAAAAAAGAAACCTCTGTTTTTCCTCCTCTAATTTCAGTGCTTGTATAGCATTAGACTGTTCCTTCTCAAATTCCTCTTTGCTTTTTTGTTGTAAATCAGCTTCCCCTTCATAAGCAATTGCTTTTGGGTCCTAAAATTTTCCAAAATTCAAAAGAAACTTTAAAAATAAAAACCAAATTTTTAAAAATTAAAGCCAAAATAGCAAGAATATAAGGAGAAAATTCATTTTCCAATGAATCACCAGCAAGTTTTGCAAATATTTTTTCAATTCCAGAAGTAAAAAAGCCAGCAATTATTCTTGACTTTATTGAATTATCTGAGGACTGTAATAAAAATTTAAAAATATCAAAAAACGTAAGAGAATAATAATGGTTAATTAAACTTGGATGAAAAAATCAGAAAGATTCTTGACGTTAAGAGTTGTCTTTAAAAAGGTGTATTTATCGGTTATACGCCCACAAATGCAGTGCTAGCCGAATTTGGTCGGACTTAATATTTTGATGCTTAATCACAGGCCCGTAGCCAGAGCACTCAGTTTGAGGGCGTATAACCGATAAGTACCTTTAAAAATGTAAGTCTGCTTTTAAGTTTAATTTTAAAATTGATTTCAGAAAAAAATCGAGAGACCTTCATTTAAATCCCTTGCATGAAATAATAAAAAATAATAAAGTTAAAAACCATACCGAAGGATCAGATGAAGCAATACCTTCAACACCAATAGAAAATACACACCTCAACAATACCAAAATTCGTTC